>WHYT01017246.1:108327-195168 GCA_009806455.1 Tetrax tetrax
TTTTTTTTTTTTTTTGGCTATTTGTAAACTGTAACTTGAACTAAAAAGCTTTTTGTAGCAAATAGTAGGCTGCTTGTGTGGCATCCTTGAATAGGAGGGGTGTTATCCCATCCCCATGACAACGGGCATTTGAATTAAGAGCCGTCTACTCGGAACAATTCGCCATCACATGGTTGGGAGGAAACACTTTGAAACCCTTGTAGTCTTTTCAATAGGCTTGATTGTTAGCGTCTCCCAAACTTAATCATTAACAGGGCTCTGCAACAGATAATTACTGTGCTGTGCATTTTTCTGCCCTCCACATGACCAGCGCGATCCTGGGACGCAGGTCGCTGTTAGGTCTTTCTCTTTCTTGGAGGAGGTGAATGGAAGAAGTCGGTGATGGACTTTGGCCAGCCTGAAAAAATCTGGGCAGCAGCCCCAGACGCGAAGGGATGGACAGTTTGCGGGAGGGGAGGCTGAGCCCTGCTCGGATGCAAAGTCTGCCGGAGAGCCCATGCGATGCGTGGGACTTTCTCTCCTCCCCTGGAGACAGCCAACCCTTCGCCACCTTTCCTTGACCACGCAGCAGTCATAAATGAGGGGTTTATGAAATATCCTAATACTTTGCCTAATTTTAGGGTTGGGTGGAGGACAGTTGGGTGCTGGCTGCCCTACCCAGTGCCTGAAGAGCCAGCCCTGCGATGGCGATGCCGGCTGCTCCAACATCACCAAGAGCAGTATCATTGACATATAAATATCTTATTTGGGGTTTATTTTTTTTATACTAATGAGTTTTTATTCCATACCCTGCAGGATGACCCAACGTGTCTTGAGCGTGACGTTCTTCCCCAGCCACTCAGTCCTAGTGGGAGCATCCCTACTGCGCCGGTTCAGCCGATGGGCTCCTGGCAGCGTGGCCGGTAGGTGGGCGGCAGCCAGCCGTGGTGGAGGTGCCTCCTCGTCCTGCGTTAATACAATTTGCATGGTGCAGGAGCAGGTGGCCACAAACTCATTTGCAATTGCTGTGCCCGCCACATGTCCTTTCAGAAACGATGCATTTTAACGGGGTGGGGCCCAGAAGTTGGGATTGCTGCCGTGAAAAGAAACCTTTTCCCACCAGAAACAGGCTTGAAAGAACCTTGTGCACCTCCAAAATGTGCTTGTGTGGATAAGACGTTCCAGTCCCTCCTTGGCCAAGGCAAGCGATGCTCAGGAGTAGCCCGGACTTGGTGGGTCGATAATGCAATTGGCACCCTCGTACACCGCCATCCATCAAGTGACATGATTACATCTCTGCCCGTCGCAGGGTATAATGGAAATTATGTCATTGTGATAGAAGTGTTCCGAGGATTCATTTCTTCTGCCTTTGGAAATGAATACCTTGTCCTCTCTGTGGGGAGTCAGGGACAGTGTTACCCCCTGCCAACGGTCTTTTTGGTTAGTTCTGTTACGTGATTAAGGGATGTTTGCGTTTTATTTTGCCTTTAGAAGGGAAACACTGGTGACTTTTCAGCTGGATGGGTGATGAGGAAGGGATATCGCTGGGGGTGGGCATCCTGCCCTGTCCCGCTGTGGCTCCGTGCCTACCCCTGCCATGAGATTTCCCTGGGAAATCTCCCAGTCTTTCCCTTAGGGAAAAAAAAAAATTTCTTGCCTTTGGAAAACCCCAGAAAATAGATGAGAAATAACTACAGGACAGGGAAATAAATCCAGAGCAGTGAGGAGAGTGAGGCCGGGACTTGCTCCGTTACTGCTGGATGCTTAGAGCAGGAGAGCTGAATTCGACCCAGGAGATGATGGAAATCAGAGGTACGGTTTCCCCAGGAGCTGCCTTTTGGTCTTTTAATCTCTTAAAGCCCTGGTCCTGTGAGGGGCTGAGCAGACACGCTTCACACCAAGCTCAACTTGCTGGCTCAGGAGGACGGAGGGCTGGACGGCAGGTTTGCCTAAACCCACGTGCCCACCTCTAGAAGCTGAAGAACATCTTGGAACGTGGAAAGAGGGGGGACACGGGGAGAGGGAGGCTGTGAAGTGCTTTAAAAGCAATAAAACATTAATGGCAAAGTATTGGTATGGAAGCAAAGATATTATTCCTTCAACAGGGGCCCCACGGCTGCAGTTGTTTTGTGTGTCTGAGTGAAGAACAATGGGATTTTACAAGAACACTTCAAAAAGGAAGCAGGGGCACTGCCGAACACCCAGACAACACAAACAGCGGCTTTTCAGATGCAGCTGCCTCATTTTACAGCTCTTTTGTTCTCCGCTCCTAAAAAGATCTGCTGTTGCTTTTATTTTGTAATGGAAAGCATAGAAGGAAATTGGGGAAAAAAAACAAAAACCTGAACAAAAAAAAAAGCCAAAGCAGCCTCCTTGCAACAGACATCTTAGATGGGAGCAAACCCTCTGAGTCCTCTGCTGTGAGCGGTGGATTGGTGGGACTGCAGCCAGTTTGCCATCCCTGAGGATGCTGCCTGTTGGACCCGAGCTGGCTTATTTACGCAGGACAGCAGGATTTTGTTGGGTTGGGATGATGCTGCCGGGCCGCTACCCCGGGGCAGAGGAGCTGACGGGAGCCTGAGCCCCACAGCAGCGACGAGCTGCACGTTTGGTGTTTGCAGGGCTCAGCATTGCCTTTCTCACCGTGCTGGACCCTGCGTTGGCTTGTGGGTTTTGGTTTTCACGGGCAGAGGGGGATTGAGTCGACTTTACATTGTGATGGAGCCTCAAATGGAGCATCAGGCCCAGCGCGGCCACCAGAAGGGAACAACGCTGGAGAGAGCGCTCGTGTTCTGCCATGGTGTGTTCTTACCCATCACGTAAGCACTCAATTTATTAATTTTTTTTTTTTTTATATAAAATATCCCTTCAAGATGCAAAATCTCGGTGGGATTTGCAGAGGGATGGAGCTCTGGATGGATGATGTGCTGGAGTTGGAGTTGGGCAGGAAGGGAGGATCAGTGGGGACCATGGTCCTGCCTTAAGGATGCCCAAAGACAGCCTCTGTGAAAGGACCTGGGCAGCGGCTGCCCTTGGGCTCCGTGGATGGGCCACTGCGGTGTCCCACCCCTGGCTGCCCGGCCCAGTTTCCCGTTAGATTTGCCATTGGATCTTACCTAAAATAAAATCCCCAAAAGCTGGAAAAGGCAAATTGGGGTGGAATGATGGGTTTCTTAGCAGGCAGGTTCAGCCCGTGGGCAAAACCATATTCCTCTCCAGCTTGGTCTTGCCCACAAATGATGATATTTCTGCTTATTTGCAGAAACCAGAGTAGAAAGACCTTTGCGCCCGCCATCTCCCCGTTTTGCCAATGCGCTAAGCAACGGTGACCCTGGGAAGGCTTTGACACTACAGACTGATGCCAAACTTGCACAACCCCATTTTGGGCCGCGTGTGATGTAGCCAGGGTACCGCGAAGAGGTGGTGACAGCCCCAGGGGAGCAGCACTGTCCCCGATGGGCGCAGCACTGGTTATTAGGGGAAGGAGAGCGCAGGGGGCGTCGGATGTGACTGCATTTATTTCGGGGGATGGAGGCTGCTATCGTTATCCCGGAGTAGCCAGGCAAGAGGCAGCTGGGTGTTGGAGCTGGCCCCCAGAGTGATGCTGTCATGCAATTTGGAAACCTTTCCAGAGCCCAGCGGCAGGCGTGGACCGAATTTCATCCTGTAGCGTCAGGGCTGGGAGAAGGGACCCGAAACCATGTGACAAGAGGAGATGTGGGGATGGGGTGCTGGTGGCTTGTTTTGGCTGAGCAGGTTGGGATCTCCTTCCCTGGCTGGGAAGGGGGCTGCTGGGGTGACCTACTGGTACCCAGAAAGGTGTCCTGGGTGTAGCTGGTGCTCCCAGTCTGCTGGAGAGGCATCCCCATGTCTCTATCTCTCCTTGTGGGAGAGGACGCAGATGAGTCAACTTCTCCTCTTCCTCTGCGTGGGGTCTGCAAAGCAGAGTTTGCTCCATCAGCTGTGTTTCAGGGGTGGTGGGGTCTTGGGGACAGCAGTGCAGATGCAGCACTAGACTTGGCAGCCAAGGGCAGGGCTTTTGGCACAGGGGCAGAGGGTACCTGAGCCTGTAGCCAGTGACTGGTGGCTCTGAGAACCCCGAGTTTTTGGCTGACGCACCAGCATCTTCTCATTCTCCCTCAACTCCATCTCCCTTGCCCCGTTCCCAGCTGATGAGTCCCAGCATCTCATTTCTTAGTAACCCTCATCGTGCCATCCCAAGGTTGCTGGGCTGAACAAGCCAAGGCACTGTGAAACAATTGGGAAGGGGCAGTGGGAATGAGCGGAGGACGTCACTGGCTGGGGATTAATGTGGCTTAATTTACAGAGTGGAGCTTGAAAATGAGAGGACAAAGGGATAGGGACTGAGTGTTTCCTTTTAGCATAAAAGTGTGAGGATTCAGCGCATCTTGCTTGTGCCAAACTGCAGATGGGGCATCCTGGCTGGGGAAGGGAGTAAGAACAACTCCCGGCTCTGGGATGGGGGCAGATGGGAATTTAGGCACAGCAGAGTGTGGAGCAGTGATTTATGGCACCCACATGAATACGCTATCATGCTTTTCCTTTGGGGCTGAGTTTTTGGGCCCTGGCGGAGATGGGGTCTGCGCCTTTGGTTTCAACCAGCACTTCTGTCCTGAGTGAACTTAAACCTCGCTGTGGGTCCAGCCCTCGACACTCACGGAGGGAAGAACATGGGTTTGATGTTAACTGTGCAGGAGTACTCCCCAGAGCACTAGTTTGGGGTGAGAAGGGGCAGAGGAGGTCTCTTACCCCTCCTCGGAGCAATGTGTGGGGCTGGAGGGAGGTTGCTCCAGGCCAGTGGGAGAAGTCAGGGTTGCAAACCCTTCCAGTGCTTCACCTGAATGAAGGGCTGGAGATGAGGATGTGGCTGGGGAGAGGGGCCAGACCCTTGGCTCTGAGTCTACATCTGTGCTGCTACTTCCTCCTCTCTGGAGGGCTCGCGTGCCGTAGCAGCGTGAGCACGGAAAGTCTCCCCACAGCTATGCACAAATTGCCCAGCCTCCAGCCAGGCTGCTGCTATGCAATTAAAAGCTTTTGCCGCTGAGAGGCTTAATTAACTCTGGCTTTCCAGGGTTCTACCCACACGTGTATGTTTTGCAGCCAGGTCTTTCTGTTAGATAAGCTGGAGTTTGGCCCTGGCTGCATGAAATTCATCATGGGACTCGCTTGGGTCGTGGCAGCATTTCATTTGGCTGGTGCTTCTGGGCTGGTAGGAGAGATACAAACCATGTGACCGAAGCATTTCCACAGAGGGATGTGAATTTGATGAGGGTGTACTATTTTAGGGCCTTGAAAACCTCAAACCCCCAAGCATGGAGATCCCACCACCCCATGAACCAGTGCTGTAGTGGAGGAAGGTCTCAGTTTGAGCCTGGCTGTCCTGGCCATCTTCTGTCCAGCCTCTACTAAATCCCTCTGACCCTTAGCCCTTCCTGTCTTTAGATATTCAATACCCCAGCCCTGCATTTTTCAAGCTGCTTGAAGGTGTCTAGCAGAAAGGAGCGGAATTTGGGTGGGCTGTATCAGAGTCACAAAGCTGCTTCTGGAAATATCCGGCTCTTCCTTGCTTTCATGGCATCCAATAGTTAAAATCAAGCCCCCTTTTCCCCTTCAGCTGTTGTTTTGCTGCAGCAGGGGATTTTGGGGAGGTTTGACATCAATACCCTCGGGAAGAGCCGTAACCCGCTGACCTCAAGAGGATGCAGCTAACGTGCGTGAAGAACCCTGCTGCTGGCGGCTGCAGGAAGGAGTTAACTGGGGTCAGCAGCCTGTTGTTTTTTTTTCCCCCAGCTTACAAGGAAAGGGAAGTTGATATTTGTGTCCCTACAACAGCCTATTTCCAAATAGGAGAATAACAAACGGAAGAATAACATGTTTCCAAAGGTACCCCTCTTTCCTGAAGCTGCAAAATAATCGCTTGGGCTGCCTCTTCTCCCACCATTCAAGAGGAAGAGCTGCTCATTTGCTTTCTTTCCCAATTGTTCACTCTTGTCTCCATCCCCGAGGTCCCGGGTGGCTCCTCCGGCTGCTTCTTCCTGTGGGACTTCATCAGTGAGGCCAAACTCTCATCGACTCATCCCATCGACGAAAGACGAACCCTGGATGGGTTCACTGACCCATTTTGCACCTCTATCTCAGGACAAGGTGAGCTGTGTGCTGCCAGCGCCTGTCTCCTCCAGCACATGCATGGCCTTTGTGGCCAACGTTGGGGCAGAAGGTCACCTTGGATGAGGTTGGTCTGGCCTGGATGACTGCAGAGAGGGCTCTGGACTCACTGGTATGGGATTGCTGAGATTCATGCAGGTTTCCTCCTAAAGGCAGAGCCGAAGCTGTGCTTGGGAGGGTACTTGGGTGAGGGTCATTGACGCCAGGCGCCCAAATTTCTCGAAAGCGAACCCTGAGACCCTGTCTGGTTTGTGCAAAACAAACTCCTGCCTCTGGCAAGCGGTGTCTTGTGAATGCCCCGGAGAGCACAAGCCACCGCGTTTTTGTATCTAAAATCTGCAACCATGTGGGAATGAGAAATGAGAATTCCCACTGATGCCCGCGCTGCGGGGGGGTTGTTAGCATCCTCCAGCATTTCCTTCAGTGGCCACCTCGACAATCTCATTATTATCTGCACGCGACAGACGAATGAGCGTTTCCACATAGTCAAAGCCAGTATTGATTAAGGCCCGGGAACCGGCTGATCAGTGCAATGCTGTTTTTCCCCGGTTGGATGCGTAGGGCTGCTCAGCTGGAGGCTGTCCCAGGCTCTCGGGGACTTTTCCCCGTCATTAACAGTCATACGCACTCAGACAATAAGGGCCTATTATGTCGTCTTAGCATGGGGCCAATCTGGGAATTAATCGGGATATTTGGAAGCACCTTAGCCGCTCGCGCCGACACAAGGTCCTGAGTTTCTTCTCCTAATCTCCCCCTGGCGACCAGGATCTCCCACAGGTCCCCGCGCTGGTTAATGTGCGTAAGCTGGTTACAGTGAATTTGCATGAATAAGTAGGCAATTCTGCTCGGGCTGAATGCAACTTCATTAACGCCCGGCGATAATTTGATCTTGCTTATTGCCTGTCCTTTGAACCCTACGAAGGAAGATTTTTGAGCAACAATTGACTTTGTGTTCGGGGTCATGGGGACCGCTCCAGCTCCCAGGCAGAATTCCCCTCTCCAGAAATGTCTTTTCCTCTTTGCTTCCCTCCAAAATCACTCTGTTAAGGTGAAAAATTATTGTGGAAAATTTTATTTGTGGAAAAAGCTCAATCTTGCTTACAGGTGAGATAACAAAGTGCTGGCTGGCTGCAGAGTGGCACGCGAGGTTGTCATTGATGGTTGCTGCCTGCCTGGGAGCTCAGTGCAATGGGTCTGCGCAAAAAAATCCATGCCTGGAAATCAAACTGAGCTGGGATGGATCCCTGTTGGTGGAGGGGATGGCTGCAGGGGAGCCGGTGGGATTGGGGTGGTGGTGGGCATGGGGCTGTGGGAACGCAGGAGTTGGAAATGGGCCAGGGGATGGCGGGAGGCAGGGATGAGCATCCGTGCTCGGGTGGGAGCTGAAGGGGAGCAGGTAGGAGAGGGAAGTGCGTGGAGGAGCTTTCCCACCTTGCACTGCGCGATCGTGAAAACTGAGCAATGGAACCACAAAAAACTCGCTAGAGGAAGTGAGAGAGCATCAGCTAAGCATCACTTTGCTTTCTTGGCTCTTCTTGTGCGGTGAGGCGTTGCATTTCTCCCCAGCAGCAGGGCTGTGCGTTCTCCGGATTAAGGAGCTGTCACGGACATGTGGGCTTTGCTCGACCTCCGCGTTTCCCAGCCGCGTTGGAGCTGCCGGCTCGGGACGGGTGCCCGCTCAGAGCCGTGTGTTGCATTTACATTGCAGACCCACTCATGCTCAACTATGGGCATCCACATTGGGTGGCAAAGCGCAGAGCAGGGCTGGGGCAAACTTTGGGCAAACATTAGCAAGGGCTCACTCCCGCAGAAGGAAATTTATTGTGCTGTGCCCAAATTGACCCGGCAAGTAACGCGATGAGGGCTTTCAGCCTCACACCCAGCCCTCCAAAACTCCAGCCAAGGAGATGCCTCCACGCAACGTTTGGGCAGTGTCCTGGTGCAACCAGGGACAGAAACACCTATTTAATGTTCAGAGGAAGCTCAGTCACCTTAGGAAAAGGCTTTTTTCCCCTCCCATTTTAGGGGTTTTGGGATGACTCTTAGACCCAACCACATCCCGTTTGACTAGGCACTGCTGAAATGTCCGTGAGGTTGTTCCCAGGAGGGGAACAATCCTGAGCTATGAGGTGAAACTCAAGTTTCTGGCAAAAATTAAGATGTGAAGAGAGGCTATATAGCATGAGGAGGGGAGAATAAATATCCTTCTTCCCATTAGCCTAGGTGAGCAGCACCTGAGCCCATGCACATGATCCTACGTTGGTGTTTACACCAAAATCTGTGGCTGGTGCCTGATGTAGCATTGAAAGCAGCAGGCTTTCTCGAGTCTGGCCCTGGTGTAAGCAGGATCAGGATTTTGGCCCAAATCAAGGAAAAGCCAGAAACATTTTAAAGAAAGGAGCCAGGATCTCCTGAGGCTCTGTCCTTGCAGTAGAAGCCACTTAAACAGCTGTTTTGCACATCTGCAGGGCTTGCCTGAGCTCAGGAGAATCATAGAATCATTCAGACTCAGAAAATCATTTTGGCTGGAAAAGACTTTTAAGAGTCTGACCATAAAGAAAGGCTGGAATTTGTTCTCAGTTGCCCCAGTGTGACCCTGTGCTGGCACCAGTGGCTTCAGTGCCATCTCAATAGCTTCAGCAGTGGGGCGGTGGCAGAAGATGGGGTGTCCCATGCCCGTAGGAACATTAAGGGAGAATCAGGTTTGGGTTGGGGTTGGCCAAGGCTCTTTGTTTTGGGGGTGCCCAGTGAAGATGGGAAACGGGGAGGAGGTGGAGGACGACGGCACGGCTGTGCCGGGAGCCCAGCTCCCATCTGGCCGCCTTATCAAGCCCCGCACAGCCTCGCGTGTCACATTGGGATGTAAATCGCATTAATTGAATTCACTTTGGCTGCGCTTTTGGGAGCAGACGACGACCGAGTCAAAATCTCATTTACATACTGATAAGGCACAGTTGAAAAATGATGCCTTCTAATGAATAAAATGTGTGTAACTGGTCCGGCTTGATATTAGCATTAAAGTGTTAATCACTTTGGCATACAAGTTTATAGCACTGAGTAAATTTGTCTTCAAAGGCTCCTGAAACAGAAATCTATGTTTCTGGACTACCATAGCAACATATAGACGTCTTCATTGTATTTCTTGGTCAGAAAGCAGGTGCCAGCTTCTAATTAAAGCCTAATTTGCAATTTGTGTCCTATTCACTGTTTTCATGGGAACTTTGATGGCTGATATACTGGTAAGCAATAACCAGCAGTAAGACTTGAAAGCCGTAATGGAAATTCATCCTCCCCTGGGGCTGTGCTGGGCTGAGCAAGCACGGGAGAGGGAAGGGGCCAGGGACATGTTGTGACGTTCGTCCCTCGTCCAGGAGGCTGCTGGCAGTGAGAGAAGACGGAAATCAGTGCAAGAGAGCTGGTGCCAGCCTCGCAGGGGCTGGATGTTGTCCTGCTCCAGTCTCCTCGGGGCAGCTCTGGCCCTCCCTCTTCGAAGACAGATGGAAAAGGCTTCTTCCAAACTCCCAATTAAAGGATCCAGGTTAACGATGCCCATAGAGGTCTCTTGTTGCACATGTTCTCCAGCCTGCCCACTGACCTGCAGCATCTCATGCTTTCTAGTCTTCCCCCTGCCAACTCTCCATCTCCTCTTTCTGCTTCTAATTACAGGCTCCAGTGCTCTTGACAGCACTAATATCAAGGATAATTAGCAGCAGCAGGTCGGTTGGTGCACGGACGTGTGGTGGAGAGGTGTCCTGCTCGAACCCTGGGAGCGGTGCATTTTGAGGGACGTGGAGATGGAGGGTCAGCACCAATCTATAAGAGGTGTGTGTGGTGGATAAAGTGATGCTGCTCTTCCAGGGCTGTGTTTGCTTCTGCTGGCTGGGGTTTTGGAAAAGGACCAAGGCTCAGATCCCAGTGAAATTCAATGCTGCTTCAGATTCCTTTCAATATTGCAGCCTCGGGCACTGGCTGGGGAGCTGCACCTTCCAAAAAGCTCAGCCCAGTGGGTGGGGACTGCTGCTGCACAGTGGCCGGCAAAGATGGAGCAGGGCTGCTGAGCCATGAGCTTTTCTGAAGCTATTCCCCAGCGGTGGACGTTCGGTGCCTGCAAACCCCAGCTGTGCCAGGCTTTTTTCAGTGCCCAGCCCACAGGACCCCCAGGGCCACTCCTTGCACCCCTGGAATCGGGTTGAAAGCCCCTTGGTGCGCTTTGCGTCGCCCCTCAGCTTGGTGTTGGGTTTGTTGCTAATAATTTGTGCGGCAGTGGATTCGAGGGTCAGTGGTCAGCAGGGCATGCTGAAGGACCATGGGGGTCTCTGCCTCAACAAGGGGACAGTTGACACGGTTGGGCCTGTCAAAAGGGAGACCCAGGGTAGGTTGCTGGTCCAGATATGTTGACAGACCATTCTCAGTAAGGGGTTTTACATGTGCATCGGGATTGTGCCACCACCTTGGGTTGGTGCTGTAGGACAGCTGGAGATGAGCTAGCACGGAAGAAGTCGCACTGTGTTGGGTCCTTCAAAAGTGAACCACACACATGCAATCATGGATCCCACCAGTGCTGGTGGGGAGGGACGTCTAGGGGATGTCCTATCCAACCTGCTCCTCAAAATGGGATTTTGCTGATTCCGGTTGCGTAGCTGAGCCCTGAAAACCCCCGGGGAGGGAGGTACCACCCTAAGCCCTTGCTCCAAAGCTGCACCAACCTCTGGCAGAGTTTTTCCAGGTAAATCACAGCCAGGCTGTTTGTCAGCTGCTAATCTCCTTCCCGAGGGATTTGGGTCCCCCTGGGCAGGCCTACAAACACTGACCTGCTGGAACTGCGATCGTCTCCTAAGAAGCGCGTTCTCCTGATTGTCTTACAGCTTAATCACACCCTGCACGGTCTCCCGAGTAGCACAACACAATTAAGAGGCTGCGGCACCTCGCGGGAGGCCTGATCGTAGACCTGTCCTCTCCCCTTGACTCATCTCCCGCAACCTCGTGAAGATCAGGAGCGGCACTGGGATGGTGCTGGCGGGAGCCTGGGCGATACTGTGTGCTCATATTATGCTTTCTGTTTCAGGCCCAGGGCCCTGGCAGTCATTAGAAATCACCAATTAGAAATACGAGTGAAGAAGGCAACTGAACAGATTTGCACTTTTCAATCACCATAAAAATCATCCTGGGCTGGTGCGCATGCACAAGCAGATGCATACACGTTACACATTCTGAAGCCAGGGTGAAAACACCGATAAATCGGTGTGGCACGCTCAAATGTTCGTCTAAATCAATGAAATAAATCTGGAATGCCTGACAGCAATGGAAAAAAAAAAAAAAAAAAAGAAACCCACCTAAAACTTTGCTGGCATAACAGGAAGAGAACAGCCTGGGCCCTGTCCACCTATTTCTATCAGCGAGTGGAAAAGGCTCTGCTCCAGGAATCCACCTCTTTCCTGCCAGCCGGGGATGTGGATGCCAGTGCTCCCCGCAGGGAACGTCCTGTTTACCTAAACCCACCCTGCTTCCCACCGGCGAGGCGCACGTCCCAACAAACATTGCTACTGTTTGAGTGACATCTCCTCGGGAGCTGAAATCGTTATCTTAACAAAGAGTTGATTAATAGATTTCTGGCAAGGCACTGGTGGAATAAGGGGTCTAGGAAACCTCTGTAGCCCCCCCAGGTAGGAGCACCTGCTCTTGGGGAGGGGGGTGGTGGCATTCTGTGACGGCAACGGCTTCTCCGAACCCAGCGCCTCCTCTCCATCCCGCTTGGTGCCTGCTCTGGGTTATGCCCCAGGAGCTGTCGCACCTTTTCCTACTGGATAAGTCCCTGGGGCTCTGTGCAATCCCCCACAGGAACCTGTTCTCTTCGGTACGTGCTGGAATTGCTTCAAAACATCTGGCTTTAAGCCTTCTTGGCTTTACGTGGCATTATGTGCCTAAAGTCATTTAGGCTGTTAAAAAAGCTTTTCCCAAATGGCTTAACTCTGCTTCCCATCGCCGGGGATGGTTGAGGGAGCGTATGGACAACGGACATCAGCTGGCGAACAAGAGAGAGGAGTTATTTGGCTTCTGGGGTTTGTGTCAGCTGGAGTTATGGCTTGCTCTAGCCCGAACATCCCTAACCACATGATAAATATTATCAGTGTTATTAAAATATCATAATGGAGCCAGAAATGTCCGAAAAACCTGTTACAGCACTAAGCGAAGGGTTGCATTTTAATGCAGCTTTAGGAACAGGGTCTCTCTGTTCTTAGCACAAACTGTGATTTTTTTTATTCCTTGAATCAATTTGCTATGGACGGGGAAGTGCCAGTGCACGGCAGCTCTGGGCCAGCCCTGCCAGAGGGTCCGTGATGGCAGCAGTAGGGTCCTTTGCGCGTCCTTCCTCAGCTCCACATGGTTCATATTTTGGATTGGGGTGCTCTGTAGGTCTGAACCTAGCTGGGAAGGAAAGGGGAGCTGCTATTTTTAGGGTGTGAAGGTGTACAGCCACATGTGAAGGGAGGATATGGCATCATGGGATGCAGCAATCAAGATGTAGCCCTTCCCATGGAGCCAAGAGCCAATCCAGCCATGAATGATGGCTTCAGCTTATCCTCTCGAAAGCTCGAAGTTGAGAACATGGTGCTAAAATACCCATTATGCACAGAAAGGAAGCCCATGATTTCATAAAGCAGTTTTCCCCCCAAGCGTTTTGGTGCCTAAGATGTTGTCTGACCTCTTGGGATCTCCATCTACAATATACTACGCGCTCATGACGTCTGTCGATGATTAGATCCAACTTGGGTGGACTCAGCCTCTCCTCCTTTCCTACTGCCCAAACAGAGGCTGTTGGCAATGATGGAGACCACAGTGTTTAACCCACCTGATTAAAAGCTTGAGCTTGAAGAAGACCTCTGGAGGGAGAGCGGAGGCTCTTGGGAGTTTTGCTTGTTGGTGCTTCGTGCCGGGATGCAGCGCGTGATTTGCAAGTGCAGAGCGGCTGGCGCAGCGTGGACCACTCTCCGTACATGCGCGCTCACTTGTCAAGGTCTTTTGTATCTTTCGGTTTAGCAGAGATCTCCTTGCACGCAACGAGATGCCTTTCACAATGGTCTGCAGGCACGACAAAAGTAATGGTGTTGCTCAAGAGCAAGTATTTGCAAAATACAGCAAAAACCAAATCTGTGATGAGGCTGTGACTCACAGGAACAATTGCCGTGGGTGCTGAGTGTGCGGTTCAAAGGCAGATGTGTTGTTTTTGGCTGAAGGAAGAGTGTTTGGGAGGGAATGTATGTATACCCTGTTAGTTCATACATGACATTTTTATTGCCTGTTTTCCCTGTGAAATGAAACAGTATCTCCTTTCTGTCTGCAGAAGCATTGGGCATTTCCCACCGCTGGGGAGAGGTTGTCTTAGTCCAGTCATGGAGCAAGGGCCCTTAAACACCAGTTGTGGTAGTGACTTTCAAACACAGGTGAGTGCCCATCTCTGATACCTTCATCTGTGTCAGATCAAGGATGATTTTTCACTCAGCATCTGCAAAACCAGCTCCAGGACCAGACCTGTAGCTGTGACCCAGCTGTACGTTTTCATTCCCTGGGGCTGGGGATCGCCCCTGTTTGCTGCATTCACTGTGCCATGTCCATGGCATTGCCCAACAAGAACCCCCCTAAAGGGCTCAGTACCAGCTTGGTCAACCCCTGCCACTGCTGGTGATGCTCCCAGCAAACACAGCAGGATCCTCAAAGAAAACATCTAGAGCTTTAAAAAGTACATTAATGTCAGATACTCCTCCAGCTGCTTCTTCAGTAGGTAAATTCCGTCCATAAATCCTGCTTAACTCCTCTCCAACTTCTGCTCCACAGTTCTGCAGAAGATGGAGGAAGCTCAACCAGGAGAGAGGACAACATCTGCAAGCTCTCCAAGGTAGGTGCAGCCCGGGACCGGTGGCTCTAGTCCCAGTGAAGAAAGTCATGTAGAGCTAAGTAAAAGTTATTACGTCTATTACAAGCTCAGATGCTTTCTAATTACAAGGGAGCCTGTGTCCTCAAATACTTGCTGGAGAGGTTTGGGTGGCAGTTGACTAGAAACTCAGTTTTCCAGCTTTTGTGCTTGTGAGAAAGAGAGAAGATGTGAAACTTTAAATGTGATGCAGCAAAGACACCTTCCTGAGGGTTTCATCTTCTGCTTGCAAAGGGATCTTTGAACGAATGGGATGGAGAAGACCAAATACTTCCTGGCTGGAAGTCATGATCCATGCTGATGGACAGACCTCAGTCTAGCATGCAGAAAATTGAGGAAATGTGTCCTTTGCAGGTGGATCTCCATTTCTTTCTGGAGTAAGGCAAAGAAAAGAGTGAGATAGGATCCATGTGAAGTCCTCATGGTGAGGACAGGCCTCTGAGCATGTCGGAGTGGTGAAATGTTCCGGCTTCTGTGCTGACAGGGGGATGTGTGCTGGAAGAGCAAAACAGACCTAGCATGCAAATATTTACTCTGCCCTGAGCAGGTTAACAGACACTGTCAGCCTTTGTCTTGTTTTATTTAATCCTTCAGTCTGGCTTAGTTCAGTCTATCTAATTTGGGATGTCTTTTAAAATTTAGAGCTATTTCCTCTGTCTGTCCAGCTGGAAACATGGTTTCAAAAGCCAGAAGATGGAATTGTCCCCATCTCGCCCCACGGTCTCCTACTTGAAATGTCCTGTGTCTCTCGTTGGCTGCCCCAGCGTGCAATCCTGCATCGTGGCAGAAAGGTCTCCTGAAGTCTCTGCAACATGCTGGTAAGCTGTGGTGGTGTCCTGAGTGGAGAAGGACAGGGCTTGGTGCTGGGGTGGGAGCCTGGGGTCTGCACTCATGGACCTCCTGCAGGTTTGCTCTTCTGGAGGCTTTGGCTCAACTCTCTGTGCCCTCCAGTCCTCTGCAGCTTCCTAGTCCAGCAATTCAAGGTGGTATGTGTTTTTCTCCTCCCTCTCTTCATTAGTGACCCACCCATTTTACGGGATGTAGGGTCAGATATCTCACATGCAATGACCTGCTTCTTCCACCGGCGCAAAACAGTGGTCAGGGCTGATATCCTGTCTCGGCGAAGAGCAAAAAGTGATGGGGAACACCTCTGTCATATCCAAACTTTGCTGTCCCAAATCAAAGTCCTCTTTTAATGAAAACCTTCAAATCTGGAAGTCCAGATTTAAACTTACTTAGTTTAAGGTTAGGCAGCAGAGCCTACAATATTCACCTGGAGAGCACAAAGCATGGTCATACCAGTAGAGAAACACTGGGAATGCACAGATTTTGGGAGAAATTGGTAAAGGTGGAAGGCTGAGTCCAAATACCCAGACTTTGTCGAATATTGCCAGCCAAGGATGTGCTGATTTCTCCCCTAGGTCTGTGGGAAAGTGAATTTCAGGTTGGTTTTGTTTTCAGTCTGAAGTACTTGGTCTGTATGGAGAGGGGCAGATAAGCGAAAGATGTGGTGAAAAGAAGTCATCTGCCCTCTGTAACAGCCAAGTAAGGGCGGTTTGACTTTCTGTCTTGTTTTTGTCTAGCAAGGAGGCCACGTGGTGGGGTTAGCTGTTTTGCCGAGCTGTCCCTAAAATCCAGGTGGGTTTGATACGGAGTTTATATTAGACCAATCTCTGCTTTAGTTTGCCCTACAGGCTTTAGGAACTGGGTTCAGACTCAATTTATTCTGAAATTTGGGCGAGTATTTCTGATTTTGGCTTATTTCCGATTCTAATGTTGGTTTTAGTTGGAGAAGAACTAAGGGTTTGACCCAATGCCCGCTAAAGTCTGATGGAGCTTTGAATTCTCTCGATACCAAGCTGGCCTGTAAACAGACAGTCTTCCAGCAGATTCAGGCCCAATTCTACTCTCCTTTGCACCTCTGTAAAGCCAAAAATCAAGCCAAGGGAAGAAAGACTGGTGGGCATAGTCTTCTCCAAGCGGCAGGATTTGGCAAGCACATCTAAACCCCTCCTGGGAGAGGGAGCGATGTTACAGCCACACTCAATAGACTCCAGTCGCAGCCACAATTACTTTACACACCTTTTCAGGTGCTTCTGCTGTCATCTTGGTGTCTTGTTCAACATTGACAAACAAAATTCCTTCTTTCCAAGTCATGACGGGGGCTTAAACTGAAAGGCTAGTTGACTCCACTGGAAAAAGACACTTTTATGGCACATTTTTGTTGCTATAAAACCAGTCTAAAATAATGAGACTCATGAAAGGATATGACCTAAACTATAAAATGCACTTATTAAAGTCACATGATAAATCAGAGAAGGACATGCTTGCCTCTTCCTAAGGAGCTGCACGCAGCTGGACAAGAAACCGAGGCAAGGCAGATTGATTTCTGGTGCGCGGCTCTCTCGCGGCTGGGGGTGAAGAATTAGCGCAGGTCAAATTGCTCACAAACCTCTGTCAAGGAATATATATGTCTAACCTAAATGTCAGGCTGGAGGAGAGAAATCCTGAGCCCTGTGGTCCTACTACATCCCAGCATGGGTGATTCCATTAGTTATATCCCTCTTCGCTTTTGTGTATGGATGTTGCATTTTTACCCTTTTTTTTTGCCCCCAACAAACCAAGCGATGGGTCTCCAGTAAGATGCCCTGCTGCCACGTTAGGTGCCCCAGTCCCATGTTGTCGAGGTCTCCTGCTTAATTTCCACCCGTGTTTCCGACATTGACGTCGATAACGTCTGGTTCTGCCTCGAGGGATACCCAGCAATGCAAGGACCAGATTTGGAGGGATTTAGGTAAATAAAGTGGGATGACCTGCTCAAGGTGAGGCAGGGCAGTCTGTTAGGGTTTAATTTGATTTTTCACCCGTCTCACGCTAATGTTACACTCGGCGGACAGGGAACAGCCGCCTGTTTGGTGGGCTGGAGGGACTGGGTGTTGGCGGTGTTAAGAGCCCTCTCGCTGAGGATTAACCGCGCCAGCAGAAGGAAAGGGGGAAAACAAAAAGAGCTTTTTTTTTTCCCCCGTCTAAAAATATGTTCTCATTCTTCAAATGCTTGGAAATCTTTTTTTAACCCACTCAAATGATTTATTCTTCTGCAGAAGGTCTGACTGGAGGGGAGGCTCCCAGATTAACTTTCACCAGCGGTAAGCTCTGACGGGGAGCAAAGCAAAAAACGCCGTTAAGGAGCGGCAGGATGCAGCAGTGCCTGCAACGCGAAGGCTCGGAGGCGAGAAGTTAAAGCGGTTTGTTCACAAAGCTGTTGGATATGGATGGATCAGGTAAGTTTTTCTCAAATTCCGGTTCCCAGAAGAACAAAACAGTACAGAAACGGCCTCACGTCCCTGCAAGGGCTGAGGCTGAGCCCTCCTGTCCACACAGGGCTTGTGTCAGGGCCAGTTAAGGTGCAGGAGCTGTATCCCCTCTCTTAACTCCTCCTGGCACTAAGACGCCTTGGCTCTTAGCTGCCAAGTAATTTCCTTTTGGGTAATGCAATAGCGTATGGAGAAGCCTATTATTTGCCCGTAGCGAGAGACTTAGCAAGCACTAATTGGACAAACGAGGCTCCAGGGATTTACAAACTAAGCAGATGAATATGCAACTGGGGAAAAAAAGGCAAACAAGGCTCTGAGCCACCCCGAAGGGCACCTGGGATAGTGCTTTGCTCCTGAAAGCGAAGGGGCACGTGCTGCCTTTCCCCAGCTGCAGCAGCATTAGAGACCATTCTGTCCAGAGGCCCATCCTCCCTGGTAAACCACCTCCCACCACTGCTTTCACAGGAGCATCCCTGATGAGCAGATTTGTTTTACTCTGGGGATGCAGAGATGGCACCGTGCAGCAGGTATTTGGAAATATCTCCCAGGTTTTTTGGCATCTTTCCCAGCTCACATTACCCAAGGAACAGGATGCCATCAGTTCTCAGTGTTGAGTACTGTGCTGAGGGGAAGACTTTCTAGCTCTTCACCTGATCCCTGGAAAGACGGAGGGAAGGAGGGAAAGAGCAGGAAAGCAAAGGTCATTATGGGAGAAAATTAAGATTCTTTTTTCTTTATTTCTTTCAATTTTGCCCTCGAATATTCCCTTTGAAGGAATGCCCTGAACCATGGAAGCTATTGCCTGCAGCTATGGGACATCAGCACAACCATGCTCATCCTGGCCGCTACTGAGCCCAACCATAGCTCGCCAGGTCCTGACCCATGGAGGCAGGGACAAATCCTCGACGCGTGCTGCTACCACAGCTTGGGATGTGCAGGCAGCTTGACAGAAGCATCTCATGCTCCGAGTGATAGCTGCTGCATCTCCTGACCATGCATGAGTGTCGGCTTGGGCTGACAAGGGGCTGCGATAATGCTGGAGAGCAGAGTCACAGTCCCTTGCTAAGCCACGGGGTCAGCACAGGATTTGGGGCTCAGGGAGGGAGAGGAGGAGAGCAGGAGGAAGAGGAGGAGATGGCAGTGATGTGTGTGTCCCCAGGGGTAGCTCATTCTTTGGGGACACAGCTTCACCTCTTTAGCCCCAGGGATCATTTGATGCTGCTTCCCCACTTGGTCTGTGCAGGAAAACAGATTAGGCCGTGATTCCCAATACACAAGGCAGTGGACTGGCTTAAAACCATTGCTTTTTAACTGCTTCCAGACAGAATTCATTACCAGTTCATTTCTCTTTCCTTTACCACTGCCCTTTCCAGCAACCCTTCCGTAGGGAGGAACGTTTACGGCACCACCGTCAAAACACAGCACATCCTCAAACCACAAAGTCCCCAGGCGCAAGGCCTACTGTTCTCCATGGCTGAGTCTTGCTCCATGACCCAGGTACCAAGCTACTGCCATAAAATGAATAATAAGGTGTTGTGTTCGATCAATGGGATTGCATGCTCCTGGTCCTGCAGCACTGGGACGTGGTGAATGCCCCCGAGAGGAAGGCCAAGAAATGACTGATGGTGTCGAGTAAGTTATTGCAAGTCCTTCTTGTAGGAAAAAGTGGTCCTTGCTGGAGTTCAGATGATAGATCACCGCGTTTTTCTGTAGTGCATTAGCACTTGATCTCAGAGGTCAGGCCAGAAAATAACCTTCTCCCTCTAATTGACGTGCAGAGCTACCGCTGTGTATTCATTCGGGTTGGGGCTGAACTTGGAGCACCAGTGCTGAGATCTGAAAAATGGAGAGTGGTAAATCTGCAGTAAATTGCTTGGATATTTATAGGCTCTCATATGTGAAACATTTATTTAAAAAAGAAAAAAAAAATAGCTGTAGTCCATGGGACGGCCTGGCTTTCTGCCAACGGCCAGGGTCAAAAAGTCCGCAGCCTCGTCTGGTAGAAGCAGGAATTACGGCATGGCTTTAACTGCCCAGAGAGCTTACCAGGATGGGAGAGGTGGCTGTCGTCTGTGTTTTCATGGCTTTAAAAATGAACAGGTTGGTTTCACTGTGAGAATGACCAGCGAGGAGTAGAGACACTGAGGCTGGAGTTACACTGGGTAGTGAATGCGTGATCTCGATACTCTCCACCTTGTAGTCACAGAGCGGATATCAACTAAGTGAGACACTGCTTTTAAAATCTGAGAAAAATATCAATGAAGGGTCTCTTTTTTCCACTCTTTGAGCCTTTGGTTGCTTCCAGTTAATGTTTTCACCGTCCCCTGTGCAGTCCTGATGGCCAGAAATGTGTTAGAAAAGAAGATATCTTCTTCACGTGGCTTTAAATAGTGCAGTGCCCATGGAGAAACCACGAGTGCTGGTGTGGCACTGGGTGGTCCAGAGGAACACCCCTTCAGTTTTGGGGAGTACCTCCTTGTTTTTGTGGTACTCCAGGGCTGTAGGTGCTGGGGACCAAAGAAAAGCACCCAAACCTGGGAGACCTGCTATCACCGATACCTTCTGCACTGGGGTTTTCACTTGAGATAGGACCTGTCACCTAACCCAAAGTGCAAATCTTCTTGCTAAAGGTGAGATGAATACATACAGTGTAAAGAAATTATGTGATCACCCCTTCCCTTTAGTCTGCCTTCAAAATTACCCAATTTTGTAAAGAAAAGCCTTCCAGATCCTCTCTGCAAGCCATAAACCTGAGGAACAGTCTGGCTTCATTTTTGCGTGACTGAAGGAGCTCTTCATTACATCTTGCAAAATAATGGGAGAATTCAAAATGAGAAAAACATAATGAAAGAGGCTGATGTAAACATAGCTGTATCTTCTCACAGGTCTCTGTAGTTACCTGCTCTTATTAATCACTGCTATATCCAAGGGCTTATGAATTCCAATAATTATTTTCTCTATGTATTTTTCTTGGGAGGAGGACAACAACTAATTGGTCCTGGGCTTCGTTACCGCTCCTGGACCCCGCAGGAGTTAACAACCTGCCTTCGGCCAGGCTGTGTGCAGGCACGGGCTTGCAGAAAGTGAGTCCACAGAAGAGGCTGTTGTGATGAGAAGGGAGAGGACCTTCACCTTTTGTGTTGGGAGTGTGGTTGAAGCAGGAACCTGGGAGATTTTCACCTTTTTGGGGGTGGGAATATGCTGGAGCTGATTTTGAGGAAGAGGTGTCACAGATCCCCCTTTAGCCTTTGGAAATGCCCTTTCCATCCAAGACATCTACAGATGTCCAAGATCTGAAGTGTGGCTGTTTGCTTGACTTATTTTTCTATTTATGACCTATTTTGCTATTTTTCTCACCCGAGTCACGTGCCACTGGTCATATTGGGTGTGAGACACGTAACAAGCTACCGCACAGGGTTGGGGCTGTACCACCCTGCAATCACCACCATCACCCCCAGTGCTTCCCTCTCCCCTTCTCCTATTCTAATTAAAGCATGAAGCCTGATTGCAGCCTGCTCATCGTGGTAACACACAACACTCCTGCAGCCTGCTCGTGTTGGTAAACAAGACTGCTGTAAGAAGTTTTTCCCAACGAGCTTTCACTGGAGAAAAGCAGTCTGATTGCCTCAACCTGACCAGACGCAATCTGTGTAGGGTGTGGAGTGCGTAGCATGCACATCACCAGGGTGATTATTGTTATTAATAACATATAATATTTATTGTTGTTGCTATTATATTTGTTATTATTATTGTTATTGTTACCATCATCTTCATCATCTTACCACCACTCCCGACCTCGCGACGAGCTGCAGCCAATGTAAGGCTGAGCACGGAGCAGAAGTGGGCTGTCGCAGCAGTGAGCAGATGCCGGGGCTGGGGGAGGGCACATCGGGCTGCACGTTCATCTCTGAAACCCAAGACAGTGCATTGTCCTGTGATTAATGAGCCCTGACTTCACGGCGGCTGAGCAGCACGGGGTGGGCGCTCCCCAGCCTCCTGCTCTGGGATGCCTGGTCTTTGATGAAGTTCCAAGGTCTGACATTTCAGGGTGACTGTGGCTCCCAGCCAGCGGCTCGGCAAGCCCAGCGGGTAACGCTGCCCTCCAGAACCCCATCATCATGGGTGAAGCGCATCACCTTCATCATGGGTGATGCACTGGGGGTGCAGCTGGACTGGATGCGATGTTATGGGACCTGATGTGCATTGATTATCACCCCTGCTGGGTAATTCAGATGATGAATTGGCTCACGTTGCAAAGAGTCTGCTCTTGACCCCAGTAAGCCAGGACTTTCCCCAGTAGCCATTCGACAGCTTGATCTTGATTTGACCGATTGAACCTATATTTAGACAAACGCACTTGTATAAGTGACCAGCGGGAAGGCAAACTTCCCCACATTCACGCTGTAATGTTGGTCTGGCCCACTTTTTATTTTTTTAGGGTGATGCTGCAGCCAAAGCATATCTTTAGATGTTCTCCGATGTCTGCCAACATCTGCTGCTTCCACCCCCAGCCTGGGTATTTTTTGATCTGAACTTCCACGTTCCGGTGAATTTGTACAGTAGGTTTCTGTTGTTGTTTGGCTCACACACAGAACAAGGGCTCTATAATTTTTCACTTTGTGAATCTTGCCTGGACATGACAGAGCGTTTTAGAAGACACCATTTAATTAAAACACCAACAACTGGAATTTCTGGAAAAACATCAGAGGTTCTTGTAAATTATCCCAGTCTCCCACGTTTCACACTTCCAATCTTCAAACTTTTGTTTAGTCCATATAATTTTGGAGCATGTTTCAGGGGAATACTTATGGGCAAAGCATGTTCCTAGCTATGACTGGCTTACTTACAAATTACCCTTTAATCAACAGATTTGATATTAATTAATAATTCATAGACTGCTCTTAGGATAAAATTGCATAATAATGTCTTTGATGCAGCCCAGAGTGTCCATTGTAGATGGCATAAAATGTTAATTAGCAGGAAAATGCAGTTAGGAGAAAACTCTTTTAATTATGTAATAGGCCTCATTACAATGGGTAATCAACAAGGCTTCCAAATTAGTCTACAGACAGCATTTATCTATACATAGCAAATAAACTTTTGTTGCAGAAAATACATTTGAACAGTCAGCTCCTTAATTGCTTTCAGGCGGTTTTTAAGTCATTGCAGTCCCGACCAATATTTTTTAAAAGACCACACTTCTCAGCAGAACGGGTCATATGTAAAGCTTAGAGAATAACGGGGAAAATTGTTCACAAATATTTGTTCATATATGCAAGCAAATTTCAATTTGACCTTTTATAGGACCCTCATCTGAATATGGGAGCATTTTGCTGACGGCGGTGCCCGGAGAAAAATGTAAAGCATCGGTGCATGAATATCCCTTGAATTTCACATTGTGCGCGAGGTCGTTTGACTCACACTGGCTGCTTTGTTGATGAGTGGCATAAATCACCCTGTCGGACAACGGCAAACCAGGTCGTGTGGCCAGTATGGCCAATATGAACCAAGAGCGTGCACAAAGACCTGGGTGGAAACTACTTCTAAATCCAGCTTTCCCTGTGAAGGAAAATGGGAAGGCGCTCAACAAGCAGATGCCTCATTTGTAATCTCTGTCCTCAGCGGACTTGTCTAAGCCAGAATCTAGTGAAACAAAGGGTTTTGTGCCAGGATGGCTGAAATGAGTCAATTCACTCAAAGTCAACGCCACTTCTGGATTTACACCTTGATTTCGCTGTTTCTGCCTTGATTTTGAGAGTTATACGGGCCTCTTCAGGGGAGTCTGCAATCTTTATTTCTCTCCAAACTCAGCCTAGGACTTTACTAGGTTCCATATAGAGATGTGGTGCAGCTGGGTCCAGCTCAGACCTTTCAGGCAGGCATGATGGATGTATCGTGTCGCATCCTCTGTCCAGCTCAGTAAACCTTCATCTCTCGCTACAAATAATTAGCGGTGGTAATAATACCCTGCAGTCAGTTGCTAAGCAGTACTCATAGCTGCTGATCTTCCTCGAAGGGATGGCATGAATCCTTGGGATACAATGACCTTTACTTGTTCTCCATGGTTCTGCTTGTAATTCTCCTTTTAATATTGTACAATACCCATAGCCCAAGTTTATCCATATTGTCGAACAGACGGATACGCTATTATTAGATTTGTTCTTGCAGACACCTAGCTATATTGGCCGAATGTGATTTATAGTCTCTAAAATCTGCGGACACAGATTTCTGCCTCCTTTGGTGTCTGGTCATTTCTATTCATTTCATCTCTGGAATCTAATGTAATAAAATTATAAAAAGCTTTAACTCCTCAGCATTTAATCAGCTTAGCATGTGAGAATTACATCAGCAGCCCTTAGGTGTGCTTTATCCTGCAAAAGAAATCTCACATTAGGAGACAATCTCATTATTTTGACTACTAAGGACTGCATGAATTTCTGAAGAACCACCAAGAATACAGAAGACTTGAGGTAGGCTGCATCTTTATTGATAGTAGACAAAGAACAGGATGGTTTTGGTTTGCCAGCAAGGCCAGCTTGAGGTGTAGCTTGGACCCAGAGTCAGTATCTTGGGTGCCAGGGTCCTAGACAAGATTGTACTTAGGGGTAGGTAGAAACTTGCTTGGTACAGCCACTTCCATCCCTGCTCAAGGTACTTTCCATGCTCACAAGAACAGCTCTAGATCAACCTCGTGTTCAGCAGAGGGTTTAGCAGGAACTTTAGTACCTACTCACTTAGAGTTCATTTTTTCCTTGCTAAAGAGAAGTTGGTGCCTCCTCTCTCCTCTGTTTCTTGATTTCAGTTTTGAAAATCTTCTCCTGGTTTATATCTCACTCACACACCTGGGTTTCTCATTCTGAAGGGATCAGGCTCTTCCTGGAAAGCTAACTATACCCTGCACAGGTCCATGTGTTTCTCCTTCCTTGAGCTAAGCTCCGGCCATAGACCGCTTAATTCAGCGTATCAGCTTGTAGGGCATTGGTGGGGTGACTCTTTGCCTCCATTGGGTCTGAGGAAATCACAAGTTTTACTTTATTGTCTTTTTTTTCATGTCGTTTTATTTATTTCAACCTACAAAACTGTGTCCCGCATCTGCTCCCCAGCCCTGCCCATGGGTGGCTGAAGTTAGGTGAAAACAGGATTTCCGAGACTATTTTTGGTGCATCCAGATGTAGGCTTGGCTGAGAAGGGGAGGGAAACAAGGAGGCAGAAAGGGAGAAGAAGCAGCTGTTTAATGTAACACCGGGATTACCGGAGTTCACTCCCTGGTCACACTGAGGCTGAGGTTGCCCAAACCTGTCCTTCTCTCCTGCCTTGTGGATCTGTGCTGCCCCAATCCCATGGGATGGTGTTTCTGCCTCTCCAGGCACTGGTGTTATTTTAAAAGAAAACAGCTTGCTTGTTTTCCAGCCCAAATTGGCTCAGCCAAGCTCAGCCCCTCTAACCACAGTCTGGGCATTTATTTTTGTCCTCCAGACTTTCTGAGGCATTTTTGGGGGTTGTTTGTCCGGTTCTTGCTGGGAGTGCGAGAACATGATAAAAATAGAGAGGAGTCCCAGGCTTGGGTTCATTCTTCTGAAAAATTCACAGTGAAAGCTAACACAAGGCTCAGGACACCCAGGCAGGGTCTCATTGCCAGAACAGGACACCTGATATGTCTTGGAGCCGTCCATGGGGTGATTGAATACAGCTCGTTAGGGTGGCTTCCAGCTTGCCCTTGGGGCTGATTTCAAAATATAGATCTCTTAAAATATTTAATGAAACCGTGTCTCCAGCTTCAATGCAGGCTTCAGAGGCTAAACTTGGTTGAAATATAAAGAGCAGAGCCCTCTCCATCATCATGTTGACTCCAGAACCTGGGGCTTTAATTAAAGTATTAACCATGATGAAACTTGCACCTCAGTTTGAGGACAGGCAACACCAAGTCCTCTTCCCCCAACACATTTGGTAATGCCAATGTTAAGGGAAAGCATGGGACTGTCGGAGCCCAGGTTTTGTTTGGCAGGCTGGTGCACCACTTCAGAGTGTCTCCGAGTCACGCCCGGAGCCAGGTGGCCAGCACCTGCTGGGTGTTTGTCGTGTTATCCTCTCCTCTGGGAGTGAGATGAGCAGCCGTTCATGCTGTTTTGTCTCTGTTAATTTAAGGATGTGTTGTTTTGCCTTCCCGAGGTAAGCAAAATGCCCTTTGCACGCGATGGGGAGGTCTGCGATGGTTCCTGGAGGAGTTCATCCCCACCACCACCAACACCCCTGAGAAAGCACTGCTAATGCACAGCTGAGCTCTGCCCTTCTCACAGCAATGCCATTGGCAACCAATTTAGCTCATTACTGGTGTGTTCAGCTGGTCTGGAGCCTGACCACGGGGTGCTTCAAAGATTAAGATGGTGACTCTGAATCCCCAGAGGAAGAAAAACACAGAGAGGGGAGGACAAGAGAAGATTGAAGACATGAGCAGCAACATCCCCAGCTCCCTGGGGTTTCCCAATCGATGATGACTTGGGCTTGGGTCTGTGTTGCAGCTGCAGTTCAGCCTTGGGCTGGCAAGAAGTCTGCCTGAGGGCAGGTCACTGTCTGCGTGGGCAGGGTGGTTGCTCACCAGGATGATGGGAACCATCACAGGGTACTGCCATGGTGGCTGAGTTCATCGTCGATGGGAAACCAGGAGCCCGTGATGCCCTGACTGTGCAAATGGCTGCAGGCTCTTCCTCCCTGGGAACTGCTCCATCTGGGGCTACACAGTGAAAATGTCTTCTGTTTCCACCAGGCAGATTTTGAGCATTTCTCAATATGCAGCCATAATCTTTAGTATTTGTGGAGTTCTGCATGAGTAGTGAGAACCGACAGTAGCACTGCGCTTTTGTTGAGGGCTGCTGTATGTCCAGAAATCCTGGATGTTTCTGGATATGCTTGGACTATGCAGCAAAGATGAAGAAGAAGACAGATGCTGTGGCTGCCCCAGGCTTTTGAGGAACCCCGGGTAGGATAGATGTGGATATAGCTCTCATGCACTATCCATCCATGATGTTTGAGATATCTCATATCCCTTCCAAGCAGCTTGTCAGAATACCTGTTGGAAGGTAAAACTGAGGAGCAGAGATAGTTTTGGTCCCTGGATATCCACAAAGCATGTGTCCCTTTGGTTTTCTTTTCCAACAGCTGTTCTTCACCCAGGAGCCGAACTTGTCCAACGCTGGCTACCTTGACGTCCGTGACGTGGGCAGTGGTGGTGAGCAGGTCAAGCACTGGAGTAGGCTGAGCATTTCATCTGGATGAACGGAAATACCTTCAGTGTAATGCTTGGAAAAAAAAATGCACCGGGATCTGAAAGGCTACTTCGACATGGGTGTGCAGGGGATTTCTCTCCCTGCTTAACAGGAAGCAGCCATGATGCAACCAATTGTGCCAGTCGGTAGCTTTGGGTCAAGACTTGGAAGGCAGGTTTGGGGCATGTCTTTGGAGTTTGAACTCCTTGGGACCTTGTCCTTGCTTCAGGGATGATTATAATCCATCTCCTCTTGCTCCTGCATAGCTTGTCTTTGCAGAGCCGTAATTCAAACCAACACTCTTATGGTCTGCTGATTGTTTCCTCCAGCATGTTTCTTCCTGGAAGTGGTAGCACAGCCCCAGTGCCATTATTTTTGAATGTCCTTTAAGCAGAACTGTTCACACTTCTCGATTCAATTCCCTGAGAGTCTCTTAGCATTCCCATCGCTTATCTAAACATATCGTATTTCAAAGTTTATTTTGCGGTCATAAAAATTTGCTGTTGGCATTCAACATAAAACTCTTTGCTGGAACTTAGCCTAGTAGCAAACATGTTGGATTGAGTCAGGCTGGAAAAAAAGGGGCTCTAGAAGTTTATGAGAAATAGGTCTCCCAACTGGAATGCTTTAAGCTGATCTCCCAGAATTATCAGTTCAGACAAAATAAACGGAGCCTGCAGCGCTCTCCCCGGCAAATATCTCTGGTGGAGCTGGTGAGGCTGTGCAGCGCCAGCCTGGGGCCTTCAAGTAGACTCTGATGAAGACACTTGAGGCACTGGTTGAAAGTTGACCACTGTTCAACTCTGCAGAAACGGGGACGCCAAACACAAGGGATCGCTGTCCATGCTGGCCCTGAACCCATGCTCTTTGCGGCACCCAGTGTGCAAGGGAATCCTTCTGTATTTTGCTTTAAAACCCTGCATCACCACTCCCAGCAGCTGGAGGATGGAGAGCAGAGAGATCCTTGCAGAGGGACTGAGTGTTCTTGGGGTCAGGGAGGCTGTAGGTTGTCCCAAGCTAAGCTGTCCCCATCCTGCCTTCTTGTTGGGCACAGAAAGTCACCCCAAGCTGGGCTGGAGAGCCCCCAGCCTTGGCACAGAGAGCAGGTTGATGATAGGAAAAGGGTAGAAGTTGGGAGTGGGTTAGACAGAAAAGCAGGATGTCTGACATGGTGGTAGCTCATGGGTGGTGGAAATGGTGGTCTAAGCAGGCAGTGGTGTAGGGTGACTGGAAAAGAGGAGATGTTCTGGGGATAATTAGATGTAAGGAGGAAATTCTTTACTGTGATGGTGCTGAGGCACTGGCACAGGTTGCCCAGAGAAGCTGTGGATGCCCCGTCCCTGGAAGTGTTCAAGGCCAGGTTGAATGGGACTTTGAATTATCTGGTCTGGTGAAAGGTGTCCCTGCCCAGGGCAGGATGGTTGGAACAAGATGACCTTTAAGGTCCCTTCCAACCCAAACCATTCTATGATTCTATGATCTAATACAACATCCATGACAAGCAAATGCAGAAATGTGATGGGTGCAGGACAGCTCTGGCAAGTGTGGGGTTCCCTGGCATGAGGGTCGTGGGGATGCACACCTTCGAGAAGGGACACCATGCATCTGGAAGCTCAGAGGTGAGGAGAGGACCAAACCACGGTGGTCTCAGCTCCTAATAGGGCCCTTTTCTTGGAAAAGACTGCAAGTGGTTACGGCACAAGGCTGGGACACTGGAGATGGTGGGTTTTGGACAATGAGTAAACTGCTTCATCTCGGGTGGCCGTGAGTAAACTGCTTCATCTCCCAATGCTGCAGACTGCAGGTGATGTTCAGACGGGGACCTGGCCAGGCTGGATGGGCTGGTGGCTGGGCAGTGTGTTGCCGTTACGCAGAGTGTAGGTGCACATTGTTGACCTTGCAGAAATATTCCCCTTTTGCTTATAACTTTACCAACTCCTTCATTTTTGAGCTCAGATTTGATTAACGTTTTTCTCAGCCTGGACTTGAGTTGCTGTGAGAAATCAGAGCAATTAGTGATTTGCCTGTTTTGTGGCAGCAAAACAAGAAAGGCAAGGAAAAGTTTGCAAATTGGGCTGAACATCCTGTTGTGCCTCCAGGATGGGTGGAAGAAGTTCCAGGTGTGGCAAGGCAGTTGTTCTTATCCTGCAAATATTTGAATGGGCTGCAAAAGATGAACTCTAGTCACTTCCAGTTGCAGGGGAGAAAGTGGGCACGATGGATCTGAGAGATCTGCTAACGCTCTGCACAGATTTACATCTCCGGGAAAACCAGCAGGGTAGAAAACACAGTGCCAAGATGGAGGGGCTGGACAAAATGGGGAAAAAAGCCTCCAGAAGAGGTGTTCTCAGAGCAACAGAAGACATCGGATGTGTCAGAGGGATCTCCTCCCTCTTTTATCAATGCACATGGAAAGCTGGATGTGCTCGGCAGCCTGGCAGGCAGGATATTGCAAATTCCACCCTGAATCCCAGGGAATTCACCTCGTGCTTTTGGCAGGCAAACGCTGTCTTTGCTGCAGGTAGGCAGAAGACGCAGCCTTTGCCAAGCCATAGATCAAGTTTTCCACAGTTTTTCAAAGCAGTATCTGGGTGAAACACAGCCATTGCTCAAATAATTATTGAACAGAAGCAATGAAAGAAACCTGCCATGCTGGGTTGGGGCCCTGTCTTACAACTGCACCTCTCAGCTCTTCTTACAAATTAATCCCTGCTTGCAAAGCTGTCAGCATAAAGATTGTCCCGTAGCCCTGAGGACTTTGTAATCCAGTAGAGATTACTGGGGTCTGGTTCAAGTCAATGGAAGGTGTCTCTGAACTCCAGCAGGTTTGGATCAAGCCCATCCCAATGCTCATGCTCACACAGCAAATGCCCTCTTTGAATCACAGAATGGTTTGGGTTGGAAGGGACCTTCAAAGCCCATCCAGTCCAACCCTCCTGCAAGGAGCAGGGACATCTCCAACCGGATCAGGTTGCTCAGAGCCCTGGCCAACCTGGCCTGGGATGTTTCCAGGGATGGGGCATCCACCACCCTCAGCGTAAAAAATTTCTTCCTTATGTCCAGTCTGAATCTGCCTCCTTCTATTTTAAAACCATGACCCCTTGTCCTATCGCAACAGGCCCTGCTGAACAGTCTCTCTCCACCTTCCCTGCAGCCCCCTTTAGGTACTGGGAGGCCGCTCTAAGGTCTCCCTGGAGCCTCCTCTTCTCCAGGCTGAACAGCCCCAGCTCTCTCAGCCCGTCCTCTTCTCCCTCACGCTTTCCCAAAGGAATCAGTGATGAAGCGTACATAGATGGTATTTCTCTAAAAGCTGGGTCTAAGGCAGGTCTCTCTCTCCAGGGGTGTTTTCCACCAGGGAAACATCTCACCAGGATGTTTCTTTTCCATAGGTGAAATTGTTGACTTTGAGCCTGCTGGCAGAGCAGTCTGACACCCAGTCTGCTCAACATTTAATGCAGGCTTGATGTTTAAATCTCTCCACCCAAGAGCTCAGCTCTTTTACTCAACCAGAATGTGGGCGGCACTTGTGAACGTATATCTGCTCTCTGTTAGGCTCCAGCTTTGTGCACCCTTAAAAACAAGGTCTTGGTTGCAGAAATGATGCTAGTAGTGCTTGTGGTAACCTAAGCTGTTAATTCCTGTTTATCACATGGGCTCTGGGACCATTTCTGGAGGATCCTGACTGCTCAGGAAGGATCATTGCTTCCCCACAGCGCAGCAGACAAGGAGGAATGGGGATGGGGCAGGGTGATGGGAAGGGATCTGCCATCCACAACCTGCTTCAGAGATAGAATTGCATTAATATTTGCAAGCTTCTGCCCATCCAGGGGAGGCTGCCCAGTTTCTGCCTCTAATGTAAGGACATGAAGTTTGGTCTGTTCTTTGAGCAACAAACCCAGGGAAAGGGCAGGAGAGAGGACATGTACAGTCTTTGAGGTTTGTGCATCTTGCACAGTTGCCCTTGTTACCTGGAAATCTGTAAGACAGTCAGGTGAATAATTTTAGATTTGCTCACATAAGCCTTTTTCTCATCTGGGCTGTGAAAAGCAAAGCACAGAAGTGAGAACACTTTTTGGAAATGTATTTATGATGAGGGATGTATCGCTTTGCTTTTGCAGCCTGGCTTTTAAACCATGCAATGACAGGAGTTTCAGCCTGCTGCTGCAGAAAGAAAATGTCCAATAAAAGATTCTTTTACTTTAAGACAACATCAGGAAGCTTTACCAAATCCAACAAGAGCTCGTTGGGCCATGCGGCAGATCACTAAAGTGATTGAGGTCACGTATTTTTGTGGCCCCTCTGATTTCCCTTTGGGAAATGGAATATAGTTGTCCTTTCCTCCTTGCCTGCAGCAAGGTCTTCAGTGCAGGGGCTGGACACCATTTTCTGGGCCTCTAGATACTTCTGTGGTGCAAAAACCTGGGATGAACAGCTCAGATATCTGGTTTAGCACGTAGCGCAGATGTTGCAGATGTTGTGCTGCAGATGTTTTTGCAATAGATGTAGTGATGGCTTTGGATTTCACACAGTAGAGATATGTGTAGGAGGGAGAGGAGGAAATGGGGTGGACAGCCCTGGGGCTTCTGCCTTGAAAAGCAGAGTAGACCAGGGACCAAAGGGTCCCGATCCTCAGTAACGCATGGGAAGGTTTATTTTCCAGCCAACTGGCTGCAAGCACAGTTTAGAGATCACGGTGGGATTCTCCTTGGATAAGTCCTTGTCCTTAAATACATTTGACCCAGACCTGAAGCAAATGACCTTTGTTCTTCCCAGGCTTTCACCTGCTGAGTTGAGTCAGTCCCATGCAGGCATCCTTCATGTTCAGCCCTGAACAGGTTATTTACATTGTGATGGTAAATAAATGGTAAATCAGAAGCACTGTGGTAGACTGCTTAACCCAGCTCCATTCAATCCACACTGGTTTTTTTTCATCATTGAGTTGGAGAGAAAATTCTCTCCTTTTTAGCCAGATAGAACATGGCTTGTGGCTGCCCCACCGCTGCAGGACAGCCATCATGTGAGCAGCTCCTGCATCTCTGCAGCCACTTTCCAGTCCAATGGTGCGTTGCCTAGGTCAGCTCTTCGTGGCTCCTCAGCTGTCAGCTCTCCTCTTGCCATCCATCATCGCCGTCTCTTCCCATTTTGGCTGCTGACTCACGTTGGTTTTGCTGAGTCTCCCTCCCTTGCCGAGCAGCTTGCTTTGCTTGGTGGGTCATTTCCCATCAGCAATGTTCCCATCAGCACCTTTTAGTTACAAGTTTAGGTACAAGGAGGCAGAAGGAGATGGGTTCTTCTTCCAAAGGCAAGGTTATTTTTGCAAGGCAAGCTTTGAAGAGGATTAGTCCAAAAGATATAAGAAGGCAACCAAAATTAAGTCTCCTAGAAAGAGAAGAGAGTCATTGCAGGACTGGTTTAATGGCTGAACGATGCCCGGTCTTCATGCACAGAGGAGAATTTCCTTCTGCTCTGCCCCTACTTCACTTGTGGTGGTGGAGCTGTGATTCCTACAAAGGTATCTTTGATAGCAGATGCAAAATTGTATAGGAATACAATGGGGTAGTAGTTTTAGCCAAGTCTCTACATCCAGATCACCACAGGGGATGAGAGGATCCATTCCCTGAGTCGTGTTTTGGAGGTAGGAGAAGGAAGGAATGGCAAACCTGAACACGGGATTTCACAGAAACCAGCTGCCCCGTTTTCTGCTGTGGCTGTGACCCAAGGAGAGCATCTTCCTTGCCATCCCTAGCCAAGAACAAGCGTCACGAGCAAATGTCCCCTTGCTGCTCAGATGCCTGGAGATGCCCGCTGCTGAGCCAGGACTTGTGCCAAAATTTCAGCGGACTCCTTATGTGGCGTGCTTTCCTGACCAGGTGAAACGTGCTTTTGCTAATGTTCCTGGAACAAGCCAAAAGGATTGGTGATGGACAGGAGGATCCAGGGTGAGGGACTTACCTGTGCCCCGGGGGTTTCCAGCAGAGAATAGTGCAGGTGGCTTCTCTTGCTTTACTCTGAAACACTAAGCCAGGCCAAATGGGCTGCTTCTCTGCCTCACCCACCTTTGAGAGCTGATGGAGGTTTAATTTCCTCTGGGTTCATCCTCTGGATGTTTCCAAAAGGGTCTCTGAGAGACATGAAGCCTGCTCTTACTATATTTGCTTCTTAAATTGATGCAAAACGTGAAAGGCTAATCAGCCAGCCCTGTCTGCAACGGATGGAGGATGTAATTTCAGCACTATCTACTCTTGATAACATTTAAACATTTCATTTAGTCTGGGGAGAGGTGGTCTGAGGTAGAAAAAAGCCCATCCAAGCAAAAAAAACCTAACTCCTCCACTGCCAAAAGGCCAAACCACATCATTGCTTTTCCTCTGAGGCAAACCCAACCTCCCGGCTCACGGGGAGGAGGAGCGCGGAGCCCTCTTGCCGCGGCCGAGCTCGACTCCCAGCAAACAACATGTTTGCACACAAATGCTGCTTTGTGGTGGGAAAAAAAATAGACGGCTCCAGCCGGCAGCCGTCCCTGAGGAGCAGCTCTGAGCGAGCACGGGCTGCGCTAATTACAGCCGCCTATTCCTATCGGGAAGCACGGCAGGAGAGCAAGAGCAAGGCGGATGGGGGCTGATTTCTCAGGCCTTCTAGCATGGGGTAAGGCCAAGCTGACCTCTCATGTGGATCTGGGAGGACAGATGGAGGAAGCAAACAGGGCCCCACCACCTCCTCTGCATTTCTCGTTAGCCTCTGGAGCTGCTGCATCTCAGTGAGCTCCCCATGGCCCGTCCCATTAGCTCTGTGTGAGAGTTGGGAAGCGATGTGTTTATCCAGACACTGGGAGCAAAACATGCTCACTTTTTTTTTTTTTTCAGTCTGGGACATCTTATTTAAGGATAAGGAAAACAGTAAGGAAAGGAAGAGCAAATATAACTCCCCAGGAGACAGCAAGCCCACTGTGTCTGCCTCAGCAAGGACCTGCGCCTTGGATGTCTGTAAAACTCAAACGACTGATGTCCTGCAGAAGGGAGAAGTCAACAACTGTCCAAGGCCGTGCAGCCTACAAGGAGGGAAAGTTAAAAAGAAGAATTAACCGTGAACAGGTGTCTGAACTGGGAACGAGGACATCTGACATCGCTTCTGCAGTCCTGACTGAACTGGAGAGCTGTGGGGGGACTGGGAACAAGGCCAGTTCCCTTCCAGCACATCTGATCCCCATCCTGCTCTTTGGCTGCTTGAACCAAAAGCTCTCCTGGGCTGGCACTGGCTCTCTGAATATACCTCACACACAACAAAACATATAAAAGATTACTATATAAATACAAGATAAATATAAAACCCAGCCCTGGCCGCTTCTGCCCGCTGTAATGTGACCCACCTTTAGGGAAGCTCCTGCTCAGAGTTTCGCATCCTGTTCCTGTAGTCGTAGACACTCGGCTTTCATGGCAAAGTGAAGAAAATATGACTTTCCTTTTGCATCAGGTCATTACATTTTTCATCTCTAGTAAGGCTGATGAGGAACTTTAGATATTGAACGAGGGTGCATGAAAGTCTCTTCAGCCACCTGAAATGGAAAACATGGGAGCTTGCTCTGAAAATACAGGAAAAATAGGAGCTCACACAAGGGTAAGAGAGAGGCAAAGAGAGATATCTAAAGTTATCAACAAGATTTTCAGGGCACCACAGGGCTCAATTTTCAAGTGCTTCGTGCTCATTGACATTTCAGGAGAGTCTGGCTCTCATGTAAGCACCTTATAAGGCTCAGAGGGAAGAGGGCAATAACACCAATCGCAGCAGCAGCAGCAGCAGCAATCCCTAATATGATGCTGACCTCCTCCGTAATTGCCTTTTCCCCATTTTGTTACTCTGGTGCATAGACAAGCCAATTGGGAGGGAGGTAGATTTAGATTAGATATTAGGAAAAAGTTCCTTACCATGAGGGTGGTGGAATGCTGGCCCAGGTTGCCCAGAGAGGTGGTGGATGCCCCATCCCTAGAAACATTCCAGGCCAGGTCGGACGGGGCTCTGAGCAACCTGATCTGGTTGGAGATGTCCCTGCTCCTTGCAGGGGGGTTTGGAGTGGATGGCCTTTAAAGGTCCCTTCCCACCCAAACCATTCTATGATTCTACAAAAAAACATCACCAGTAAAAGCCAATTAAGTGTACCGGCTTATAGAGTTGGATTTGCTTCGCCTTGTCCATCAGGTCGTGTTCGCCTGTTCCTGACAGCCCGGGGACATCACGAGTCTCTCCCCCAGGAGGGGCATCCATAATGTCTGTCTCTCTGGTTCCAGTTTGGGTTCCCAGAGGTGACAGAGACCTTGAGATGGTGGTGGCCAAATGCCCACCACCTCATTGCTCATTGCAAGCCCACCACCACAGGACCTCATTGTGCTTGCAGCAGCCCCAGCCCTTGGCTGTGCTTCTACCCAGGGTTCAGCCCAGCACTGTGGGTGCCCTGTACTACGCCCATGAAAACCGGAATAAAAGGCTGGTGGGTGCTGGGAAAAGGACATCTTTTCCTGCTTTAGGATGTGGATCAGAAAGGACATCCTTTTCAACAGGCAAGCCCAAGTTTGCCGCAAAATCTGGCTACAAGCCACTGTAGCAAGAGAGCATTAATTTAAGAGAAGAAAAGGCAGGATCAGCAACCAATGAGCTGGATTATTTTTTAATTAAGAGGTTTCAGTGTCCATGGCTTCCCTGACTCCCTGCTCCAGCCCCAGGCTTTGAAGAAATCAGGCTTTACTGCATCTCCAGCTTTGGGGGTGCTTCAACTGTGACGCCTTGCACACAGTGGTGCACATCTGCTCTGGGGTCCATGTGGGGTTGGATGGGTAGGGTGGCACGGCCGTGTTCCCCCTGTCCGGGGGTCCCCGTACAATAGGGAGCCTGGGGCATCTCACATAGAGGTGCCAGTGTGAGCTGCAACAGAAGCTGCATTCAGAGAGCTGAGGGGCTCTCCCAGGGTGGCACTTGGGTCCCCACTGACCCCAGGGTGGGTTTTGCTTGGTTAAATAAAATGCTGGGAGGGGGACAAAAAAACCCAAACAATTGCTTGGTCCCAGTCCAGGCAGCCTGATGCTCTCTGGCTGGGGTCAGAGGAGATGTGTGGTCACCTGATATTCTCCATAACAACCGATTTGTGGATTTATGGCAGCAATTTGAAAAATGTGGTGTCTTGCAAGCAAGCTGCTGGAGCTAGGAGGAATGTGCTAAAAACGTGATGGGAAAGTAAATACAGAGGAGCTCCCTGAGAGCAGGGAGGAACGCAGTCCAAGGGCCAAAACTTGGCTCTGGGACTCAGGAAAGAAAGAAAAGAGACATGGTGAGAGAGTAGGCTCTGTTGGGTTGGAGAAAATGGTTTGGAAGTGGGCTGGGGGGATGGGATGCCAGGGCGTCAGCGTGACCCCAGTGGTCCTTGTCCTGCTACCCTATGTGATGCTTTCTGTCAGCATATGGCATCATGTCATGGGAGAAAAAGTTGAGCTGGAGAGAAAAGAGGAGCAAAGGATGCCTCATTCCCAAGCCAGAGGAGGCTCAGGAGCACTGCTCCTGGGCTCACCTGCCTTGGTTCTAGCCAGAAAGAGGAAAAAACAGGTATTTGCTTTATTATTTTTTTTTTCTAAAAACATGCAGAGGTTTTTTTTTTTCCCAGAGAGAAGACACAAAACAAAGCAAACCTTTCTAGGCAAAAAAAAAAAGTTTTGTTTTGATTATCTCTCCATCTCGTTCAATCAGTTTGGTTATGTCCCTCAGCACCCATACCACCACTCCCTTTCCCAGAAACAGGCTGTTTTCCAGCAAGTGCTCCTCGAGCACAAAGATGTTTATGTGGAGGCATCGAAGTCCACCGTCCGTGGGAATGCTTGGTGGGGGAGGTGTCTTCCACTCCCAGCATCTCTGGCTGTGCTCGATTGTGTTCAGTTTTCTGCTGGTGACACCATGGGGCCATGTAAGATGGAGGGTGTCACCGCTCGTGGCTTGGCCCTGGCACGGCAAAGGCTGCTGGTGTCTGGTCAGTGCAGGGGGTGAAGCGGTGCCGACCGACCTGTGCCTTCAAGTGTGCTGCTCTACTCCACCAAAGACCTTATTTCAGCACAGCAGTTTCCCCCGTGACCTTTACAGCTGCCGGTTTGAAATGATTTTTTTGGCTTCTTGTCCTGGAAGGGATTTGATGTTGGAGATGAAGTGTCTGAACATTTAACCCTTGCTCTCCGCCTTCTTTTCCTCCTCTCCTTCAGCACCTGAGGGTCTCTTGGCCACTCTTGCTTTGAGATGAGCAGCTCCAGTGAGTGGTTCAAAGCAAGAGGACCAGATCCAGGTTAAAACCTCACCTAGAAGATGCAGATGTTGATCCCCTCGCTCTGTGGAGAAGGGAGCCGAGAAGCTCTGGACTAGGGTGGATGGCATCCCATAAGGATATCCCCTGCCTCCTACAGGACACTTGTTTTCTTTGCCCTGGATTAGGTAGAGCACCTTGGAAACTGAGAAGCCCCAAGACAACTTTGCAGTGGTAGGTGACATAAATCAAGGTCTCAGCTCACTGGTGTGAAACCCCAAGGGTACATCTGTGGTGGGTCAGTCTACATTGGTAATGCTACTTATTCCTGAGCTCCCTAAAATCATAGAATCATAGAATGGTTAGGGTTGGAAGGGACCTTTAAAGCCCATCCAGTCCAACACCCCTGCAAGGCCCAGGGACATTTTCAACCAGATCAGGTTGCTCAGAGCCTGCGTTTGCACACAAAAGTATCTCCCAAATGTGTAACTTTAATGCACTTTTGAGCTTTGGCCCTCTGGGGTTCTGCACGCCCTGACCTCCAGCTCCGTGGTTTGGCTTGTTAGCCTGTGATGACACCAGTCCCCTTTCCTGAGCAGAAGCACCCTGCAGTCCCACTGTGGGCACAGGGAAGGCAATGGAGAAGGCAAAATTAGGGGAAAATGACTTTCTTCTCAACACCCTCTCCTTTGCAAGTCCTCCCTACTCCCAGCTCCACTTCCAGAACCTTTCCAGGCTTGCACGAGTTTCTGAAGCGCTTTGACCTCCTTTTTTCTACCTTAGTGGCACCATACACTTTATTGTTTTCCTTCAGAATTCATTATAACTATGCAGGGAATGTTTTTGAAGCAGCAATTTCTCTCCAGGAAGCAGAGTGCTGCTGTTTGGCCATAGCAGACACAGAAAACGTACACAAACACACAGAAAGACACAATTTTGAGCCATGAATTCAACCCAAGTGCAAAGAGCTAACTTCTTTATGGAGGAACCGTTGTGCAATTGAAAATCCCAGATGTAAACAACAGCAGTAGGCAGCGCTCAGGAAAGGCTACAAAACCCGAGATGTGGTTATTGAAGCCTTTGAATGATCCATCAAAGAATGCACTACAAAAATGTTCTTAGGCTGGGAAGGGGGGGAGTTGGGAAGGGCTGCGTAGCATAGAAAGTTGGTCACAGATGACTTGGAGGAGTGATGTGAATCGGGCAGGAAGGCAGGCAAGTGTGGAGACTGTTTCATGATGGTGATACTGCTTTTGCTGAGCATAATTAACACCATGAATATGTAGAATCACAGAATCACGGAATGGTTTGGGTTGGAATGGACTTTTCAAGGCCATCCAGTCCAACCCCCCTGCAAGGAGCAGGGACATCTCCAACCGGATCAGGTTGCTCAGAGCTCTGTCCAACCTGGCCTTGGATGTTTCCAGGGATGGGGCATCCACCACCTCTATGGGCAACCTGTACTCATGTTCCACCACCCTCAGCATAAAAAATTTCTTCTTTATGTCTAATCTAAACCTACTCTCTTTTTGTTTAAAACCATTACCCCTCATCCTATTAAAACACGAAGGGGTCCGGCATGGTGATTAGCTCTCCAAGCTACTTCTACAATAATATTAAAAAATGATGGTGACAATAGCATCAAACCAGCAGCAATGGCAGCAATGACAGCAATGGCAGCAACACAGGACACGTCTCCTGGGGGGATGTGGAAAGGCAACAGACGGCTGGAGGAAACGGGAATGTACAAATGCCGTCTTGGGAGGGCCGTCTTCGAAAGAACTTTTCCTCCATCATTTTCCCGCTGACGAGCACAGAAGGATTTAACAATATTAACTCATTAAGGCTGACAATGTCCTGGGGATGTCAAAGCAACGGGGCATCCTTTCATGTACATCTCCATGGCTGTTTTCCTGAGCATTGCAGGTGATGGAGGCAGGGAGAGGTGGTTTGGAGCCGTTTCTTTGCCTCCTCTGCGGTTTTCCCTCTCGCCAGGCAGACTGCAGCCGCTGCAGACCTTCTCTGTCGGTGCTGCTCATTGTGCGACGGTGGCTTTTTGTGCACGGGAGATAAAACGCCCACTGTCTAGCAACTCATTAGCTCTCCTTCGGCAGCATTGGTGGTTAACAGTAATTAGTTTCAGAGGTAAAAGGAGATTTTGCAGACCCAGGAGAGAGACTGTTAATCTTCTGGCATTTCAGACAACAGCAAAAAGTAACAAATTGCTTGTTAGAAACAACACGGAAATATTGCTCTCTGCTAAGCGACTTATGAATAAAACACTGGCCTGAGGTGGCTTTGTTTTGTTTGCGATTTACGTTAAAGAACGGTGATTTTAATGCTGTGAAATGTCTTGCTATGTCAATGGGCACGCAGCAAAATGTCCACCAGGATCCCAGCGTTCGTTACGCTTCTGGGTAGTTTCTTACTCTGTGAATATCTGCAAAATACTGGGTTCAGGCTCAGCATCTGAGTCATCTCCCTGCTGTGGGAAGGAGGCAGATTTTATAACGAGGATAAGGATGTGCCACTGACCTTTGCTAGATGTATGCCAAGCATTTAAACGGGTTGGACCTTGAATCAGGGCAGGACATTGCAGGAATTGCGGAATAACAGTATTGCGGGTAATGGTGTGCATCTGTCATCTTCAAGCCTTCCTCCAGTGTCTGGGTGATGGTCATCCCTGCCTTAGAGCTGGTGAATCGGAGCTCAGAGGAAACAGCTTCTGCTTGATGAGGAAACCTCCTTGACCAGTTTCTGGGTCTTGGATCCTAAGGATTGCATCAAGGACAGGTGGAGGAATGCCCAAAGGCCACATCCACATCGTTGGAGACCACCTGGAAGCTATCCAAAACATCCACTGGTGTTTGACCATGACCCAGAGCCCAGTCCTCCTGGTCCTGGTCCGCAGCTGAAGCCAGGGACTGGGTATTCCAGGAAAAGCATTTTCTCCTGGTGATGCTGCAGACTTTGCTAGATTCACGATGTGTTGGTAATCTCAGGAGGAACACTGGCTGCTTCACATTTCCAGACTGGAGAAGGTCACATAAAGTTCAGACAAGCTATGGGAAAATATTTGAACTTCAGGATGTTTGTACGAACTCAACCTCTGACCTCTCAAACCTCACATTTTACTGATTCATACGTACTGAGGGACAACCCATCTACGTACGTGTGCCTGCGTGCATTGTGGAAAGACCACCAAGAACAGAAATTATCAGGGATGTGAGTGCATTGCTCTGAATTGTTGTGTCCCAACACTTGGCAGAAGGAGAAGAAACACCTTGGATCTAGATAATGCCTCCAGAAACACGTCCACCCCTAAACAAAATGAGGTCTGTTACTGCTAGGACTCAAATATCTCAGTCCTTTTGTGGAAATGGTCCTTACACTCTATTTATCGTCCTGTGTCTGAGTACCCCTCTGTCCCCCGGAGCAATTTAGGCACCGTGTGTAACAGCATGCACGTTATTTCTGAAAGCATATGGAAGACTCTCGTTGTTTGAAGAGGGAAGGTGGATTTTATTGTTGTGGCAGTGAGCTGGGGATACAAGTGTCAGAATGCCAAGGCGACCTCGGGGTTTGGCGTGGGCTTGGCGGGGGAGCTTCTGGCTTTTGGAAGGTTGAGACTTTCCTCTGGCTCTTTTCCTCCTGTTCCGGGGGCTTGAGGCCCTCAAAATCACAGAGCAGAACTGGAAGCTATTTAAAGGTTATCTGTTGCATGCTGTGTGGATTTATACATGTGTATGTAGATGCCAAAGGATTGATAGAAACAGGGAAAAGGGGGAAAAATTGGCTTTGCACTTCTGCAGGATCCTTGCAGAGTGGAGAGTGGGATGCCCAGCAGCGTGTGATGTTGGTGCCCAGGACGTGGAGACCCAAGGGCTGGGGACCAAGCCCTGTGGCAGCAGCCCCCGCTCAGCCTGGCACACTGCTTCCCAGCTGATTTTGGGGCCCTTGGCCACCGTTGCTCACGGCCCTGCAGGAAAACTCTGCTGCATCTGCCCTTGCAATCTGATCAGCGAGCTCGGCGAAGCGTCGCTTGCACACGACCAAATGCGCTCATCCCACCCAGGAAGGGGCTACGGAGAGGAGAGGAGGGGAGATGCTTAAATATGGGAAGTTATAAACCCTTTCCGATGGGCCCCGTTTCCTGCTTTTCCACTCAAAGGGGAAGGCCGCAGCACTATTTCCCGACAGCTCGCTTCTGGTAGCTATAGAAACTTAAAACACAACCACGGTAACAAAAATACATCTCTTTGCTGGAGCTTCCTTTCCTCGCGGGCTGTGGCTTTTCCCTGACGTGAGCCGGCCCAACCCTGCAAGACCCCAGGGAATCTCAGCCTGGGGTCTGAAATGTCTTTGTGCCGGTTGGAAACGAGCGGTCTGGTTTTATCAGCTGGAAACGGAGAGACGCGGAGGCAAAGCAGGGAGCATCAGGGACCAACAGGCATTGACCGAGGAGAGAGATCTGACCCTAAACATTGAATTTGTGATAGCGATGATGTCAGTACGGCTACGAGTTTGCTACCAAATGGATGGAGATATTGAAGCGGAAAGGCTGCCAGGAGGACAGGGATGCCGGAGAGCTGCGGATGCCAGGAGCAGCTTGTTGGCAGAGTCCCGCCGGCACCCTCCTGCCCGCAGGTCTGCGAGTCTACTCTCTGGCTTGGATCAGCACGGCTTCGTGCCGCACCGTGGGCGTCCGAACAGCTTTCAGGCTTTGCCACACACCAAGGGGCTCGACGGCCTGCCGGGACAAGGCAGGGTTCCCTCCGTCACGCCTGATGGATATCTGTTGAGATGATTAGCAAGGACACAGTTGGAGGAGAAGAGGGTTGGTTTTTTTTGCAGTTCTCTGGCTTTTTAGGAAATGTGTGCTTGCTGAAGGATGGCGAGCTGCAGGACCTCCTGACACATCCACCCCAATGCACGTACCCACGCTCAGCATTTCTCCTGAATCTTGTTCATAGGGAGTACTTTGGTTTAAAGAGAGCCTACAGCTTTTTGAGTTGGTTGCTTGCTTGCTTTGCTAGAGCTAGCAGAAGAAAAATTGACTTTTTTTGCCCTTTTAAGGGAATAACAGGTGGCTTTTCTGTTAGCACGGACCCCCTGCACGCAGATGATGCTTGGGTAGGCTCCAGAGCAGACTTTGCAAGCAGGTTCCTCTGCTGCTGCCGGTGAAGAGGCAATGCCAACGGTGGTGGGCTCGCAGCAGACACCACTGTGCAGCATCCCCTTCCAAGTGCTGCTCACGAAGGAAGGCAAAACACCCACCCTCATTCCCCATCCTCCCTGCTGCCTTGCAAAAGGATCTGCCCTTCGGAAAGGTCCACCATCTTCTTAGCCTTTAGAGAGATGCTGAGTATGGTGGGTCCCTGGGGTCAGGGTGAGACCCTGGAGCGTGATGCTGTCAGAGGAGGAGGGATGCAGGGAACCTGGAAAAGATGATGTGATAGGGCAGGAAAAGAGAAGAACCCTGTAATCGTGGTGGGAGAGGATCAGGTGTGGACCACAGAGGATGAGGTGACAATGGTACAGGAGCTGGTGGATGGGAGAGCTTCTCCTGTAAGCCATTTCTTAAAAATGCAGCTATTTCCGCAGCTGCCTGTGGTGTCTGTTCCCATGCATTGCCACTCTATTGCCAGGAAGTTTTTCCTGATACTTTTTCTAATTGATGTCTCTCTTTACTTCAAATAAAGCTGATTTCCTCCTCTCATAGCCGCAGCGGATGTGGAGAACAATAGGTACCATGCCTGCTCTGCCCACCGTGTGTGACAGGGACCGTTATCCTGCTTCCGTTGCGCCGATGCCCAGACCTCCACTGGGAATGAAGCAAATTCAGAGAAAAGCTACTCCAAAGAAACGATTCAGAAAGCAACTTTGCAAAAAATGATGGAAAGCAACAACTGAATGAAGAACGATGTCTACAGCTGTTCCAGGGCAGCTACAGCAAAACACACTTATGTATCCACTGCACAACTTTTATAAAATTAATAGAAATAAAAGAATCTCATCACTGGCATTTCTGGGAGCTTCAGGAGTTAAGGGTGACCAGCGTGATGGAGGAAAACCGTGACCAAGCTTTGTGTGCTGTGCTGAGAGGGGAAGGTTCTGCAGCCCAGGAGCCGGTTGCAGGGCAGAGACACGCTTCGGGGATCCAACCGCTGACGTGAAGCTGCTTGTTGTGAAACATGCAGCTGAACGCATCCAATTATCACTCTGTCTCTGGGTAAAGCAGACAAAACCTGAGCTTGTTTTTTTTGGTTTTTTTTTTCAATAATAGCAGATGGTGAAAAAAGTCTGCAGCCCCCATTCTTTAATCCTTCCTGCGTCGGCCCTTGTTTCCAGACCACGTCTGGTTGCTCTTTCCTGGACCGGCTCCAGCTCATCTGTATTACCCTTAAGCTGCGGTGCGCCGCAGTGAGTCGAAGCACCGGGCGCAAGGAGAGGTGCCACTTCCCGCGGATGTGCCCGAGGGTGGCCCTTGCACCTGCCCTCTCCCTGAGCAGCATCCCAAGCGGGATCCCATCACAACCTCCTGAGCTATTTCAGGGGGCTATAAACTTCTCCAAAAGCTATTGCCCAGCTTGGATTTGGGCAGCAGTTATCCATTCAAAACACAACTCTTTATTTCTCTGTTCTCACTGAATTTTGTCTAGCTTACTCAGAACAAATGCCATGAATATATTAAGATTGTTTCTGATGATCAGCCTTCCAAAAACCTGGCAGTTCTCATAGCCCAGAGTTATCTGCACGCTTTATAACACACTCTTTAGTCTATCATCCAGGTTGCTAATGCCAATTTTTGAATACATGTGGACCAGATGCCCCCTCAGATCCCGTCACAGCCTGGCAGGGAACATCTGATAACAGCGTGCTGAGCACAGGTTTTCTCCCCTCTGTTCTGTCTCCTCTTTATAACCTCACCTGGATCAGGTTTCCCTTGTTTGTTTGCAAAGTTGTCAGCCAAGACGGTGCCAGGAGCCTCCCCGGAGTGAGGATCTGTCACACTATGGCTTCCCTCCGTCAGCTGGGCTGGTTTTCTTGTCAAAGAGTAGGAAAGATTGACAGGAATTTGCTTTTGAAAAATCCCCGTTGGCAATTTCTCTTCCCCTAATTCCCTCTGATCTAATACTTTGAAATTGCTTAACAATTTGTATCGGTAGCTTTCTGGAGGCTGAGATCCAGAACACGGCTGAGATGCCCTGGACACTGCCCGAATGCACCATCTCATTTGGGTCTTGTACTGCTGATCCCAAACTAGGCGCCATCCAAGTTTGGCACATTCCCTTCACCAATTCTTGGTCACAAAGGTCGGAGGGGAGAAGAGACGTCTGCTCCCTGTGCTGGCTGCTGCAGCACCTATAGATGTGTTCTGACCCTGGAGAGCAATCTTCCCACCGTGGGGACAGTGCACGCTGAGGGTATTTGGGAGCAGCTCTTGGAGGATGTGGCGAGGCCAATGCAATGTCAGAGGTTAATTGTGTTTAGGTATTTGGTGCTTGGCAACATTTACGAAGGATGGAGAAAACATAAGGGACCGGCGTATGTTCTCAAATGCTCCATAACGATGTCAGCAGAGGAAGATTTACATAGGAGCCGGAGCATATGGCATGCTTTATCACTGCAATCATCTGCCAGGACATGTGCCATCACCTAATTACACACCCACATTTTGTCTTCTCTACTTTCCATCTTGCCTAATTTCCTGCAGAGGCATCAGCCAAGGGTTTTTTTAGATGGAGCACTGGTGCTCCATCAGAGCAGTGGGACATCCTGGACAACGGCAGTAGGAAGAGGTTTCCCTGCAGGGATCTTCTGGGTTCAGTCTCCACTTGTGCTGGTTGGCATCTGAGAGCTTGCCGAGGAGCTAATGCACCTCTTAGCTCCCATGTGGCTAAAATCCAGCTGGACTGACTCCTGAGGAGATAAAAAGCAGAGGATAAGAGCAATCAGAGAAAATAGATGGCTATTTAACACGCTGTCTGTTCCAAGGTGACATTTTGTTCTACATCATTCCTACACGCTTGTCTAACTTGTTCTTAAAGATTTCCAATGATATAGACTCCTCTGCTTCCCCAGCTAATCTATACCCTTGCTTAATTAACCTTGTCATTAGAATGATTTCCTCAAGTCTCACTCAAATGTGCTGCATTTTAATTCACCACTTCCTGCCCTACCTGCAGTAGACATGGAGAACCACGCACCCCTTTCTCTGAAGGGATATTCCACCTCTGAGGACTGTTGGGAGGTCTTCCCTCAGTCTTCTTTCCTCATTTCCTTCAGACCTTAAGTTTTTTCCATCTCTGATGGTCTTTGTTTCACCCCTTTAGGCCGTGCCCAGTTTGTTTCCATCCTCCTGCGATGGTACTCTCCTGCTGAGACCTCGCCAGTGCTGAGCCATGCCAAAGGAAGACTCCATGTGCCTTAGATCCAACAGTTGTGTTAATTCATCCCACTTTTAATGGCTTTTTAAGGAAAGAAGATGCCAACAGCTCTCATGGTCCCATCTTATGGGTGAAGAAGAGGACAGACACTGTGGTGGAGAAGACAAGAGGATCTGCCTATCGCGGTGGGATTTCTGACTGCCTGCCACCACGACCTTCCAGTTGGGAAAAAGCTTTTCCAAACTGGAAAAAAAAAAATTCTTTTCTGATCCAAATGTTTTGCATTTGGAGTTTGATTTCAGTGATATTTTCAGACCTGCTTTGGTTTTAGCGTGTCTTGTTTTGCAAGGATGAGAACATTTTGTGCTGATGAAATCGTTCGGCTTAATTGCATGCTGAAAGCATGTTGATGTTTATATTATGTGAGTATTAATTTTAATCTCCAATATTAATCAGCAGCAATGTAAACAATGTATTGAATATTATCTTTGCCAGGTTGTATTTGTATATAATTTAATATTTACAACAGGTGTTTAATATTTTATATCGTGTGATAATGTTTCTCTGTTATTGTTCATCAGGGACAGGGAAAGAAATAAACACTTTAAGTGGCAGCAAGGGAGTTTAGATTAAATATCAGGAGCATTTTTGCTTATGGAGAGGGCAGTCAAGCACTTGAGCAATTTGCTGGGGGTGGTGAGGAGCTGCCATGACTCAAGCATCCCCAGACTGTGCTGCTGCATCAGAACATCGCTCCAAGCCCCTTTTCTTCCCATTTTCCCCACGGGAAAGGGAAAGTCCAGAAGTGGCAGCCTGTGGGCGTGGTTTTTGATAAAATAGCCCCGAAAATGTGTAGATTTGATTGCCCTAAGGGAATAATTTTCTTTAATTTGTGGAAAATGAAGAGGATTAAAGGCCAAATTTAGACTGCTTAAATTTTGCTTTAATTGAGCCGTTGGAGTCGTTGAAGCAGTTTATATATCAGCTGCCCAGAAAACCCAAGTCCAATTTCTCCTGCTCCCAGAATCACCTAAAATTTAGCGAGCATCTCCTTGACTGGACCGAAGACCATGTATCCAAAGCTGGATGATGGTGTGTGCCTGAAGATTGAAGCTCAAAACCTCTGCATAATAAACTGTATTTTTTTCTTCTAAAAGTGGCATCTGTCCCTCAGATCTGTGTGCTTGGAGCACCAAGCTCAGCCACAGCCATGGCCATCTTCACCCCAAATTTGAAGGTCAGAAAAATCTGCTAATATTCATCTTTTGCATAATAACCTGGAGCTAGAAAACTTAGTGGAGATGTCTGGTCTCAAACACAGAAGACTCTTTGGATCCTGCAGGAACCTTATTTTTAGCTTTCCAAGGCGCAATGGCCATCAGGTAGCAGTGGCAAGGGAAGGATGGGATGGTGAGAGTGTCTGTGGAGTAGAGTGCCGTGTCACAGGCTGTACGTTGTGGAAGTTATGGGCATAAAAGCAGAAAAGATGCATTTCTCAGCCCTATGTCTCAGCAAACGTACGTAACACCAGCGGTGAACTCGTAGCATGCTTACAGATCTTGGGGAAGGGCACGACTTCAACGACATCCAAATCACTTTTGAAAACCAATGCTTCTTCCTCAGCTGTTTGAGCACTTCTAGAAGTTTTTCCCACTACTTCTGTACCCAGTGTGTCACTTTTCAGCAGATGTCAGAAGATCACAGCGAGCCAAGGCTGTATTGCTGCCTTGTTCTCCAACGCTCGGAGCTACGGCAGGACGATTTCCTCGGATCTGGCTCTCAATTCCCAGCGCTGGAAGAGGGTTAATCCATCCTATTTTCTTCAAAAAGTATTTTGAGATCTCAAGGAAAGAGTTATATAAGAGCTGAACTGCATAATTATTTTTCACAACTCAACTACACTTTTGACATTTTTTGGCTTTTAAACTAGAAACCCTTTTTTTTTTTTTATTATTATTTTCCAGGAAGCCATTTAGTTAAATTACATTTTAATAGTATTTCAACAGAGTTTAGTACAGGAAATAAAGTAGTCCCAAGTTATGCACCTAAGCACTGATTTGCATTATATTTCCCCACAAGAAATATTCGTTGTTGCTATGAAACCAGAAGTTTTGCTTAGATCGGATCATTTTGTTCTCATGTCATGGATAAAGGAACTGAATGAACAATGAAGGCTAATATTTTTCACTTTAAATCTACTTAAAAAAACCTTTCACCTCCCACACTTGCCAAACAAATAAGGTCCTTTTAAAATTATTTTTGTTGGTTTAGTGTTCCTGAAAGCCTTCTGCAGCATGGGTGGGAGAGGCAGCAAGAGAGGTGGCTGGGGCTATGTGTTGGCCTGGCAATTTGAGTTTTGCAATGATTTATGCCCCAATTAAACTAAGGGATGTTTCTTTGCTCATACACCTTTTCTGCTCTGCGATACTGGGGGGAATCTGAGAGTCCTGCTGAGTCCTGAGCCCCGGTGGGAGCCCAGCGTGACACCAGCCTGTTGATGGCGAGATGCTGATGGTGAAACGTTGATAATGAGAATATAATTTTTGGTTGAATAGCTTTTTCTGGTTGCCTTTTTGAAGAAAGCTGTGGTTATGAAAGATTTGCTTAACTCTTGGAGCTGGGTCTTTAAGAGTGGAAAAAAAAAAAGAGGGGAAATGCTGAGATAAAATTTCCTGTGGGTGACAACGTGCCTGGCCTTGGGCGAGACAGGCAGGTCCTCTGTTTCTCTTGGCTGCTTGCGTATATGTACAGTGCGTATACGTCTATACCATCTATCTATATCTATATCTATATCTATCTATATCTGTATCTATATCTATCTATATAATCTATACATATATAAATATGTATCTGTACATGCTGCATATGCAAATGTATATGTACACTGTATAGCTTTAACAAAAATTCTTGACTATATGAATATATGTGTGCCTGTTGTAGATATATACATACTTAAAAAAACATATATATATATATTTATATACATACATAAGCATATTCCTGAAAAAGGAAGAAGTTTCCCTTGCTCCCATCCTCATTTATTTCTAATTGTGGATGATGGATTGCATTTACGTTGTTTCCTCTAGTCTCTTTGATTTAACACAAATACATCTCTGTAAGAATTCCTTGGAAGAACTGTGGGCAGAAAGCTAATTTGGCCTCGGTACTGATTCATATTCCTTCCCCGCCACAGATGTAACAGTAACGGGCTTGTAAAAGCCCGTGTTTGCCGAAAACCCCCACCTGTTTCAGGGAGCAGCTCGGGGGCGGCACGCGAGCCCCCGTCTTTCCCCCGTTATCGGCAGGAGGGCGGCTATAAAAATAGTGCCTGTGTAACAGCCCGTGAATGGGAAACGAGACGCAGCAGCCAAAACCGGAATGAAAGTCTCTTTTTAGCTGCTGAACAGAAGATAGGAGTTAAAATATGCAAGCCCACGATAGAGCCAGAAAAATGTGCGCTTTGTTAAAATTAACCAGTGAGGGCTGTTCTCCATCCTTCCTCCGCTGCTGCCGCAGTAAACACCACGGCTCCTCTCCAAACAGGAGCTGATTTTTGGGTTCACCTTGTGCAAGCTTCGACCCTGCTATCCTGATTCTTGAGTTCGAGGCACTGACTGCCACTAGGCGCAAAAATCTCCCCAGATATCCCACCTGATATGTGTGTGTGTATATATATATTTTTTTTTTTTTTCACAAATCTCTAGCTGCTCTGTTTGCAAAATAAACTTTCAGTCTCTGCACTAAAAAAATGGAGAAAAATCAACGGTGAGTAAATGTGGAAGTTGTTTGGAGCGAAGTGATGTTGTTTGTAAAATCAAAATATTTCTAGAGCTCCTTTTCCTGGTATCAATACAAGTCATGGCATGAATTACCTGCTTCGCTAGTGCAGCGCTGGTGGCAAACTTACTTTTAGACTGAGTTTGCAGGGAACCTGAGAGAACAGCCCCAAACATTAACCTGGTTTCTATCACTGTTGCTTTAAAGAGGAGCATTATTAACTAGCTTGTAGCTCGTTAAAGCAGGGATGAAAGGAGAGGGCAGCTCCAAGTGAGGGGAATTAACCCAGCAGGGAGCAGGGGAAGGGATGGAGATGATGAAGGGAGATGCAATACCCAACATGCCAGGCTCCAGGAGCAGGTTGGTAAAAGACATGTGCATGTAGCCTTTAAAATTTTGGGAAATGTGTTTTCTATTCAGGGAGCAGGATTTTACAGGGATGGAGATACCTGTGAGTAATTTGGGATGAGCCCTGTGCCATACATAAGCCAGAAACCCAAATGGGTTTCTTTTGGGCTCTTTGCAAACTCCAGCATTAACTTCCAGCTGGTTAAACTGGTGGTCTTGTACAGATACAGAGAAGACAGCTAAGGGTAAGGTGTCACCTTCCGTCCTCAAAAACAAACTCCCATGAGAAGGTGTCCTCAGCTTTTGGGGTGAGAGAGGAGCAAGGCCCACGTTTCTCCCCTTGAGACCAGTGCTAACTCCTGGCTGGTTTGGGGGGAAGCAGGAGAATTAAAGCACAAAATGGAGCTGTTGTGCTCAAAGTGAACTTTTGGGTTTGCTGCACTGGGGTGTGACACACAGTGTGGCTATTTTTACCTCCCCTAAGTTAAATTAGCATCATTATCGCTTTACGAATGAGTAGATATTACCATGCTGCCTCTTAAAAAAAAAAAAAAAAAGCAATTACAGTATCTATTGGGCAGTACAGTAAATGACACCATTTAATTACAGCCTAATTTATCTCTGAATTAAAAATATTTAAAATTGCTGTACAGTATATGATTCCATTCAGTCACTGAACATCTCTGTCTGTTTGCTGACGCAGATGAGCTCAGTTGGCAAGCTGGCTGCACGCACCAGCAACTGCTGGGCTTTTTCTCTCCCGTGCCTGGTGAATCAGCTCCAAATGCCACCCCAACAGCCTGCTTTCTGTCTTGGATGGCCTCTCTGAGCTTTATGGAGGTGAGATGTTTTCCAACCATCCCCAAATAACCAGGGCTGAGTTCAGCATCTCTACTGCTGAGGCCTTCTGAGAAGTTGCATTTCTGCAGATACCTGAGCCTTTTGGAAAGCTCATGCCAAACGGGATGTCTCATCCTGGGAAAAGCTCCCAAAGTATTCCACAGCAGGCACTACAGGAGGTTAATTTGAGGATTATAATGGGAATCCCAAACCAAGTTGATTCAGGAAGAGGTTGGAACATCTTTAAGGGATGTGGGATGATATCGCAGCCCTACTGAGGTCCAAAAGGGGTTGATGACCACGTCGCTGGGGTTAGGGTTTCTCCTGGGCTCTCTCATAAGGTCTCCAAGGTTAACCTGGAGGGAAGCCAAGCTGAAATCCAACAGTGGTCCATCCTTTTAGTTCTCCTAGCAGAGCTATGTCATGCCCTAGAGGTTTATATTTCACAAAATTCCATGTGTTTTCAGCCACAGAAGCTCAACAAATGAAATAATCATGGGGAGATTTGCCAATCTGGCATAAATTTGAGCAGAAAGAGCTGTTCCTGCTAGCCAAGGACTGATAATTTGCTGTCCGTGCTGCTAACCAGTCACAAGAAATGTGCCTGCTTTACGTGTGTGTGACTAATGGACCAGTAAAAAAGAGCTTTAAAATAAATAAATAAAATCGCTATGCCTCTGGCCATATGGTCTGGGTTGGTGTTGAGTTATGTCAAGTCCCATTTAGCCGTGCCACGTGTGAAGGCAGTGACAGGAGGGTGAATGAGACACCGGGGCAGTGTGTTTGTCACAGTGCAGCAGAATTATCAGGGAGTTTAAGAAAGTCTTTCTTAATTTAAAAAAAAAAAAAAAGAGAGAAGATTAAATTATTAATTTGGATTTATAATCCCATTTCTGACAAGGACTGCTGTCTGAAAGGACAGACAGGGAGATCGGCATGTGGTTGTGGGCCGCCTATCCGAAGGCAAATATTCCCCATCGCCGCTTGGGTTCACAGCCCACCCTCATCTTTCGCCCGGCTTTGCTTCAGCCCTGCAGAAAAGAAAAGTGCCTGCAAAGCACTTTTCCATCAGCTTTACGAGCTGGCAGCTGTGCTAAGTGCCCTAACAACGCAATGTTTGCCACTGTTGTCCTGTTTGCACAGAGCTGTGGGAAGTGTGAGAGGGAATTTCATGGCTTTGGGAATACAAAGGGCAAACACTGCTGGAAGAATAACACTTCTGTGCAGCAAACCAGAAGATATACAGTTGTCCACTGGAAGCCTTTTACATAAACGATAGCCATTAAACACACAGTCATGGTCTTGCAAAATGCAGCACGAGAGGAGGGTTATTTCTATTATTATTATTTTCTGTGATATTGGCACCTTCTGAGCATCCTGAAATTGGGCAAGAAGTTGGAGGAGGCAGGCAGTGTTCCCGCTGCTTTTGCCCTGACCTACAAACTTCCATGCATTAAAGCTGTTTGCTTCAAACACAAGTGCCATTGCTGCTTCATCCCAGGGCTGTGAAATATTCAGGCATTGCATTGGGGAAGAGAAGGAAAATCTCCTTTCCAGAGACTCCTCCGGCTCCGTGGCAGCGCATGGTGGCTCCGTGGTTCTAGAGCATGGACTGGAGCACATACTGAAGTCCTGGTGATTTCAGTGCTCAAGAGCTTTGCTGAACACCTTTGCCTTAAATATATGTTTAAGGTCTGGCATTTTCCAGCCTGGGACCTGGTGCTAACAGACACATCAGCACCTGGCAAAGGGATTTTTCACTAGGATCTCACAGCTCTTCACAAAGGGGGAATGAATGAGATGCTGATCTGTTTTTAGCAAAGGGTGAAGAAAAGAGGAAAAAGGGAAAGGGAAAACACTTTTTAAAAGGTAAAATAAAAAGTAAAATGAAAAAAGGAGAAGGAAAAGAAAAAAGATAGAAAATGAAGACTGATGGCAGACTATACTCTTTTACATGATGCTGCTTTCATGGTTCGTTGGGAGACAGGAAAGATGTTGGTGATGGAAAGACCAGCCCTAAAGCTTTAGGGCTCATTTGCCCTTATAAACCAACTGGGAGTATGATCAGGTGTGAATCAGGAGCCCAGAAGCTACTCAGTTGGCAATCAGAGCTCCTCAGAAACAGCCGGGAAATGCTCTTCTGGATCCCAAATCCTTCTCCAGCTACGGAGATGTCAAGCCCCAGGGCCAAGCTCTGCTACTAACAGCTCCGTGCGTGTGACCGTCTCTGAACTACTCACCAAGTGGGTTTCCCTGAAAAGAAAAATCGTTTTTCTTCCTAGATTAGGCAACATTGTTCCTTCTTCTTCAGCCTTGCAGTTTCTTTTTTTCATCACAGCTGGGAAAAGGGAACAGAAATACAGAGACAGGAGAAACCTGACACTATTCAGCTTAGTAGGGAATCCAGGGCACTGTTTCGTGCTTAGATCTGTACCGCAACTCTTGTCCTTATTAGAGAGGTTGACAACTGTGCTTACTTTTCTGTGTGACAAAGTAAAAGGCTGTTCCCAGATGGTAATAGCCGGCATATGGGAGCACACACATCTATAAACAAAACATCAGTATCCCCAACAGAAACTGTCAGCAGGCTGGTCAAAAATTCTTCTAATGGTGTGTGAAATGTCACATGAAATGCATTCACCCTATAAAAATCATGGGGAATGTTATTTTCAAATGCACTCTTTAATTAAAGATTTTTTTCTTCCGTCTAAAAGTTGTGGAACAGCAAAAAAAGCCAACGCAGCGGATCTCAGCAAGATGAAACGAGTATTCGAAAACTGCGGGGGGAGAAAGAGATAATTTAGGTTGTAAAATACTAATTAGCTTCTGGGATTGCAAAACCATTTGTTTGGGTCTTTTTTTTTTTTGGCTGCAGATACGCTTACTGTGAAGACACACAACCGCATTCAACCTGGGGAAAACCCGGCTGGATGTGGAGGAGGTGGGGCGGGATGAGCTCTCTGCCCCCCGAGGCGCAGACATGAAGCTGTCGCAGCTGTAACGTGTCTTTCAAAGCAGGTTCAGTCTCCCGCTCTTCGTTACCCTGTGATCTACAGGAAAGCACAGGCTCTTGCCATTTGTTTCGCATTGGGATGCTGTTGCTCACGTGCTCTCTCTGGCTGGGAGGTGAGTGGGGCTGGGAAGTTGGGCTGTGTCCTCCCCTTCTTCCATCTCACGATGACCTTCTTCTGGCTGAAAAATCTAATAAAACATAAACCCCATGCAATTTTCAAAGCCTTTTATTTAAAATACCATGCATAAATCCGGTCATCTTTATTTTGCCACGGGTGGTTTTTTAGCTGTATTTGCTGCTTTTGCATTTTTTTTCTGGGATCTCTGCTCTGAATCCCCTTAGATCTGCGGTCAGGGTTTGCTGTAGGGATGTCTGCCCTCTCCACCGCCCCGCTTTCGTACTCCTTCCCTGCACGAGTCCTTCCACGCAGCCACAGAAATGAACTATTGTTGTAGTTCAGCCCCGCTTGGGACCGAGCAGTCGCTCTCTCACTCCTCCCACCCTCCGAGGGAGCAGGGAGAGACAATATAAGAAAAAGGGCTTGAGGTTTAAGAGAAGGACAGAGAGAGATCCTTGAAGTTACCGTTACGGGCAAAACAGACTCAACTTGGGGAAAACTATTTATTTATTATTAAAACGAAAGCAGGATAATGAGACAGAGGACAAGGTAATTTCCCCCCACCCCTCCCTCTTCCCAGGCTTAATGTTATCTCTTCCACTTTTCCCACCTTCCTTTTAAATTTTTCCCCTTCTTAAATACATTATCGCAGAGGCGTTATCAGGGAACATTCTGCTCCCAATTGGCTCAGCCTTGGCCAGCAGCGGGTCCGGCCTAGGCCTGGCTGAGTCCACTGAACAAAGGGGAGCAACTTCTAACAGCTTCTTACAGAAGCTGCCACCTTCGGCCCCCCTCACTAAAGAAAACCACCGTGGCTATATATTGCCCATGTGCTACGTGTTATCTGTCTGTTCTATGTGACCAGTGTGCTATATATGGTCTGTGTGCTGTATAGCTGTATATTAGTATTCCAAATACATGTACGTACACTAATTCTTCTACTAACTAGCAGTTTTTCGCCTAGAATCCCCCAGGTTTTGTTTCTTTTACGAGGGCGGCTCCCTGAGTGTGTCTTTAGGGGACACACCGACCTGCAGAAGGACGTGTTGTTTTTCCGAGGTAAACAGTCCGATACCCGCGCTGGCTCCCGCTCAGGACGTATTAGCGTAGGGATTACATGTAATGCAACCCGTTACGCAGCGCAGCCCGGATTACAGCCTGATAAACTCCACGTAAGCGCGAAGCTTTGCAAAGCTGAAGCCGTCTTTAGCGGCCCCTGAGTGATAGTTACCGATGTGAGGCTGCTTACACGTGGTGTTTAAAGGCTCAGGCCCCGCGGTTTTTAGCTTTCCGTTTCAAATAACCCGGGGAGCTGAGGCTGCAGCCCTCCCCTCCCCGGGGACACGTCTCGGTACGGGGTGCCCACAGCCCAGGTTGAGGCATTCATGGTGTTTTGGCTCTTGGGACATGTCCTGGCGGGGATGGATGGGGGGTGCATCCCCATCTTGGGGTGCAATGCCTTTTTGCAGCAGCCACAGGTCGTCAGGGACCTCCCTCTGCTAACTGAGTTGGAACAGAGACTTTTGTTACCAAAATGCAGGATTATTTAATCTGAGGATGGATTTTGAAGCCAGCAGTACAGGGGGATGGGGATGCCCCCCTATCTGGCTGTCGGGGCACAGGGAGGGCGGCATGGGCAGGGCATTGCTTGCTTTTCAGGCAGGATTTTAGGGGCTAAGGAGGTGTCAGATCTGGTAAAAGGTGACCCACTGCCGGAACCAGCCAACATCAGGATTTCCTGAGGCTGAGGTTTAGCCCATTTGAAGGAGCTGTGTGAGTGTGTCGTGGAAAATGAGAAAACCTGGAATTGCAATGGTCATCGATAACGAGGGAGCTGATGGGGATATTAATCTTCCTGCTTTCAAGGTTAAGCTTAATTAACCTCTCACTATTAGATGCTAAGATAAAGCCTCGCAGGAGGGATAAAGCACCCAAGGCTTGCTGGTTTCCATCCCTTAGAGCAACGGGGATTTTTTTTCAGCTCAACCTGCCCAGTCAGCCCAGCGGCACTCGGAATCCCCATGTTACCTTCCTGAGCTGGGACCGAAGGACGTGAACGGTAAAGTCAATGACGAATATAAGAAAAGAAAAATTTCCTGTGGGGTTGGATTTGGGGTTGACACTGCATCTCTGGTTTGGCACAGCGGAGTGGAAGCTGCAGAGCAGACGCAGTAAAATAGGCTCGGTCCAGGGGAAATACTGCTCCAGGCTGTTGTGGGGTGTTAGGAGCATACAAAGCTGGGCTGTGCAGGCGGGACAGAAACCCTCGGGCTGCGCGGTGCCTGCAGAGCAAGACCTTTTCTAATCCCTGACCTCCGTGCAGCTAATGCAGGAGATTAAGGGAGCAAGGACAGATGCTCCGCTCCCGCAGAAACACCCGGCTCGGCTGCTGCGCCACATGTCGCGTTTTGTCCTCCCAGAGAGCTGCTACTGAAGACGAGGAGAGAGGGAAAGCAGCAAGGAATCTTCTCTGATTAATCAAATAAGAGGGCACGTGTCTGCGGGAATCAGATCAGCCCTGCTCGGGAACGTGAACGCCGCCGTGCTGGATTAAGCCCCCATCCGTCTCCTTCAGCATCTTGCACCGATACTGGTTGTCGCCAGATGTTTCTGGGGAAGGTGGAAGAAAATCTGGGAGCAATCAGAACCCCCCGCAATGTTTTGTCTCCTCTCTCTGCCCCATTTCACTCTCCTGCAAAGGGGACTGCGGTGGCTGCTTTGCTTTGGGATTTCTTTATTTCTTTTTTTTTTTTTTTTTGGGTTGCTATTCATCACCATTGCAACCATCAGAAAATGGAAAATGCTGGTGGCTGAGGTTGCAATGGGACTCACGACATCCTGCCAAAAGGCGCTGGGGACAGCGGGCTCCAAGCCTGGGGCTGTGCCGCTTGCTCCTGGGGACACCGCGGTGTCCCAGCCCCTTGTCCAGCAGCACGGACACAGCCTTAGAAAATCCAGGCAGCTCAGGGAGGGCAGCAAGGCAGCGGCTGGAAACGCTTTGCAGCATTCCTTTTGTGTTTGAAGTTCTCCCTGTCCCCCAGCAGCTCATGCTCAGCAGGTTAAATCGCTTTGGCTCCTTCTCCCGGCTCTAAGCTCGCTGGAGGCACAGCTGCAGCTCCATCCCCAGCCACGCTCCCAGAGGACACGGGACATGGATTTTTCCGAGCCACTCCCTCTGGCAAAGGCAAACGATGGGCAAAGCCCAGGAGCGGTCAGCTGGGGACAGGCGCTGGGTCCCCAACACATGCCCCTGCCTCGGTGGGTAACTTCAACATCTTCCCAGCGTTAGGGCAGGGCCTTGGCTTCAGCTGCCCCAGCTCTCACTTTATTGCCCACCGTGACACCTGGATCCTCTTGCTTTTTCCAGGGCAAAGAGCTGGTGCCCACCATGCTGCTGCAGACGCGTCTTGTGTTGAGCCTCCGCCAGCGCAGCCGTGCCGCGGAGATGCCGATTTCTTTTGCTCTAGAAATGAGACCCATCTTTTCTTAGATCTGCAAGGCTAATTGAGCGGAGGAATTGATTACCATGGGCATGAAAAATTTCTTATCTCTTTAAATCTATAAATGTAGTTACGAAATTACTGTAAAGCCTCTGTGTTCTGTCAGATGCTCGTGGGGTCCCTTCCCTTGAGAAACACCAAATCCAGGGAGCGATGTCCCACTGCCTGACGCCTCTTCAGAGGGGAGCCGTGATTTTTGTATCAGGCAGCTCCACGTTGCTCCAACCAGCGGGACATTTCCCTGGCCGTAGTGATGGAGGCCACGGAGGCAGCTTGTTTTTCGCTGGGGATGGGGCTGATGCTGGTACATCTCAGCTCACCGGTGCTGTTTGTCCTTGGTTCACCGTTACCTGCCGGTCCGAAACACACGGGACCTGCCAGTCCTAAAGATGCTGTAAGCAATGAGATGCACTTGGCGGTGGCAAACTTGTTGCAGAAAAAACCCCGTGGTGCCGGGTATCTAATACAATGCATTTTAAAGCGTTTTCTACATTTTAATTTACACATTTAATATTTTAATGCACGCATTCAATATTTTAAAAATTTATTTTAAACCGTGCAAAATTTCTGAGCTCCAGGAGGAAATACAGTGAGAGGTGTCATCCCCTGATGAATTCAAACAGCTCTGCCATTTAAATTCTGCCTTTGGCCGTGAGCCTCAGCGTCCCTCGCTGACACACATGTGCGCAGAGTCGCGCGGAGCGTTACAGGCACCCCGCGTTACGGTTTCAAGCCAGGCTTTGGGAGACTCTGTGTGTTTGTGCTGAATCCCGGGCCATTAATGATTGCTTCATTTTTTTTTTTTTTTCCCCCCGGGGTTACTATCAGCAGCCTAAATGGACGCTTTCTACATTTTTTAATGTAGCCTTCTTTGTGGGCAGAACCATGTAGTGAGCAATCTGTGTGCTCTAAACAAGATAATGCGATGATACGGCGGACCCCCTGCTTGGCTGGAGATTGCTAGATAATATATGGCATTCTGGTGAGATAATAACCCAAAATGGAGCGAGTATTTCTCCCTGCAGCGTTTACATGAAATACTTAAGGTAGCCCTTTGTGGCCAGGGAAGTCAGAGGTGGTATCATCTAAGTGGAGAACAGAAAAGACTTGAAAAGGGGGAAAAAAGAGCTAGTCATCGAGATTATTTTATTTTCTTGAGCTCAAAAACCCGGGAGGCTGCAGGATGAAAGGGGAAGGAGGGAATAATTGGAGTTGTAAAGTGTGGGCAGCAAGCTTGCTGCTGGGTGAGTTAATGAGCTCTAAGAAAATTAAATCCCTGGCCAGAGAACGCAGGATGAAGATGCTCTTGTGTTTCTCCTTGCTGGCTGTCAGCTGGTACCGGAAAACGGGATGCACGGTGGCAGGGGTTTCGCCATAGATGCTGCCAGGCCAACCCGCTGTCACCCCATTTCTTTCTTTGAAAGGCAGCAGATTTCCTAGGCAAGGAAAATACGTCGGCTGAGGTCCGCCTGCCTTCCCTAAAGCATCGTGTGTGTGCCGAGAGCAGGTTACAGGAGTTTAAGGGTCAGTGCTGTTATTGCGGGCTGAGGAAGCAAGAGGTGATATAAAATAGTGCAAAATGCCACATTGCAAAGGGTGAGCTCATGAATTTGGGGGGTGAAGCAGATTTTTCCGCTACACTCAGGGCTCATGAGTGCAAATTAAAGGGAGGAGAAAGACCTCGGTGCACTCGCTGCGTGCAACGTATAAGTGATGCTGCTGGGGAAAAGAAAATGTGACCCTGAAGTGTAATAAGCAAAACAAACATGAGGAAATATTTAAGCGCCCTGCGAAACACTGGGGAAACCTCTTTGGGAATGTGCCATGGAGTTCTGGTCTTTGCCTCCAAAAGGCTGAGTTTAAATGGCAGCTGGTGCAGCAAAGGGTCGCTGGGAAGGGCAGGGGAAAAGGCGCCTATTTTAAGCAAGGAGATGAAAAATATCCTCAATGTTTGGCCAAGAAGGTTGGGAGAGGACGTGATGCCTGTCTATAAATACAGCGAGAATGTAAACACCAGGGAGGGAAGCAAACTGATTTAACTCGAAGGGCGATGTCAGCAGAAAAACAAATCGCTCTGAACTGGGCAGGAATAAATCTAAAAGGAGATCAGTGCACAGTTATAAGATCCTGGGACGACTGGGGCTAATAGGATTGCTGGGGGTGAAAGACCTCAAAACGAATTTTGAGGCAGAGCTTGTTAAATGGATGAAAGATCTGACAGGGCTGTTTCTGCCGGCAGCAAACTGGGGGCTGAGCTGGGAAATCCCTTTCGGTGCGCGTTACCGTGAGCTCCCTGACTGGCATCCGCAGCGTCCTGGTGACCCAGCGCTCATGCTGATGTTAGTAGTGAGCATTAATAGCACCACATAATTTTTAAATTTTTTCCATACTTATCTCATGCTATTTGAAAGAAAAAAAAATTGAATATCTGAAAATATTTCCTTGCCCCAGGCTGGATGGATATCAGGGTTAGCATGGGGGCTTCCTGGCAAGGTCCCTGCTATGGGTGCAAAGAAGGGACAGCAATGCAAAGCCACCCGTAAACGAGCTTGCATGGGTCCCGTGCTGATGAGCAGAGCGATAACGGAAACGCTGTCGTTAGTCCCCCGGTGCTCAGCAGAGTTAACAAGCCCGTGCACGGATCAGATGCACGCTGTGCCTGAGCCAGCGCCTTACAGCTGGGATGGGGAGCTGAGCCGTGCCCCAGCGATGCTGGGAGGTCCCAGGGCTGGTTTTAGGAGCATGCAGAGGGTGATAAAACCAGCACGGCTTCAACTGGTGAGGCAGGCATGAAGTGGAGGGTTTGGTGGAGTCTGGACATTGCAAAATTGGGGCAAGCAGTGCTGCAGGCTGTGTGGTGCTGTGCCCCAGGGAAACGGGAGGCTGCGGGAGCTTGGAGGGACCGGGATGAAGGATGTTTGTAAGTGGTGGGGGATGCTCAGCTCTGCCCAAGAGAAGAAGATGGGGGGGAGTGTGGGCACAGCAAAACCGCTCTGAGCTGCTGTGTACTTCTGTTACAGGAACCATGGTATTGCATTAGTGCTTTGTAAAACAACAGCCTATAAATAGGCAAAATTGACTTTTTTTCCCCCTCATTTCCTGCAAGCTAGGAGCCTCCAGATAGATGAATGGTAAAGTCATCTTGGTGTTTTTTTGGGATAGGACCTGGCAGGGAGGTTTGAGGGCTGCCAGCCACACTTGGGGTTTTGGAAGGGGTCGCTTGAGGGAAGCAGGAGAGGCTTCCCTAGGGAAAGGGTGTTTGTTCCACAGCAGGAACAGACCTAGGAATGATTTCCCTGTTTTTTTTTTCCCTAGACATTTCAGTTTTGTTAATTGGATGAAGCTTGCAGATCTGTTAATTCATTGGACTGGAATATGCTTAGCCTCGTGGTGAGGGCGTTTGGATAAAGCGTGTGGGAGGCCGTGCTGTGTGGACACCAAGGGGTTTGCTAAAGCTTCTGTGGGATCACAGCGACCTAATTACGATTTAAGGGAAACACGGTTTTTGTAAACGGGCTGGGTTTCAGATAACGGAAGAAGGTACCTGGAATGTGCTGTAAGACGTAGGATACAGAATTAAATGAGCATGTAAATTAGATGGCTCTCATTATAAAAGGGCAAGTCTGATGAACAGTTCCTGAGAGCTTTCCCCAGAACGATGCCTTTGACTTCTGCCGCTCATCGTACTACGGCAGGACAAGGAGGCCGGGCGAGCGGGAGGGATAATGAACTGCTGATAACGCCAACGTGTTTTGGAAGAGCGTGGCTTTGATGCCAGCTATAAAGAGCAATCATTTTGCCTCTGAGCTGGTAAATCTGCGCATCATCACAAAGCTTAGCCCAGCTGCTTGGGAGCATGGCAAAAGCCACCATCAGGCCCTGGAGGGCTAAGGTTATTTTAAAGTCAAGGTCAATGTGGAGTTGGTGGAGGTTTTTGGCAGGTCTTGTGCCTTGTGTCCTGCAGGGGCTGATGCGGGCCGGTGAGTCTCTCCTGAGCCTATTTATGGTCAAACCCAAGGTTGCACGGGAAAGCAACTCCAACACCTCCCAAAATTCTCCCCAGGAGCACCCCAGTGGAGAGCAAGTCAAGAGTCATCTCCCTGCACTTGGCTAAGTCCTTGGGATGAATCAGCTGCTTTTTTCCTGCCTAAAATAAGCTTGCCTATTACACCTCAAGCCCTAGACCTTCTCAGCCTGATGATATCACTTCCGAGGCATAAGATGATTCCCCTTGAGCCTTCTACTTGCTGGAACAACTGTGTTTCAGCTCAACCTGTGTGTGCCAGCTGCATGCTCCAGCCCAGCCGAGCGCAAAGGCTCTGGGGATGTAAGCAAAATCCTGTCTATCTTTTCTGAACGCCAGCAGCTGGACGATCAGAGATGTGCATCACATTTAAAAGCAGGTTAGAGCAATTTTCACGCACAGCAGACAGATTTTGCTGCATAAGATGGTTTTTTTTACCAGTCCTGGATTTGGTGGTCATCTGCTTGGGTTTATCAGAAACACATTAATAGACATGAGGAGAGCCTTGGGGGTGAATGTCCCCAGGTGATGTAGATGTTCATGGTTCTCATGGATAAATTTTCTCTGGGACAAGGAGATCGGTGCCCTGAGCATCTGTGAGTATATCAGACCCAAAGCATCTTCCTTTTGGACTCATATTCTTCTGGACCAGAAATGAAAAGCTGTCCCGTGCACTGCTTTTCCTCATCTCTCCTGCACCCTTGATCTTTACTGCAGGTTTCTCAGGGCCAGGACTACCCCTTGTAGTGTCTCTGTGCAGGTTTAGGTAATGAGGTCCCAGTGTTGGTTACATCCCTCAGCAGGAATCGAAATTCCCTTAAGGTGGAATAAACCCCTAAATTGCAGCAGATCCTACTCTGCTTTCCTGACTACTGACTGCAGCAGTTGGCAGCCCTGTAATTGTCACTGTAATTATAGAGGACTTGGAAACCCTGAGCCCTGCCAGAAACATAACTTAATCTTTTCTGAGATGTTGCTTTTGGGGGTTGAGCATGGGGATTTGCTCTTCTCATGGTGGCAGGGGACCAACCCTGAGCCCAGGACTAGTGAGGAGGGTGCAGGGGTTGCTGCATCCTCCCAACACATAACAAAGAGCCCAGGTAAGGGCAGCAGGTAAGCTTGTTACAGGGGCTTATTCACCAGATGGACGAGCTGTTGCCAGGTAGATCTTATTTTTCATTAATATGCCATTAGCCTTATTTGTGTGCCCTGCTCGCCTTCCCAGATCTTGTTCCTTTATCCGTCGGTGGAGAGATTGTGTTTCCAGCTCAGCCTGTCCTTGGCATCGCATTGTCGTTGCTCCTCACCTCCCCAGCTGAAAACAAGTGGTGAGAGAGCTCAGATTGCCTGGCTACAGCCACGCCAGCCTGCCTGGGGTTTGAGAGGGGTCCTGAATGTGGCACCGGGTCATGGTCCCAAAGCTGTGTGCGCACGGGCAGTGATGTGCCATAGGGTGAGGGGGAGACTGCACCGACGGGGACACAAGTTCCATGAACAAACACCTCCTCTCTTCCCCTGCAGCCAAAATCAGGGGGTGACAAATGGAGAGCACAAAAACATCATCAAAACTGAGTTAACCACATTGCCCAGAGAGGTGGTGGATGCCCCATCCCTGGAAACATTCCAGGCCAGGTTGGCCGGGGCTCTGAGCAACCTGATCTGGTTGGAGATGTCCCTGCTCCTGGAAGGGGGGTTGGACTGGATGGGCTTTAAAGGTCCCTTCCAACCCAAACCGTTCCACGACTCTATGATTTGACTACAGGAGATGCAAAGGTTTCTATAGTTCCTCCAGGTGCCCTCTCCTAGTGTTACAAAAAACCTGGGAGCTCAGAGCCCTTGGAAGGGTATTTTTGAGCTTTGCTGTGCGTTGGCGTGAGGACAGGTGGGTTACACCACCCACCTCAACCTGCAGCGCCAGGGAGAGCGATTCGGGGCCGCGACCTGCTGGGTTCATCTGTAGCATCTATCAAACTCCTCTGAAAAACGAAAGCCTGGCAAAATCCCTCCTCCTGTGTCATTCTTTCTTAAATGTTTTCTGTCGGTACATTTTGTTCTCCATTTTCCTCGGTACATACTGAAGGAGGAGATTTTATAATGATTCACAGTGTTCTGCCGAGCGGCTTCAAGCAGCAACCGGGGAGTCTGTTAAATCGGCATCCAGCCCAGAATATTTTGTACACTATCTAAATGCAGCGCTGTAATTAAAAGACATGCTTGAAATAAATGACAGAGGGCTTGGGTTGGGTGTTTTTTTTTTTCCCTTCCTTTTTTTTATGCCCAAGGGAGATGGAAATTGGGGGCTGAAGTTGCACTGAAGTATCAAAAGGCACAACAAGCATATTTCAACAAATGGGATCCAACAATGCGGGCCAACGCAATTACTTTCGAGTGCTAGATGTTCGGTTATCACCCAGGGAACTTTCTGTCTGATTAAAAATAATTATTGCTGGCGTTAAATCTGTTTAGAATTACTCAGTGCGATTCATCTCCTATCGCATGCCGCTACCATATGCCTGGTTTGTTGAGTGGAAAAATGTCTCTTTCGTTCAGATAAATAATGCTTTGTAAATATTTAGAGATGAATGTTCTGGATCAGTGAGCGGCTATTTTTTTCTAATGATAAATATGTGCAAATGAGCTTGTTTTTGGCGGCGGCTCCGTTTGAGACAGGCACTGTATGTGGCCAGATTAATCCCTATGTAACTGCGCAGGGGCCGTGCCAAGATGACGGGGATGGTGGATACCACAGGGATGGTGGAAGGGACATTGCTGCTGCTGAGCCAGAGGGGTGAAAGCAACCCTGTTAAGATTTTAAGTCTATTAAGAGCTGTATCTGCAATGCCTTCCAGCCAGCCGTGGTCGCAGGCACCTGGATGTTTGGCAAATGCCATGAATTTCCCTTGTTCCCGCTGCCAAAGTCTTCCAAGGACTCATGGGGCATGGAGAAGGGGACAAGAGGTGGATTCTGCATTGTGTTTGGATCTGAACCAGCTCTCCAACGCCTTGAAGAAGGGTCTGCTCAAGGAGGGGGACACACAAACCTCCCCACCCATCACTGTCGCAGTCTTCTGAGGCTGGATGGGACCAAGGGGTGTTGCTCCCGAAACCGTGTAACGGCGAGGGAGCTGACGCTTTGCATCTTTCTCCTCTTGCACATCAAAAGTGCCGTGAAGAAACCGCTCAGCTTGGTGCCAAAGAACATATTTGCTGAACACATCTAACCACCAGCGCAGCTGCTCTGGCTGGGTCTTGGTGATTCACAGAACAGGAATACAGCGAGGGCTGTCAGAGGGGCATGGAGTATTTAAAGAAATGCAGTTTTCACGCGTAGTGCTTTGTCCAGAGGCTTTAAACGGGATGAAATCTCTCCCACAGGCTTGGTGAGGGGTGGGAGTTCAGCCAGACACATCCCTCCGCTCTGGAGATGCTTCCCAAGGAATAGGGGTCTTGGCTAGCACGTCCAAAAGATGATTTTATTTCCCCTAGGATATGCATAGGAGAGGAGATGGAAGTCCCAAGCTTGCAGGTCATCTTTACCAAGGTCCTGTCACCTTTTCATCTCCATCTCCTCTTTCTTTCAGGCAAATTAAAACCGGCAGGAGATCTCAGTCCTGCCTGACCTGGGCTGACTGTCTCAGCGAACACTCTTTGGATGTATATTTGCTTTGTATTCCATTAAAACAAGAAGGCAAACAATGAGCATTAATGAATTCATTCGTTTATGATGACAATACGTTTTTGAGTCCTCCAATTGATTTGCCGAGCAAGCTGATAAAAAGAGCAAACCTTGCATTATTTACCACCCCGAGTCGAAATGTAATGTCTGAATCAACAGAGCTTGTTTGCTTTTTAAAATTCAAATGAGGACGAGAATAATCTCCTTTCCAGGAGGCCGGCAGTCCCTTGCAGGAAGGTTTTTACCCACCTCTCTCAAAAAGATGTCATGGCTTGAGGCCAGCCTGAAGGACCCAAGCTTCAAGGTCTCCACTAATGCATCCACGCGCAAACGCAGGGTCTGGCTGTTACAAAAGCGAGTCAAAGCCCTGATTTAAACCAGCTTGTTTAAATATTTTCACGCTCCCTGTGGTTAGATTCCAGACTTTTACTCCCTGATTACTTTAGCCTGGAAAAAAAAAAAAGCGATACGTCGGAGGGCAAAAAGAAAGGCCTGATTCATCGATGAGGACACGGCGCTGCTGAACACAGGGTGCTACAGTTTCCCCAGGAATGTTTTCGGGTCTTAAAATGCCCTGTAGTAAATAAAAACAACCAAAGATTGCTAAGGAGTGGAGGAGACAATTTTGCCTGACCTAATGAATTACAGGATGCTGTTTGGGCAAGTGACGTTCGGGGGATGCTCCTTGGCCGCAATTAGCAATCAATTGTGGTTGCTAATGAACAGCCTGGGCTTTCAGCACCATCAAATTATTTTTGTTCAGAATCCTGAAGGGACTTTGGATTTCCTGGGCACCCCCTTCCCCGCACGCCCATGGCGATAGGGGACCTCACCGGACCCTTCCCATCTTGTTTCTCCCTCTGAAGTGGCGGCTGTGGGAGGGCAGGGAGGGCTGTGGGGCTGCGCTGGCTCCAGCTTCACCCACAAATTATTTATGGTCATTACTGGCTTCCCACTGCCGTCAGTTCCTGGGGTCCTCGAGGCATCTGGTGTTGTGGAGATGCTCAGCAAGCAAAAAAACCTCCCAGTATGCTCACTTTGATGTCCAGACCCATATTTTCTTGTTTTTCCTGCAGTCAGGGGTCTCTTCAAAAGCCACAAACTTTGATGTTCAGGGAAGAGGCTGCAGAGATCTCCCCTATACCCTCCCTCTGATGGGGACATGTGTCCTTCTCCCCTTTCGCTAGTGACATCACATCTTGCTAAAAGCCCATCGTGGCCATAAGCATCTCTCCAGAGCCATGGATCAGGCACAGGATCAATTTTTTTTTTCCAGAAGATGATTTTTAGGAGGAAGGAGGCAGCTAACAGCGGTGTGTGCTCTTTCCAAACAAAGATAAACAAGGATGCCCCAAATAACTCCGTTCTTGCTGGCAAGGGGTATTTTTAACTGGCAACGTGACACAAAAATAACACAAACGGCTGGAAAAAACAGGAACATCTGCATTGCTGGAAGAGGGGTTTGCTGTGTTTCATGGGGAAAGCAAGAAGCATCTTTTCTGTAGCTCTCCCATGGCCACACAATTCCCAGGAGGTGCCACCCATGGTGTTTGTGTGACCATGCTGGATGTTTTTAAATGGCTGCTATAAAGTAATCAAGGTTGAAAGGTCAGGCTTGGGTAAAAGCATCTCACAGGAGTCTGCTTTTACACCCTGGCCATGCCCTAAACCAAGAAAGAACTGGTCAGCTTTATGGGTCTGCTCATTCAGGGATACCTTGGACATTGGGATGCTCTGGCTAACACTGTCAGAAGGCATAAAATACAGCTCCCGGGTGGTGCCATGCCAAGAAATGACCTTTTTGCCACATGCCTGCCTCCAGCCTGCCTTCCACGTTGTACAGCAGAGCCAAGATTGCCTCAAACCACGTCGGGAACGGGGCTGAGCCTGCCCATGGCGGGGAGGGGGCTCTGGCACGTCCTTTAGGGTGATGGAGGTTTTCTAGCTGTGATAAGAGCCTTCATAGCTTTGGGGTAATTTATGTACATGCCTGTCAGCTGGCTTTTCCCTCAGCAAAGAGCAGGAAACGAGCCGGGGTAAGGATGGTATGCGCAGCGTGTGGGGCAAGTTTCGGAAAGGGGTTTAGGCCCCTAGGCTACACGAGGCATGCGGGGGCTGCCGGAAATTTTGTATGTTCAGGTGGAAAAGCAGGTGCATCCCCAGGCAGGTACAGGCTGACACATGTATATGGGAAATTAAACCTATTTTGTGCTTCTCACAGCTTCGTTCGGGGAGAGCAGTCAGGAAAAAGAGCACTTATGGAGGAAAATCATGGTCCGTGCTCATCGAGCAGCCCTGTGCTGGGGGAAATGAGGGCTCCGGTCTGGCTGGCCCCTCTCTGTGCTGCCGTGATGTGAGTCAGCTGCTTCCCTCCGCCTTCCCCTCCAGGATGAGTAATTCAGCCGTGATAACCTTTAACGAATCCCGGGGACTGTCACAGCTTCATATTTAAATGCAGCCTTGTGTTTTATTAGCAGAGCCCAGGATGGAGACAAAGTGCTGATGGAGGAGACGTGGAGATGTCTCCTCAGGGCTGGAAGGAGACTCCCCAAAAAATGCATCCAGTTCCTATAGCAGCATCCACATTCGGTGAGGAGGGAGCCCCGTAGCTCAGCCTTGCTGAAATCCCGGCATCTTCCAGTAGATCTTGTTTGTGTCTTAATACTTAAGGGCTCCCGCAGCTCCGAGAGCCCTCGCCGCAGCGTTGCAGCAGCTGGAGCGAGCCTTTGCCGAGCTGATCCTTGCGGTGCCTGGAAGGGGACGTCTGGCTGCAGCCTGTCCCCGGAGCAACCCGGCAGCAGCAATGTAGTCAGAGACTGCACCAAAAAGCACATTTCTGACTCAAAACTGGTCCCTTGGTTTGCTTAGGCTGTGGAGTCTTTGTAGGACAGGTTGCTTTCACTGAATCATTGAATCACAGAATTCCTAGGTTGGAAAAAACCCATAAGATCATCGAGCCAAAAGCAAAACCTAACGCTGCCAACTCCACCACTAAACCACGTCCCTTAAGCACCACGTTTCTGACTCCTTTGATTTGTACAATGGCTTGGAATGGTGAGTCCTGGCCCGTGAGTGGGATATTTTGTGTTTCTGGGGTGCAAATAACGTACCCAAGCACGACGGGCTGAGTCTGACAGGTCCTGCAATGTGGGTAAGAGCACCAAAGCTCATGCCAAGCCCTCTCCCTTTTTGACTTGCACATGAAGCATCTACTCCACCTAACCAATGTGCTATAATTGCACTCAGGTTGGTGAATCAGAAAGGCAAGCAATTTATGTCAAGATTTCCGCCCTTTGCAAATCATAATGTACCATATTGTTATTATAGGATTATGATTATGTCTAATAAGTAGGAATTTTGGGTACTGGCAGCTCTTTAAACTTTATTGCGGTGATTTCTTTCCCTGTCCAGAGGCAAAGGCAGGCAGCAAAGTCATGTGGCCAGACAGGGCTGTGTGGCTGCCCAAAAGGAGATGGCTTTTGGAGGTCAGGATGAAAGGAGATGTTGTGCGCGCACGTCTGCTGCCTGACATGAGAAAGGCTTGGCGGTCAGCAGGGCTCATCACGTGTCGGCTCTGAGTGCTGTGGCTGCCCTTTGATTTTGGGACCGAAGGGTTTGTCTGATCCCCTGGGGTAATGCTCAGCCCTGCGTTGGCCATCATGTAGACCAGGGATGCTCTGGGCTTGAAGTCACGGGGTTTTGCAGAAGTGTGTGATCATTCAAGGCAATGCAAGGCCTTCCTTGTGGTCCTCTCCCTGCACAAAGGGCCTAGAAAGACGGTGGTGGTGATACAGATGGTGAAAAAGCAGATGCAAAGAAAGATGGATAAGATGATAGCCACAGGTGAGCCATTTTAAAACCACTCCTGCTCCTAGGTGACTTGCAAGTGTTGGCCATGCCGTACTTCTCTCCTATGTTACGGGTCTTACCTCACAAGGGACCGTTCCCAAAGAAGATGGGAGCACATGAGCCGTGTTTGGTCAGTGGCTGCGTGACTCTGTGCTTCTCCTGGGCACCTCTTGCTGCTGAGAGGCTGTCCTGGTTAGGGATAACAAAGCAGATTCTACCTGACACATTAAAATAGAAAAAAACCTTTTGGGTACCTGGGCAACAGGTTGCTCAGAGCTTCTTACCTAACTTAATTCCTCCACTACCTGCAAAACAGCCCAGAGTGGGTTATTTAAATGTAAAGTTCATTTTTCATGGGTACTATGCAGTTTTAAAATATGAAATGTCAAATTAAAATAAAAAAGGGAGTTATTTTTGATAATCTACATATTTTTTCAGTGTCAGTCTCAAGATTTTGGGGGAGATGATCTACACTCAAGCAATTGCAGCTGCTAAGAGTGGATTTGAAGGACTGTTACCTGTATATTAAATCTCTGGTGTGTCATTCATTCGAAAATTGAAGTCACCTTTTCCCTCAGATCTCCTGCTAACTGTGTTGTTTTAATTTGGGCTTGTTAATGGGCTGTGTATTTTAAGGACAAACCCCTGTGTTTGAAGCATTCCTGATCACTTCAAGACACCCATCAGTGCTAAGGACTTTCTGGTCTTTGTGGCAGGAGGCAGCTGGGAAGAACCACAAAACCGCCAGAGCCAAAATACTGGTGGATGTCTCCATCTCAAAGAAGGGGCTATGTATGTGTACACTTGAGTGCCCGAGAAATCAGGTATCTGTGAGTGCTTGTAGAGATGCAGCATGTCTTTGGGAAGGTCTGTCTCCTTGCTGGAAGAGCCCTCAAATCCCATGGTTTTAGGGTAACAAATTGTGACAAAGGAGATCAAGATAGTCATGCCCAGTTTGGCAGCTGATGCTCCAGCTGATGCTCCAGCTAGGATTAAGAAATCCGGAGACGTTGTCTGCCGGGCTTTTCCTCCCACTGTTTTCCTGATGGTCTGCTGGGCTCCTCGAGCAGCAGAAGGAGGAGCAGGAGGAGGGCTGTCACACAGCACTTGCTCTTCTGGGGATTTTACAGCACCCATGCCTGCTCCCTGAGCTTTCTAGTCCATCCTCCTCCTCTGAAGCAGAAGAATGAAACCTCTCTGGTTTCATTCTTTCCCCATGGCTCCTCCCTCACTCTTGGAAGAGAGGTCCTCCGTCTCCTACAGCTTTAATTCATCCACCTCTTGGTGTGCAGGACACAAGAGCAACATTAAGCACATGCACACACCTCTGCTAAATTATGGTCCAGCTTGGGAACTCCGTGGCTTCTCAATGTTGCTGAGTGCTTTTGCAAGCAAAGTAAATATAATCTTTGCAGGATTTGGGCTGACAGCTTTATTTTAGGGATTTTTCCAAGGGAGAAATATAGAGTCTACCCTTTAATTCTTTGCTGATACGTATTCCTTCTGAAAAATGTTGCTCAGCTGAGTCATGAGGAGGAGAAATACGTCTAGTTGCAGAGTCAGTTCCCACTGCTTGGGATTTATGTCATGGACGTCGTTCCATCAGGACGTAGCTGCTGTGGGCACCTCACCAGCGAGACGGGATGTTGCATGCAGAACAGGTATCTTTCACGATAAATCCAGTGCCAGTGCCTCACTGGAGGATTTTGTTCCTGTGGTAGGAGGAATCTCATTACCATGAAGTTCAGAGGCATCCAGCACTGCCAGCCAGAAGACAAATGCAGCAATGCTGTCGTCATTTATCAAATGGAGAATGACCTTTGCTATCCATTAGGATGAAATGAAAAGCTTTGGGCTTTAACTTTGTTAAAATGCACATGGCTGTCTTTTCAGATCTCGGAGCCGGCGTGTTGCTGAGATTAATCAAATCGTGCATTTTGCTGGTGCTTAAACAGTATTGTTATATAATTCAATCTCTGCGTGATTTCAAGACAGCAGGCAGAAGAATTACACTGAGCCCTGCTGCAAAATCATCCTGCTGTGGTCAACGTCTGAGGAGGCAGAAGGGGCTTGGAGCCAAGTGCCAACCTAACGTTTTTAAATCACATCGCTTGGATTCGAGCTACTTTTGGTCAGAATTAAATATGTGTGTTTATAAAGCTGCGTGTGTATGCTTGGGGGAGCTCAGCTGAAGGAAATGGATGCATCTCACTCCAGTCTGCTATAAATCTCCTCATGGGAAGAGGGTGTAGGGATGGGTTTTTCTTGTATTTCACTTTGAAAAACGCTGATGTCCCAAGGAAAGGTGGCCATGCTGAAAAGAAAGAGAAGGTGGCATTGGTCTGCTGGCATTGGCCATCAGAGAGGGTGCCCACAGACAGAACTGGGGCAGGGGGTGGGTCTCTGTGCCCCTTCCCCAGCCTCTTCTGGGAAGGGAAGGGGCTGTCACATCAGTGCAGAGCATGTCTGGAAAATCCTCTTTCTATCAGCTATTGAAGCAAGAGGACTCAGGACATGGGTCCCTGCTCTTTGCTCACACCTTGTCTCCAACAGTCGTCTACCAATACAAATTCTATTGTTCCCTAGGAGAAGGAATTGGCTGGATGACTGCATCCAAAGTGTTGCAGTCAACGGCTCAATGTACAAATGGACATCATTTGGTAGTGTCCCTCAAGGGACTGTATTGAGACTGGTGCTGCTCCATGCTGTTATTAATGACATAGACAGCAGGGTTGAGTGCATCCTCAGCAAGTTTATGGATGACAACAAGTGGAGCAGTGTGGTTGATACACTTGAGGGAAGGGATGGCCTTCAAAGGGACCTTGACAGGCTTGAGGAGTGGGCCAATGCAAATCTCATGAAGTTCAACAAGGCCAAGTGCAAGGTCCTTCATGTGGGTCGGGGCAATCCCCAATATCAGTATGGGCTGGGGGATGAATGGATTGAGAGCAGCCCTGCAGAGAAGGACTTGGAGGTACTGGTGTACGAGAAGCTCAACATGAGCCAACAATGTGCACTCCACACATTGTGCCAACCTCATCCTGGGCCGCATCAAAATCAGCGTGGCCAGCAGGTCGAGGGAGGGAATTCTGCCCCTCTGTTCTGCTCTGGTGAGACCCCACCTGCAATTCTACATCCAGCTCTCGAGCTCCCAACATAAGAAGGATGTGGACCTGCTGGAGCGAGTCCAGAAGAGGCCGCAAAGATGATCAGAGGGCTGGAGTACCTCTGCTGTGAGGCCAGGCTGGGAGACCTGGGGCTGTTCAGCCTGGAGAAGAGGGGAGAACAGGCTTGGAGTAAACAAAACAAACCCCCAAAATCCATGTGACTGTGCATTATGTCTGGTGAAATCAGTTTGAGGTCTCACCTTACAGGCGAGAAACTGTAAAACTATAGTTGGGTCTCTGGTTAAAAAAAACTGCTGTGTTTACAGGTTGTAACCCAACCTGCATTTATTTCAGTGTAGGTCTGTGCAGATGCTTTATATAAGACTAAAAAGACCTTTTAATTTTTTTTCTGCCTAATGTTTCTGCTTATTTACAAATATAAATTAAATCTAGTGTAGAGCAGATGATGTAACAGGGTCTTGTATTTAAAATAACCGCAAGCTTTGTGTTCCAGCTGGTGTAGCTCAGCTTGCAGATAAGACCATAATACTTTTGACTATAGACAAGCTCAGAAGCAAACATATATATACTTGTAGCTTCAATGCAAAGAGCAAGAAAAAGCAATGTTCATGAGTGCTGGAGCCTTGTAAATCAACCAAGCACCATCGGCTGGTCTGACAATAGCTGGACAACGAGCGGCCGATACCTCCGTGGAAATCAATTTGTTAATGGACATATTTCTTGTCTGTTCCCCGAGTTAGTGCACGTCTCTGCGAGAGTGAGGATCTAAAACGATTATCTGGAAATACATCCTTGTTTGAGCAGGGTCTTTGGGATGTGTCTCCTTACCTGAAGTTATGTGAACTTTCAGTCTTCCGGTGACATCGACGCAAATCACCGCTAAAAGTGGGCTCAGTCCTGGATTTTTGTTATATCAAATACCATGGGCATCAGTCTATAGGATGTGGCTTTTATTTCTGGGTGCTTGTAATAAAAAGGTTTGGCTCACTCGATTACAAATCCACAGGTAAAAGCAATTCCAAGAGTGGACCGTGAATACCTGGAGGAGCTGTGCAACATCGGATCCAGCATCTTGCTCGGGCCCAGCTCTCCCCTGAGAACGCCTCTGCTCTGAGAAACTGAGCTGGAAGGCTTGAATGAGGAACAAGTGACTAAATATTGACTCAGAAAAAACAAAGATCCCATTTAGATGTAAATGGAAAAGGTGGGGGGGAGGTGGAGAAGGAGGAAGGAAACAGAAATATATAAAATAAGAGTCTACAAGCAGAATTATCTCGTTGCAGAATCCATTTTCCAGACTTCCCTTGGTGAGTTATCGGCAACACTCCACATATTTGTGCAGCCAAATAGCTGCGAGGCACAAGTGCATTCTCCAGTAGCAAATAATTCCCTTCCCTGATAACATCTTCAGCAGGGCTTGGCTGCAACGTGCAAGTGCAACGGCCCAGATTTTGCTCTGGAGGTGAGGGGGGACCCAGCTTGCCATTTGTCAGGCAGCTCAAATTTAAAACAAAAACAATATATGTGCCCAGGAAGGGAGGCTTTCAAAGGCACTGAAGTTTTTCCATGTGAGACAGGCATGTTGGTGGCTGGGGGACATTTAAGTACCTGCCTTCACCCTTTCTACACAGTCTGCATCCAAACAGAGAAGATGATAACCAAGAGGTGATGGGAGCATTTTGGTTCTTAGCAGGATGGTGCCCACGTACCAGCTCCAGACACAGCAAATTTTTGGGTGTGGAAAGGGCTGGGGAAGACACACAGTGTGGGAAAATGCATTTTTTTTTTCATCTTGCTTCCTGGCTGTGTTGTGGATACGGGCTGCTCATAGGGTCCTCTAACACTATTAGCAGTTGGACCTGAGGTGTGCCAGGTTCTGGTGCTGCCAGAGCCAGGTCTGGACATTGATCTTTCCCACAACCTAGCAAGTCCAGCCTCCTCCAGCTCACCTCAGCCAGCCCTGTCCACTCTCTTCGTTGCTGACTTCGACTATCTACATGAGGCTGTAGCTGTATCAACAATTAAATTAATGCCCTCCGTTGTAGATATGAGCATGGGCATCAGCGCTGGGCTGCTTCTGAATTAGAGCAAGGGCAAGATCTGATGGGGAAACCCTGTGAATTTAACAGAGGAGTTAAATTCTTCCTTGCCAATAACACAAGACACACCTTGGCGTGAAGTGTCAACGCGTCAGAATTTGTGAAACAGGGTCTGTCAGACCTCTCCGCGTGAACTCTAATTGCTTATTCGTGGCAAGGCTGCGCAGCCCAACAGACAGACCCAGACAACCCTGGCCCTGGCCCAGCTCCTTTGTGACCGGCCTGTCTTTGAAAGACTAGTTGTCCATTGGTGCCACCCATCCACCTTGCCTTGGTCGAGGAGTTGTCATCCCTGGATCTGAGGGTGCGTGGCTCTGGGAAAGGTGACAGCAAGTTGGAGTAGACCAGAGCTGGAAAGGTGAAGTTCATTTGCCTCCCCAGTCAGCAGAACGAGTGCTCAGGATGTGCCAGATTAGGTTAAAACAATGCAAAGTCCATCGGTTCAGCTTTGTATTTCTCTTTTGTTGGTGTCACTCACAGTAACTGACCAAGACAAAGCGGAGCACTTGGAGAGAAGGATAACTGCTCTTTCAAGGTCAATGGTTTTTCTGAGCTCCTGCGGGATAATAAAACATGAAGGAGAAAAAGTCAAACCTCTGCTACAAAGTCCTGAGCCCACATCACAAAATCATGCCACTGGCAGGGGTTCCTTGGCCGATACTCACGTCATTCCTGGTGTTCCCATCAAGATGTCAAACCTTGCAGGGACATGCTTGCCCACCTTGGCTTGGCTGTAGATGTGAGGGGTTACATGTGTCCTACCCTCACCAAGCAGAAACACCCCTTTTTTTCAAGTTTTTTTTTCCACTTGCTGGGAAAACGGGGGCGAACGCAAGAGTCTATCACCCAAGCGCATGGGATCCAGCTGCTGCTTCACGCTGGAGGCGGCAAGACACAAGAAAATTCAACGCAAGAGCCCAGTCAAGGGACCCTTCTCCTAGCAAGCGCCGTTTATTCCCGTCTTGAGTTTTCCTGCAGAGGAAGAGCATATTATCCTTGGAGATGCAACCCAGAGCCGTGCTCACAAACTGAAATCTTGGGCCCCACACACTTGCTGGGAAGCAGCGCGTCGGTGATGAACGCTTGTAGCATGCTGCTTCACGGGAGCACATCTGCAGGGGCTCCGCTGCCTGCAAGGGTCTCTTGCTCCACAGTAGGGGAAAATGTGGTTTTCCTGTGGTGGTTTTTTTTTTTTTTCCTTTTAGTGGAAGGCTTTACAGGCTGGGATTTGGAAGCTTTCCCAGTTTTTGCAAATAAAACTGTGAGTCTGTCTGTGGAGCGTTGGAAGAGGAATCTCAGGAACGTGGGAGCGTTTTCCCCAGAGCCTCTCTGGAGTTTCTTCTTTTGCTGCCTTGAAATATTCCTAAGGTGGTGGTTGTTCTGCACATCTCCATGTGCTAGAAACAAAAGGAAAGTGGGACCTAACAGCAACTTTATTTGAAATAGAAAAAAAAAAGAAAAAAGAAAAAAAGAAAAGAAAAAAGCGCCGGATTAGGCCCTGCAGTTGCAGAACTAAAAGAAGGAAGTATCAAGCTCATGTTCTGCACAGTGAGTGCAGGACAAAATTACCACCCTGCTTCAATTACTGCAGTTTGTAGAAGACCTCAGTGCATCCTTGCGTCCTGTCTTTCACGTCACCAGGGCAGCTAACCAGCCTTCCAACCGTGACGGGGCTGGAGCAAGCCAGGAGATGTTCAACACGCTGAGATAAAGTCTATAGCTGTCTCCCAGGCTGTACAAATTAAAACAAGAGACGTGCCTTTTTTCTTGTTCCCCAGCTACGTGAAGGATATGATGACTAATTATAAAATTTTACGGAACAAAAGCTTATGGGCATTGTATTCCTCATTTTGTGAGTTAGGAGTTGCAGCCAGTTCAGGAATGTGATGAACCCTGGAAAAAAAATAAGTTTTATCTTCTTAACCAAGGACTGGAGCCACGCGGTACCACCAGTGGGATAATCTATTTCCTCCAGGCTGCTGCCTTAAAAATGTCAAGAAGTTAAAGGGATTTGAGTAAAAATAGAAAACAACATCCTGGATGACGGGGGAAGGCTTTGCGTCCGGCGGGGAGCTGGGGAAGGCAGGAAGGCACCAGGCAAAGCCCAACTCGCACAGGGACCTGTGGGCTGGGATGGGAGGAGGGTGAATAAGCCCCGTGGAAAGTCAAAAATCCAACCTGGTCCTTTTTCTGGGGGAAGCGTGGGGTTGTTTCTGCTCATCCTTGCTACTCTGGCCTGCACATGGGGCCAAAATAGGATGGGGGCCAGCGCTCGGGCTGGCTCCTGGGGCTGGTGGGGTGGAGGTGAGGGGGCAAAGCGCCTTCTGCTTCCCACAGCAGCACCGGCGTGCGTGGCAGACCCCTTGGTTTGTTGCCCAGGAGATACCTCAGCATGCAGGAGCTCCTGAAACTTCCTTTCAAAAAGCAGGGGACAGGCGACGCCGGCGGCCCTGGGACAGAGATATGGGGCCGGGGAGAGCTGAGCGGTGGCGTTTTTCCCGGGCTCGGTGCTGAAGTATCGTCTTGGTATAATTGAAAGAGTGAAGAAGACTCAGTCTGTCTTCTGACAGCAAATTAAAGACAACTTTGTGGGTTTGGTGGTTTGCTGCCAAGTGCCAGTACAGCTCCATATTAATAGCTTATGACAGGATTATTCTCCCTGTTTTTGGCAGGAAGGAGCTCTTTGGCCTTGATCCTGTTTGCAGCTAAGGGAAGAAACCCAGCATGTCCCCCATGTTTACCAACGACGTAACTCTTCACCTCCAAAAATCACTTAAATTCCAAATTTTCAGAGACGAGCAGAGCCGAGGGACCCTGCATCAATCAAAAACTGCCACTGGGTGATGAGGAGAGGTGAGGACCCTTCATACACATCCCAGCCACCGAGCTGGCAGATTTTCCCACTTTGGACTTCCCCATGAGCATGGATTCTGCTGCGTGACCGTGGGCACCCATCCTCTCCCCAAAAAATAAAATCTCAATTTTCAGGTTGTTAAATTGAGGGCTCTTTAAAAAATTGTTTATACATTTAGTGAGCTCAGAATTTAAATCCCTGAAAGGGGAAAATAAAAAAAAAAAAAAAGGCACAGGGCTGGAAATAGAAAAGCAAAAGGGATTTGAAGCAGTGGGTTTAGGAGGGCAAAGTACTCAGCACACAACCAGGTCAAAACCTCTTTGGGGGACATCTGGATGAAGGCTCCCACAGCATTAATCCTTTTTAAAAATCACGGACTCCAGCCAGGGACCTCAGTGGTCGCAGGGAATACATTTAAATGGAAATCTCCAAATTACACATGTAAAGTACTTTCCCAGGAAGCCCAGCATCCCACCTTTCCCTGCGTTTGCAGCGATGAGGAACCGGACAGAGATGTTTCCAGGGCTTGATTTTGGGAAAAGCTGAGCTGCCTGCGCTAGCAACTGAGCTTCGCTGAAGTTTTGAGCTGGCAACATCGCTGGAAACAAAGGAAGGATTTTTCTCCAGCAAGGAATTATCAAAATGTGTCCCTAATTTTCAAAGTTTGGACTGGGTATGTCAGAATTTGCTGGTTTCTGTGTGGGCAGCAGAGCCGGGCTGGCACTGGAGGCTTTTGGACTGGCCAGTGCTGGGGCTGGGGGGAGAACACAACAAAGATACGTGTGTGCAAACCGCTGAAACCTCCAGGAAAAATGAGGACAGCCTTGAATTTTTATAAGGAGGTCAGCACAGCCATTGCTTTGTGCTTCCCACGGACCTGCGGACAATGTCCCTTCTCACTGTTACACATCGGCAAAGAGGAGGAGGGGGAAAAATAAAAAAGTCAAACTTTGTCTCCTTCGCCCTGACGGTGCCAGCCATGCCCTGTGGGCATGGAGGAGGTGATGGGGTGGCCGAGGTGACACCCACAGCACCAAGCTTCTGTCAGTGTATCCACCAGTGCCGCACAGAGACGACGCGAATTTTGGGAGGCAGAAGCGTTTATCTCAACTTCATGCTGGAGAAACCAGGAGTCAAAGCATAAATAACTCACTACAAGGGAGAAAAAAAGAAGCCCAAAGCCCCCAGGATGCTTGGGTGCACTTTAAAGTTTTCACGTGGCACAAAACAGAGACCTCTGTGCTTTTTCTCTGTTGCCAAAAATACAGGGGAGCATTCACCCACAGGCACACAAACATTTCTGAGAGGACCTGGGCAAAAGCACACTGAAATATTAAAATGTCGGACCACGCTCGGTCAATGACCTTTGTGTAATGAGAAACTCTTTCTGTTTCTGGTGGTGGAAACGGCCCGTGGCTTCTGCCTTTGTTTTTCTTGCTATAGGCTCCATATGCTCCATTTGCATCCTGGAATTATCGATCGGCCGCGTGTCTCAAATGTAAAGATTTATAAGCAGCAATGGTGGGGTTGAGGGGCCCAGGTGGTGGGTGTGCAGGTCACTGAGGTTTTGGCTGCTGCAGATGGGACAAACAGAGGGTTTGGCCATGTTGGGCCTCGCTAATGAGTTGCAAGTTGGGTCAGTTGTTGAAGGAGGAGGCTTCCTATGGCTCTGTTCCCATTTGTTCCCAAACATCAGGCTAACAAAACACGAAATAACTCCCTGCTCGCACACAGGGCTGTCACAGCCGGTTCCTCCTCATAAAGATGTCAGCGTTCCTGCCATTGGCTTCATCATGTGCCTGGAAATCAGAGGGTTTAACAGCCGGCAGAGAGGAAAATGGTGCGTGTCTCTTTGTCTCAGAGCAGGTTTGGGGTGTTCGTCGTAGAATCGGCTTGGCAGGGGCTGTCAATGTGGCTGCAGGGCCACCTCATATTGCTTTCACCCTTTGGAGACCCAGAGTGGTAAGACCCTAGGCCTCACCTATGAAGTGAACGCGATTTCGCCACCAGCTCTATGGTTCCTTACTACCCAGACGTGCATTTACAAGATTGCTTTTGCTTTCCTGGATGCTTCAATTTGACTAAAGCACCTGAAATGGGGACTCCTCCATTCCAGAAGGCAGACGGCGATTTTTATTAGCAAGTGGAGTGGTTTCCTGTTCTTTCTATCCTTCGATAACGCATTTTCTGGTGCTGCAGTTGGATGTATGCTATATATACGATTGCTAACTCCTAGCGATGAATTCACGCCGATTTTCTCTCAGCTCAAAGACTTTTTTCATTCATCTTCTGTCTCTTAATGACAGGTATATGTGTGCTCTTTTTGTACAAAAAAAAAAAATCTCACTGTCTTTTCATAGCTTCTCCTAATGTTTCCATACAAAATCTTCCCTAATTTAACAGAACTAGTAAATCTCAGCAACACATAACAGTGCCTTTTCCCTGTCTGAAAGGCGAGGAGCTCTCAACCTCTTCCAGGATAACTTGGCTCCTTTCTTAGGGAAAGGCATTATCTGACGAATTATGAAGCGTCTTCATCTGCTAACGATTCCAGGGAAGGCCGGTAGCAATCAGGGGGCTACCAGAATTGCATTTCTCAGCCATTACCTTATTGCTCTGAAATACCGTTTCAGCCATCCATCTGCTAAAGAGCCCATAATAACGACAACTCGACCAGCGTCTCCACCAATACTGACAATAGCAAGCCTTTCAGCTTACGAAGCTAACGACTTACTAATTACCCATGCCGAACAGGCGTAGGAGAAGTGACCATCTATAACCATCGATGCAGCGAAAGCTCCCACGATCGGGAGGAAGGCAGCGCTTCGGGTTTCAGGAGCCGCAGTTGTACGTTGAATTAACAGGACGTTGCAGGACGTTGTTCCTTTTCTCATATCTTCCCGACGTCTGTGCCTGGCCAGTGGTCGGGTTTTTGGGTAGAATTTTTGTTGTTCTTGGTTTGGTTTTTTTTTTTTTTCTCATGCTCAGGTTCCAAGGTTCCGGGGGCAGCGACAGCCTTTTTTCTGAGTTTATCCGTTGGCTGGCTGAAGGCAGCCTGGAAGCCTGCCAGGAGCACCTGGCAATGCACTTAGTAAATTATAGTAATGAAAAGAACGTCAAATGCGAGGAGGTAGTTATGAGGCTTTCCTGATGTATATACTTTGAAGGCCAAATGCTGCTTTTAACATTCTCGGATATGACCTGGCACCTCTTTACCCTAACAAGATACAGAGGAGCAAATTGATTAATTGTTAGGTCTCAGTGCTGGTGAAGTCTGAACTCCCAAGTAGTTATTCACTGCAGATCCTATAGTCCTTAGCAAAACGGTGTTTTTCCTTCTTTTCTAAAATCATATGTGCATATTGGTGCTGCAAAGATTGCAAAAGGCTGTGCTGAGGAGTTTGGGGAGATGAGCTGAGGGGCTGGCTCAGCTTTCGGCCGCGGAGCTGAATCTTGCTCAGGCACAGCGCGGGTTGGATCGTGCTGGAGACGTGAGGATGCTGCTGTCGCCCGCTGGTTATCTGCTGGCTGAATGGGAGCCACAGGACCATCTCTCCTGTCTAATAGGCAATAATTTTTAAAAGGCATTTCATTCTCTGTAGCAGAAATACATGAAAATGATGTTGAACTTTAAGTGGCTTTGTGAGCGTTCACGCTTTGCTGGTGGGTGAAATACTTCGGTGGGAAAATTTTGGGTTTGAGGTTCACGGTGCCGACACAGCTGAGCTCCCGTCACCCCTGTGCTCCTCGATCATCCCTCGAAAAGCAGATTCCTTGGTTAACATAAAGCGATTGTGTGGTACGAGCAGCCAGATGAGGCTTTCAGCAGGGATCAGTACAATTAGCTGCCAAGCCCTCACAATGGGAGCCTTTCGTACGCAGGCTGGCGCAGCGTAAACCAGAGCCGGGCTGAAACCGCGCACCCGAGCTTCGCCAGAGCGTTAGCACTTGAAAAGCAGAGCTCCTCTCCTACCTGATGTCCTGCAATGATTTGGATGTTTTTATTACGTTCCATGGAGGAAGTCTGGTTGATTTATGGGACGGTTGAACATCTCTTTGTGGATGGGGGCCCAGCCATCTGCTCTCAAAGCTGCTCTCCTGGGAGGCGGGGAGCATCATTGCCAGGGCTGGTTTCTGAGGTAGGATAATGTGGTCCAAGCCCAGGGAACCAATCTCACCAGCTTTGTCTGCTGGGGTGAAGGTCAGAGTAGCAGAACTTCCCCTAATTTAGATGTAAGTAAATGATAAGGAAACTGTCCCCCTCCTCTACCTCCCACCACTATGTTAGTGTTAACTTTCAAATGGAGACAAAATTTATCAGTAAAAAGGGGCGACATCTTGGAGAAAGTCCCTTCCCAGATGAGCAACTGGGGTGGGGGAAAGCATCCTGCAAAGAGGGATGTGGCGATTTTAGAGGAGACCCAGCTCTGGGAGGCAGGTCCTTGGCGGGGGTTGGAGCTGTGGACGGATCCAGATCCTCCCGGGGAGAGGGCAGGAAAGGCCATGCTGAGATTTGGGTTTCCAGTGCTTCTGATTTGGGCAGGCAGGTACCAAATGTGTTTATTCTGCCTTGGCTGTCACGAGTCCCTCAGGACAGAAGCTGTGAAGGGAGCGCACAGTGCCGGTGCTCCAGGGAAGACGCGTGAGCGACGGGGCACAAGGCAGAGTGCTGGCTCTGCCCCTTAGGAAAAGGGATATAAACCATCCACCTGGAATAACCCATGTCCCTGGAGAAGACGTACAGAAGCTTCTTGGCAGGTTTTATTTGTCTTTTAGACTTAGGTTGATCTCTGAGTTGATCTTGTAGGAGAAGGTCCTACAGTGACTGTAAAACCTCGGGATGTCTTTCCTGAATGATAATAGCTCATTAGAGCCAGTCATTAGACAGATATGGCTAAGGTCATCTCTTATGTACTTTCCTCGGACGTTTTCTTGCTGGGTCCTTCTATAACTCTTTGCAGTCAGCTCAAACTTGTTGACTTCTCAGCAAACTTTCCCTTTATGAGTCAGCTGCCTGGCCAGGGCCCCACAGCACCACAAAATCCCAGCAACAGCCTCTCCTCACTGCGAAAACGAGAACCTATTTCTAGGCTTTGGTTTCTCTTGCAGTTGGCTCTTAATTCACGAAGCCCTTTCGTTATCTCACGCTGCTTCTATAGCTTGGACTGCTCGTACGGCGGCAAAGCTTTCCTGAAACCCAGGTACGCGATACACAGTCACACTCACGGTATTCATTGAGTGCTTCGAAGGGTGTAAATGCGTTACAAACCAACTGCTTTCTTCAAGAGCCTCCCGCTGCCCTTTCCCCGCTGTATCAGATCTGCCAAATGCACCCCTGTGTAGCCATATTTATCATACATTCTTGTATTTTCTGCTCATTTTGCCCAGTGCACATTAGATCGATTGGGCTACAGCTCTTAACTTGGCCCTTCAGGAACCGGTGTCAAATTTGCCATTTCCCACCCGCTGGGGACAAATACTGTTAATTATTCACATAATTATATTTGAATTTCTTTGCAAGTCTTGGGCCAGTGACATCTCACCCTGGCAATTCGCTCCTCTCGCAATTTTCCTGTTTATTCCAAAATCTCTGTTGCTGACACTTGTGCTTAAGCAGCTCATCAGACCCATTCTGGATAACGAGGGTTTGGCTGTGGGACCCTCCGGCTGCGGACGTGGGGGTTCATTTAACTGTCCCACCAGAGTTTTATTCCACCCAAGATTTCTTTCACACTTCTACTGAGTCCCCGGTGGACTTTCTGCCTCTGCTAGGTTTTCACCTAGCTTTTTTATGCCTCTGGCAAACTGTTCTGCAAAGTCTTTTTCACTTGCCTTATTGTGGTTTTCTATTTGCTGGTGTTTATGCCAGATTCTATGTTCCTCATTCAGATGTAGCTTTTCGATGGCTATCCTTTTTATTCCTAACAGCCTCCTTCTCTCTGCTACCTAACTTCTCTGCTTTTAAAAAAAATCTTTGAATCTTTATTAAGGAGTGTTACATGTTAAGCTGGAGTCTTGTATCTTTAGGCTGCTGCCACAATACTTGAAATTATTTTATCCTTTTAGCTCTTCCATTTATTTTTTAAATGGAAGTCCCTTTTCTAAATCTTAGGTGTTACTGTGAATCAAGACCATTACAGGGCACAGAGGAAAATGAAGACAACAGCAGGTCCCAAGCACACAGACAGCTTCCCAAACGCTGTAAAAGCTATTTTAGCCCAATCTGTGTTAGGCACTGAACCCCTGAAACGCAGGACTGAAGGGGGCCCAAAAACCACTCCATTGTTACGAGCCATCACATCAGATTTTCCCTGCAGTGTACTTATCAAACCTGATTTTAAAGCATCTACAGCTCTTTCTGCCGCTATTTCCACTTGATGGCTGCTCGAGAGCCTCAGCCACCCGCGAGCCATGGGCTTCCCAGCCGGAGAGGTTCGTACCAGGCTGATCCTAACCTTGGAGCTGAGATGGTTTTTCTCCTTTCCTGGAGTTTATTCCCAACCCTGCAGCACCAGAACCAGGCTGCTGCGACCCCAGAGATCAATTTTCCCAGCTCCAACCACCCGTTGACCATAAACCTGATCCTGCTGCTGGAAACCTTTCAGTTCATGGTGATAATATAGGACTGGGAATGGAAATCCCTATTTATGCGCTGATCCCACGTACCCTGAGCTCCACGGGCAGCAAAAGCCGCACGTACGATGCGAGGCTATTTCCACCTTTCAAGACTTTCTCTTGTTCAATTTCTTCTTCTTCTAGTTCAAGCTTGGTCCCTAAGCCCTGATTCATAAAAGCACTGAAGCACTCACCGAGTCCAGCACATCTGTAAGTGATTTGCTGGATTAGAGTCTTATTAATCTTCCTGCATTTAAAATAACTTTTTATTACATTTTAAAAATAAATGGGCATGTACTATTTCTTCAAGTTTGGGATTTTTGTTGAAGATTGATTTTAATGCTCTTCTGGCTTGGCTGGATATCTCTCCTTCCAGCCAAGCAGCTGCTCGTGTGAAACCTGGGAGCAAACTCCTGGCCCTGATGCCGCTGGGAAGCAGCTCCGAGTTATCCGTGATTCCCACTTCCATGGGGAAAACAACCAAACCTCCCTGAGGAGCCGCGCCGAGCCATCCCGAATCCAAGATCGCAAGGCATTTGGAGTTAAAAAATAACGGCTGCAGCTGTGGGTACATTTCTCAATTATTTCAACGGATTTGGGGGAACATGCCAGGCAAGCGTTGCTCACACTGGTTGTAAAAGGAATTTTTGGAGCTGGAGGAAATCAGGGGGCTGGGATTTGAGGCTGCAGTCTGTGCGGGATGCACTGCATCAACCCAAGAGCAGGGGTTATCTCGTTGTCTCCCACCACAGGTACATGGTGGGTGGGTGGGTGCCTCCCCAACACAGCTCATCCCCCTCCTACAAGCATGTCAGATGCAAATATTCCCCCGTGAACCCACTGAGCTCTTTTATTTATAAATAAATTTGTTAAAAAAAAAAAACTATAAATGCACTGTGCATTTATTTTTTCAACGTTTTCTGTATTTAATAATTTTTTTTCAGCAATGCAAACCTGTGCATTTTCTGCAGCTAATGATACCTGCATTTCTGTACACAAGTGCAGCAAATGCGCTGGTTTGCACGCTGAGAAAAAACTGTGCCGGCTTGGCAAAAGGGCGCAGAGCTTTGCCGTGATGAGCCTCGTGTGCAATGCTCTGCGCAACTTTTCCCTGTTCTCCAAAAAGCGTAGTGTTAGAAAATGAGGAAATGGGGAAAAGGGGTAAAATCAGATCTTTGAGGTCCTTCCAGTACCTCAAAGGGGCCTACAGGAAAGATGGGGAGAGACTCTTCAGCAGGGCCTGTTGTGATAGGACAAGGGGTCATGGTTTTAAAACAGAGGGAGGAAAATTCAGACGAGACATTAGGAAAAAAAATTTTTATGCTGAGGGTAGTGGAGCACTGTCCCAGGTTGCCCAGAGAGGTGGTGGATGCCCCATCCCTGGAAACATTCCAGGCCAGGTTGGCCGGGGCTCTGAGCAACCTGATCCGGTTGGAGATGTCCCTGCTCCTGGCAGGGGGGTTGGACTGGATGGGCTTTAATGGTCCCTTCCCACCCAAACCATTCCGTGATTCTGTGATTCCTTGTCCCTCCATCCCCGCTCCGGGCTGGGGGAGCAGCAGAAGATGCTGTGTTTCCAGCCACGTTTAACGGGAGCAAGAGGAGCCAGGCCGAGCCGATCCGTTTGGGAGTGTTTTTTGGAAAAGTATTGATGTTTGTTTACACCATGAGAAAGCCAAGCTGCTGCAAAAATCTTGCTTTCAGGGGGAGAAATGGGAGAAGTTGAAAAGGATGCAGCCAGGAGGTTTGTTTTTCACACTGTTTTCGGGGCCGCGTTTGTTTTCTTTGACAGTGACTTACAGCCCGGCTTTCTTTTCTATTTTGTTAGGGCAATAAAGAAGATAAATCTGTAATAATTCAGCTCGCTGTCTTTAATAAAATCTTGTCTTCTTCACGCGGCCCCTGGGAAGATCTCCATTTTTGCAGCCTTGTGAGATTGGCTGGGTTTTTCCATTTCACCTCTTCACCAGAAACGACAGAAAAATAACATTACCGGGAAAATTAATAGCTAAATACAATTTCAGACAGAGGGAAAGCTTTCTGCAGGAAGAACAGAACTGATTCTGAGTCCGATCGCGCCGGCCCGGGGGATGCTTTTCAGCGAAGGCCACGAGCAGCGTGGCAGCGGCCGCCACAATTACTTTTGTCTTCGTTAACGGGCTCCCGGGTTGGAGACCTCAAACAGCGGCTAATGAGAATTTCCGTCCTCGGCGTGGATCGATGTCGAGCTAATCTTTGTTGGTTTTGTGTTGGGTATCGAGGAGAAAGGAAATTAAGATTTGAGCGGAGGGGGTGGTGGGGGAAACACTTGAGGCAGCAGCAAACTGGGGGAAAATCCTTGGAAATTGCTGTAAAAAGTGTGGAGTTTGGGGTTTTTTTTGCACCCCGATGCCTTTTTAGCCTGGTTTTCCATCAGACAAGGCCTTGGTGTCTGGGCATCAAGACCCCAGACGCCTCTCTACCCACCAATTTTTTGACATCATGATTTATCTCACCCAAATTCATCAGAAATGGAGTGAAAATGTGTTTGTGCTTAAGTGCTGTAGGGTGTGGGCTTTCAGGGAGGGGCCGTGGCCTTGGGAATAGTGGTCACTCGCTTTCATTCCAGACTTTTTCCTTTTTCTTTTTTGGAAAGTATTCCAAATACTTTATTTGGAAAGTAAGTTTTTTGAAGGAATAAAGCAGCCCTGGCCCAGCTTTGGAGGAAACTGGTGATGCTGATGGTGGTGGTTGCACCTGGGGAGATGAGTCGGAGCGTTGACAAGTGCCGGCTTTGTAAAGCTCTTCTGGAAGAACAAGGGCGGGGGGACATTTCTGAGCCCCCAGAATAAGACACTGGAGAGAGGAGGCTGGAAGGTCAGCTCCACAGCTCCTTCCTCATCTAGGGATGGGAGACCTGAGAGCAGTCATTCCTCAGCCACGACCGTAGGTGATGGTGCCTGTGTCGCTCAAGATAGCCATGTTGAAGACTGCAGGGAAGGTGTAGGAGGCGGGCGGTGGTCTGGAGCCCCCTTCCTTCAGGGCAGGCGATGACATAGGAGCTCGCTGGAGGGAATCCAGAGCACCACAGCGATCTAGAGCCGTGGGGAGGTGATCTAGAGCCTCCCCGTCCCCCAGCTGCAGGTGGCCCAGAACCACCCTCCATAGCAGGAGGTGACCCCTGGAGATGATCCAGAAGCCTGAGGTGATCTAGAACCAGGCCTCCAGGCAGAGGTGGGTCTGAAGACACTCCCCAAGGGATCTAGACACCCTCAGGGGCAGGTGGTGATCTAGAACCCCACACAGTGGTGGCGTTCCCCAGGCGATCTGGAACCCCCAGCCCAGACAGAAGGTGACCCAGACCCCCAGGTGACCTAGAACCAGACCTCCAGACAAGCGTGGGTCTGACGATCCCTGGGGGCAGGAGGTGATCTAGAACCCCAGGTGATCTGGAACCCCGGACACTCATCCCTGGGAAGCTGACCTAGAACCCCCCCTCCCGTGGTCTGGACCTCGGGGGAATCCAGAGCCCCACCCCTCCCTCCTCGCCCCGCCCCCTTCTTCTCCCTCCCCACCAATCCCCTTCCCGCTCCCCTCGCCGGAGCGCGGCCCCTTTAAGAGCGGCCCCGTCCCCTTTACTCTATGTTTACATAACACAGCGAGGCCGTACCACTTGTCGGCGGGGGGGG
>WHYT01017246.1:211467-248376 GCA_009806455.1 Tetrax tetrax
TTATTTTATTTTTTTTTCTTATTTTTTTTTTTTTTTTTTTTTTTTTTTTTTTTTTTTTTTTTTTTTTTTAAACTTACCTGTTTGGCTTTTTGTGGAGCTCTTTTGTTGATCTCTTGCTTTGCGGTTCGGGAAGAAGCTGGTGCAGTTTTCCAGCAGGGATGACAAACGCAGAGCCAACGTGGAATCTCTGCCTGTCCTTGAGCGCCGTTCGCTTCTGTGTACGGGCTGAAGGCGGAGGGAGGGTCACCCTGGTTGTGGCGTTAAACTGGGGGCTGACGTTGCCCCTATACGGATGTGCTGTTTGATACCCAGCTGAAGCTTTATTTAATGATTTGGTAATTTTCTGCTCTCTGGTGTAGATATATTGGTGAAACTGCTCAGGTGACTCGGGTTCTGCGTTTGATCCTTATTTAAAAATGTACTCCAGGCTTCATTTAAAGGAGCGTCTATAGCAAGTAATGGTAGCCAGCCGATAAATATGTTCAAGGTCATGATTCTCTCTGAGAATCATTTGCTTCAGCAGTCATAGCTGGAAGGCTGCTTCTCTGGAGAAACTGATTTATTTTTTTATTTGATATTGACAGTGGCTTCTGGGAGACCTTTATGTCCTGTGCTTAGTTTATGATGGATCTTATGTACTGCGTGTTGCGAATATGTGATCAGTGCCAGTTCAGAGCTTGCAAGTAGATTAATCAAACACTAGAAGTATTGTGTCTGAATAGAACATTAACTGCACTGTAGAAAAAAAGAGTAGAAGGGATTATACTGGAGGAGAGACGCGGGGATTTTTTTCAGTGAAAGCTTGTGTATGGCTGGGTAGAGCAAAGGTTTTGCTTCATTTAAGCTAAGAAAGAAAACGTACCCGAGTTGGTTCTTTGAGACTATCCTAATTCCTTGGAGTCCTGTTGACTTTCTCAGAGTGCAGATTTGTATCCAGCTGTAGGCTTTATTCACAGCATCTCGACACCGATGTAAAATCAGAGAGCAGAAACTTCAAACTCTAGAAGCTAAGATCTATATTTGTTGAAGCAAATTCAGAGCATCAAACATGCAGATGTTTGATGCTTGTTATAAAAAGGAAACTGAGTGCATTCTGGAAGTTAAACTGTAATCCCTTTGGCATGTGCAGGCGGTAGGTCACACGTGTAGAAGTGGAAGACTTAATTTTTTTTCTTGAAATAGGGGAAACAGACTGTTTACTCTGAGTAAACAAGTCTGAGAAATGTAAGGCTTTGTTGCCTTTGACTGATGTGCTTCCCCTGTAGAACCAAATAGCTGCTCCTTCCGTATCTTGGCAGGATCAGGGATGCATAGTTTTCCATTTTGAGTTGAAATTTATAAATGAGTAGATACTGTGAAAGTCCACTTGACTCCACTTAAAAATATACATATAAAACTAGAAATTGCTTTCTAGGCTATTAAATTTTTTTTCTTGTTGTTGCTGAAAGCAGCATCTTGCTTCAGCTATTTCATGCTCCATCTCAACAGCAGGCTGTCTTTCAACTATGATTAAAAGCTTGCTTGAGAACAGGTTTTTCTCCTAAGAAGTCAGGAACTTCTTATTATCCAGTTCAAACTAAATTATGGCTGGTTTATACTAATTTGTTATGGAGTTAATGCCGTTTCCTAACTTGTTTAGTCCTTATTCCTCCGCAGTGCTAGCGTGTATCCACGTGATACTTTGAGAAGATGAAACCTTTTCCCGTCCTCTAAGCTAATGAGAAGCTGTGTGAGCATAGTATGGTGCTGAGCCTGAGCCAACGTGCCTTGCTGAAGGTTGGGTTGTCAGTTCGGAGTACAGCAGAGGTTTTACAGCTGTTTGCAAAATACTGTGGGCATGCCTGTAGGCAACAGCTGTTTAGGTAGCTGAACCAGCCGTTCGTTGTCTTGTGTCATTTTTCTTCTTGGTATTGTCTGCACGTGTTTTGGTTCTGAATTTGTCCTTAGTATCCGTGATGAGTGAAACCTTCCAAAGGAGGCTCCTCTAGCACGTTGTGCAGTCGCAGCCCTTAACCTCAGGCTTGGTAGAAGTGCTTCCCATGATACCATCTAGAGTTGCGTTTGCCTATTCTGCACTGTCGTACCTGTGACTGATTTGTCCTGTGGTCAGCAAGACAAGTGAAGTAGAAGAGGATTCAGTCTGAGCTCCCAGCTTGACGCAGGAACTCTAGCTGGTTTCCAGGTGTACTTCGTGCTGTCAAATCCCGTTCCCCTTGTACTGTTTGATATCCTAAATCTCACTTGTGTGGAGGATACTTTTCCTTTTATCAACAAATATCCTCATGTTTATTCTCTCTCTGGCCCAAGGTCACCAGTGAAAAGCTTGCATGTGACTTGTCACAAGCTTAAACCTTGAGGGACTGGAACAGGGATGCTGCATAGAGAGCATGCCCGCTTCCAGGGACTTGTAAGGCAACGCTGCTCATTTGTTTGTTTTATAAATACATCGCTGAATTGTGTCCTCGCATTTTTCACTTTTAGCCCCTGCATCTGCTAATACTGCATTGAGAAGTCTTGCTTTTCTTTTAGATGACTTGTTTCCCTCTTGACAAGATGCAGTTCAGAGTTTTAATTTTTATCAAGTCCCTTACCTTGATCTCATATTTTTTAATGTCTGCTGGTGTGGCTTTATGCAGGTTAGTACTGGGTCTTGAGATCCTAGCGTCATTCACATACTTTGGGGGATCAACTCACAACTTCTCTAGCAAACTGTAAGTAACATCTGGGATTAGGCTGTTTTAATCCTATTATTTGGTGGCCTAGAGTAGGTCTTGGTCCTCATATTGAGCACATAGTACAGTCAAGAGCAGTGGGGGTTTCAAAAGCAGCAGATCAGTGTGTGAGGGGGAATGGCTGGAGCAGTGCTGTCCCAGCTCTTCAGCTGTGGTTCACTGTCCTCTCTGGATGACCAGATGTGCCCCTTCTGTGGTAGGACTCCTACATATAACCTTGTAATATGACCTCTCTCTGGGTCTCTCTGTACTGTTCATGACTATATAATGGGTGCACTTCTGGATGTGTGACTTAAAACCAAACGAAGACTGGGAGAAGGGAGAAAACTGCAGGGTTTTCTTGAAGTCCGAGTGCGCTTTGTGGCACTGGGAGTTCAGCAGTAAAAGTAATCTGTCTTTGGGTTTGACTGACTCTTCAAAATAAACAACTTTCCAGTGTCCTTCCCCAAAACAGCTCTTGTTGGCTGGAGTTGATAGAGCTTAAGATACAAGGAGATGGTCCTTATAGGAAATCTTTGCACAGCGATGCTTCTGCAGTTGTAATATAAACATTCAGTCTTTGAAAACTTGTTGCTGAGGGGCTGGCTGTTTGGCAGGAGGACATGGTGTTTTAATATGATTAATACAGGCTTTTACCTGTTCTGATTAGTATAACTTCTGTTCCTAAATACAGGGGGCTTCTGAGCAGTATAGGCAAATATCTGCTGTTTTGCACTGGAGTTTTGTTCAGTTCTTCCAAGGCTACAACATAAAGTCCTGTTAGGTCAGGTAGAAGCGTGCATGCAGCTTCATATTATGGGTGGTTATTAGCTCATGGTGAAGAAAGAATAATTCAGCTAAAAGCTTTCCTCTGTTTCACAACAGACATGTCATACAGACAAAGGAGTTTATAAACAGCAGTGGTGAAAGTGGATGCAGACAACATCTACAATGCTGAAGAGTTTGTTGTATTAAAAGCAAAGTGGTTTCGAGATGAGCTCAATTTGATTAGGCATGAGATGAAGGTGCCGATTGCTGAAGGACATGCTTCTGTCAATAGCAATTTGTTTCCCCTGTAGAGAGGGAAAGTAGGCAAGCCTTATTTTGTGCTTCTGGAAGGGATTTACTTTAGATGTTGGGGTTCCCCCCCCCCCCCTTAACGATGCAATCTTTATTGTTGCACTTAGGCACACTGCGTATCCTGACCTCCACGTAGATAAAACTAGCATGAATCAAGGAGGATGAACTGCATGTGGGACTGTTCCTCATCTAACGTAGGAGAAGGCTTCCTGTGCTAGCAAATGGTATGAAGGCTACACGTGTCCTTATGAAGTACTTGCAATAAAGACCTCATGTTCATCTGACATATTTATTGCTTATATTAACTATGATGCAGCTGTATTAACTGTGTAGCGATTAATTGTATTAACTACAGACGAAAGCAGCCAGTTGCATGTCACATTTGTCGCGAGACAAATACTAACTTAAAATGTCAGTTCACTGCATTGCCTCCCCAAAGGAATGGAGACAGGCAGGAAAAGTTAGAGGTAGCTAACATAGTATGTTGAAAAGGAGAAGGCCAAGAAGCATGATGGTCTTTTCCTTGAGTGTTGTAACTTTTTTTTCCCCAAACTCTCCTTTTTTGTCTTTACATTGAGGACAAAGGAGAAGCATTGGCGTATGCTTCCTCTATAATTGATAAATACTTTTGGAAGGCAGCCTTCAACTGTAGTGACACATTCAGTAGGCTTTCAACTTACTCTTCACGATGAAATATGTACACTCTCTTTACTTTGGAATCCAGTAAGTTAATAAACTGTCACGGAATAATTTTATTCTTCAAACTGGATGGCTTTAGTGATGCCTAAACAAACAGGTAGGCTTCAAACTTAGCAGGTGTGTCCTCTTAAGGCATGTGATGTCACGGATGAACACAAAATGGTACTGTCTGTGAAGACAATTACTCACTCTATGAAGGTAAACTAAACAAACTGAAGCATATAACAGCTTAAATTTCCTCTTGTGTATTACAAATAAACTGGAGACCAAATGTGCAAACTCTCTAGCACCTGCCTTTAGGAAGAGCGAAAGAACTGTTTAGTCTAGCCCCAGAAGTTAATAGGCTGAACCTTTGCTATAAGCACAGCTGTATTTCTTCATGTGCAACAGCAGGACTTTATTTTGATTGTTGATGTCTGATTTAGTAACGGTGGAGTCGTAGCCTTTGAAACAGGAGTAGCGTGTGTATGCCCTTCTTTCATAGGAAAGACAGAGCTGTTGAAAGATACTAAGAGCTGTATGGTTCCCACTTCCCTGCACATCCTGTGGCAGGATTCTGCATCTTGCAGATGACTCTGGGCTTTATGGAACATTGGCTAATAAACCAAAATGTTGCTGTACTTCCAGCTTGCCTTCCACCTAATCCATGCTTGACCCCTGAGAGCAGACAGCTGTGAAACTCAGTGCTGGGATTCAAAAATCGTTTTGGCACTGGAGAGGAATCTTTCAGAGTAGACAGGATTCATTACCTTGGAGTTGTCCTGACCTTCCCGCTAACAGATGCATAAGACCTACTTTGAATTACTTTCTAAATCTTACAATTTGCTGGAATAGTTTCCCAGTCCATCAAGGCGTGAGTTGTAAATTCGTGAGTTTAGCATGTGGCCTTTTGTCGCAGGCTGTGGGCAGAAGTCCCGTTCCAGAATGGTGTGTGTGATGGGATAGGGTACAGGTCACTCTGTAGGTCCATACCCCCTCTTGCAGAACAGCAGTAGAGACAGAGGATTTCTTCGTAAAGGTGTTCCCTAATTTGATTCTGCCAGAAGATTTAATTAAATGGGCTGTCAGTACCTCAATGATTTTTGCCAAAAAACTACCAGCAAATTAGGCAAATGGAATACATTGGTCTTAGGACAAATCTATGAGGAGGCAAGCTGTGGTTGACATGAGTAAATGAATAATTTCTTCCATCAGAGCTAAATCTGGAGAAGGCAGTTTGACAATAGCCAAACGGATCTGTTCTGCGTGGTTTTTTACCCCTCCTTTGTTTTTAGCTGGTCTTCACTGGAACTAATGAAAAGTCTGAAACGTAAGGGATGCCGTTAAACAGCACTGGCAAGCCAGCAGCCCTTGGGAAGGTCCTGGTGTTCCTTGCAGGAATGTGCCTCCATGGGCAGCATCCGCGGAAGCTGCGATGCTTTGGTGTTACGGACTGTGCTGAGATTTTCCCTTAGGTAAGATGTCTTGCCGAAGGTGCCAGGGTAGAGACTGCAAGCTACTCATTTGTTTTTCGGGATGTACACTGCAGTTTTTTTCCACAATTCAGTAAGCATTTCTTAAATAACCTTTTTTGGTAGTGAGCCCCTGGACCCGTTTAAAGACTTTGACAGAGCTTTCCCAAAAGCTCTAAATATGTTCCTCCTTTTGCATTCGAGAGATAAATAAGCCATTTTCTGCAGTATTTTCAGTCTGCGTGCTGTCAGAGCAAAAGAGCCTTAACTTCTGACACTTGTCTGGTGCCTTACTTCCAATGTTTGAGCACAAAATATTGTTGTATTGCTGGCTCAGCCCTGCCTTATCTCTTGAGTTGCACAATCACACTTCCAGCTGCAATACTTGAGTGCTGTATATCTAGTTTTATTGCAAGTTTTGAGTTTCCAGCATGCGGATCCTGGTGTAATATAGCAAATACCATTCCATGTAAGGATGCAGGAGGACTACAAAATGTAAAATACAGTTCCCTCTGTAAGCAAAGCTAGGGTTTAAGTGATTAGCAGGGTCTAAATCAAGCTCAGCGTACCCTCCTAGTTTATTATGTGCAATGTGACTTTAAATTCAGTTCAGGAATTGAGCTCTGATCATATATTGCCAGTTTGCACCTTAAACTCTTCGGAGGAGACTGGTTTATATTGAGGCTTTACCTGGTGCAAATCTCTCAGCATTGAGAGCAATTGCATAATAATACTTTGTTAAAGGGTAAGGAGATCTTTCTGTGGCAAAAGTGATTTGTTCTTTCTCCTCTGGGCATTTCGTAGCCAGTGCAGGCAGCAAGGAAGGAACTGGATTTCGGGTTGGCTAGATTCCAGTTGCAGACTCTATTCAGACCCAAGCCAGAAGGAGCATGGGCTGATTTGTAAGTTTTGGGCAGAGATGGCAGTTGAGAAAAACCAGCTGTTTTGTGAACTGATGAAATTTGTTATGAATACGTCAGGTGGGAACAGTGTGATGCTTTGTGCTGTGTAGTTAGAGAAATGCATTAAAGATCCGTTTGTCATGCATAGGTCAAGGGAGCAAAGCACTTAGTTGAGTTAAAGTAAAAGACAGACTGGTAGATAAGCATGTATGATGCTCTGTGATATCCAGGAAATAAGTGTATTCATTTGTAAGAACAACAACTCCTTCATTAAAACCAGATGTGCAAAGGGATGTTCTCCCCTCACCCACCACCATTCCTGCTTGTGCGTGAGCTAAGTGAAGCCTATGTAAGTGATTGTGAGCAGTCCTTTGTTTAATTAAATTAGAGTAACTTCCCTGCTGTATTTGTTACTCAGTCTAAAGGGCGGTCTGATCAGGGATAATAGAAACTTTTCATTTTATTCCTTCTTCCTCTCCTAGGTTTTACATATGCTGTTGCCTGTTTTTGGAGAAAGGAGTTTTATTTGATGTACAGACTTCTGCAGAGTGTGACAGCTGTTGTCAGAATTAAAAAAAAAAAAAAGGAAGTGATAGAGCAAGCAGTATTTGATAGGACCTTTTAGCTTCCTATTATTTGCTGTTTGTTTCATCTTCCTTTGCTTTGGAAGAACAGAAGTCCAGATAATGACTGTTCAGATGTGCAGTTTGTCTGGGCATAAATTGAGCTTAGTTGAAATCTAGAAAAGTTCTGAAAAGAACTGTTTCTAACTCATCATGGTAACTGCTCGTAGCCTCTGGAAGTGCTTGTATTTAATGGTGTGGGATAAACTCTTTAAGGATGTGATGCCCCTCTGAGACTGTTCAGCACGGATGTTGGGTAGAGGCAGAACAATGTAGTCCGTTTTGGGGTGATGACCCAAACAGATGGAGTGAAGTCAGATGTCTGAGGTAGTTCCTGCTCCTGGCTGTCTAGGCAGTCTTCTTGCTGGAGGACACCACATCCTGAACTCTGCTAGCACTGTTTGCTCCCTGTTCCAGTCATTTTCCATCTGCCTCTGATGAATACTCTGTGATTTACTGGGAGATGTAGTGACAGGTGAGGTTGTAGTCTGTAACTGGAAATGAAGTCTGTCGTTGAGCTGATTTTATTCCAGAGCCTCCCAGTGCAGTTTGAGCTCTGTGGAGGAAAGTCTGAGATGAATGAGCCCCCCACACTCCCGCCACGTTAGACATCAGGGAATCCATGTGACTGTGATTCAACTGGAGCTGTCACCTTAGTAGACAAGGAAGGAATCCAACTGCAAAACATGTACCCGGAGGAAATAATGTTTTGCTGATTCTCTGGCTTATGAAACTCCTTGTTTTTTGATTGTTCTCTTTGTCACTACGATCGCTTTGCCTCTAGTGCCTGCAGTAACGGTGGCACGACAGCTTTGAGTGAAGGGGAATGGACACAAATGTTCTGGCACTGGAGGTGACTCTGGGGAAGAGATTTGGGTGGTGTAATCCCTAGTGGCAGCCTGGGCCACATCATAAGGTCTGTCACAGGTGTTTTTGAAGAAAACTTACAGTAGATGTTCATTGTGTTGTCTGTACAAGTCAGCACAGTGCCTCGGGATGAGAAATTGGTTGTTACTGGGGTACGAGAAAAGCCTGAAGTAAGTGTGCTTCGTGAAGCACTTGGTATTGAACAGAGGTCTTGTGCTGATACGTACTTTTGTTTTGGACCAGTTCACCTCTGCTTTTTCAGTAGAAAAAGACGTCCCTAAAGAACAACTCCTGAGTGTCTGCTTTTCTTGGAAAGCCAGCGTTTTGGAGGCGTTTTGAACACAACCTGAAGCTTTGTTTTGGAAACTGCAAATAACGTCCAATGTAGTTTAGCAGCCTTGTACTTTTGCCTCGCATACATGAGCTTAGTTCAGAATTAAGACTAGTGTTCTGTGTTACTCAACATTGATTTTTATTTTTTTTTTTCTGCATGTGAAGGTCTCCCTTTCCAAGTGGTTGTAAAATAGCCTAGTTGAGGATTTTTTGTCCTTAGCCAAAACTCTGAAAGAAGTTTGTTTGGGATTTGTCCAGATGTGAATGCCTCTCTAGTGGACTTCGGGCTTGTTCCATTATAATTGGCAGCTCCGGAAGATTTACTTCTGAGTTTTACAGGCAAAGATGTCGAACCAGACTGAGGGAGTGAGAGTGTTTCTGTATCTCACTCTTATCTTCTGCTGCCTCTCAAGGTGGTAGAACAATGGCACCTTCTCACCTGAGACGTTTCTACAGAATAGGAACAAATGCTGTAGCTCTTTCCTCTGCTTTTGGTTGTGGGAGGAAAGTAAAACAGTTGTGGGAGAGTCCTTGGGTATAATGCTAAAGTATTGACAGAGTAGCAAGGGAATGTGCTCTTTGTTTTCTAAAATGCATCCACAGTATCTTTAGCTGGGCAAGGGAGGAGAGGCAAGAATTTGGATATCTGCAAAACCCACATTAAAAGGAGATAGGCTCAGATTGTGCCTGTACTTGCATATCCTCATGCACGGGCAAAGGAGTGGGATGTGAAATTCCTTAGCATCGTGCTACTCCTCTGTTCAGTTGAAAAGAGCGTACCATGGCCGAGGTGCCCTCATGGGGAGGGATGCCGGTATAAAAACTTGAGGGCAAAAGTGAACCTCTTGAGCCAGCCAGCTGTAATCGATTGCTTGCTTTCTATGTCTCTGAACAAGGTCTTTTCAGACATGCTTTGCTGGGGAATCCTCTTCCAGTTTCAGTCTTGGGCTCATGAGCTTTATTTCTGCAGCTGATTTTCCATTTGGCTTGCAAATGCTACTTCTGAGTCCTGTAATGCTGTTTGGAATTATAGCCTGTACTTTGGGAAACACTGCTTTAAACAGATCCTCTGTTTTCCTGGTCTGTTTTGCCCCGTAGGGCATCCTTGCCTTTAAAATCAAAGAAATCTAGATAAATAGAGAGAAGCATATGGGAAGGCTTGTTTTTTCGAAAGCTGGTGAACAAAAATAGTAACAGTATGCTGACTGTCTTTGTGGGTTTTGGCGAAGAAAAAGAGCTGGATTTCCAAAAGGGAAAAAAAAAAAATGAGGAAGAACTATATGTGGTTTTAAACTTGTTTTCTGTTCTACAAACCATTGTGCCACTCGTGTGCATTACTTAATATCCGTTGGAATGCGTAAATGCAAATTTCGACGAAACTTCAGTTTGTAGAGCGTGTAACTAGAAGTAGGCAGGCTGGGTTAGCACTGGAAGTAAACTAAGTGAAAATTTTTGGTCCTCCAGGAAACTTAGCCGCTCTAGAGCCTTCATTGTGGGTTTAGGGTTTCAGTGGTTGCATCTGTATGTAAGCACAGTCTTGCATAGTTATCTTGGGTAACACCGTGTCTTGCTGCGTCGCTGAGAGCAGCGTGCCTTCCCATCTGAAGGCAACAGCAGTGCAAAATCTCTTGTTCAAGCAGTTGCTGCAAGAAGCTGTATAGTGAGATTCTTCTAGAGATCAGAAATGAAAAACTTCAGGAATACATAATTTCTGTGACTTTGGTTCATTCTTAGTAAGTATATGCAGATACCTCGTAATTCTTAATATTTGTGTTAGTGTTCTGAGACTGTTCATTGACTGTTCATTTCAATGTTTATTTGATGTAGCATTTTGGAAGTTTTCTGAAGGGAAGAAAAATGTCAAAATTTTGTGAGTAGAAGGGTGAAACTGAAACACTGCCATCATACAGCTATGTGGATCAGAATTGGTTTTGCTAATCAGCAGTAAACATTTAATAGCCTTGCAAAATCTTTTCTTGGCTAGAGGTGACTGATTAACTTTATTATAGAGTATGATAAAAGCAAACACCCAAGGTTACTTTGAATTAGTAAGTTGTCAGTGTGTTTTAAGTCTGAAGAAGATATATCGAAGTCTAGTTCTCTGCATTGCTGCACTGTTAATTTCTGGTTTAATAAGACTTTAAAAAAAAAAAAAACAACAAACAAACCCAAACTCACAGCTTCAGCTCTGCTGTGATTCTTGTGTACTTACGGTACACACACTGATCTGGTAGGTTTCAGGTAGATCTTTAAAACTGGGTGTGAGGAATAATTTGTGCTGTGTGTTTTTGGGAGCACGTAACAGGCTTGTCACTGCAGAGCAGGTACCGCTCACCTTCCTTGCTGGCTGTTCCAGGTGTCACGCTGCGTTTCTTCCTGGTGCCCTCCAGACGTCTGGTGCTGTGCAGTTCTTCCAGCCTTCTGTGCGTTCTTTATGTCTCACTGGTTTTATTCCTACATTTACCTCACAGAGTGCTCATTCATTTCTTTTTTTTTTTTTTTTTTTTTTTTTTTTACATGGCTCAAATGGTGCTTTGAATCAAATGTAGTTTCTCCGTAATGTTTAAAAGTGAAGTTTCAGATGTAACGTGGTGTCATTACAATTCATTCCTCAGACTAAAATTTGAACAGCTTGCTTGTGTGCCTTCAAGCACATACGAAGCACAAACAGATAGGCCGGGAGCGTATTTAGTACGTCAGGGCAGGTGTGTTTTGAGGTCTGTTGTCCCCTGCCATTATATGAAGTCTAATTTGTCTTAATTTTGAAACTTTCAGCCTTTTCTTGATCTGGTATTTAAAAGAAGATTGTAAATTGTTTCCGTACAGAAGTGTGTGGATCCTGGGCCTCTGGTGTTTTGGATAAATAGTTGTCCTCCCTCACTTCTTTCTCTCTTTGCATCATAACCCAGCTGTGTGTAGTGCTTTCCTTTGGAAGGGATTTTGTATTTATCTGACTTGTTTTGAATGCAGTAAACTCTAGATCTCACTTCCTATCGTATCTATCTCTATTTAACAAAATCAAGCTGTTTCAGTGGCATTTGGCTAGGTTATAGATAGTTCTCAGATGAATAGTATTTCCTCTGTAGTATGAGAGATTTAGAGGTGGAAAAAGGATTCGCTAAACGCCGTGCTTTGCCCACCTCTTGTGCTCTTTTAGCCAGAATAAAAAGCGTGCTTTGAAATGAACTTGTTTGGTTTATACCCTGTGTTTTGCTGTGCTCTAGCATTGTTGGGTTTATGCGGCGGTGAATGGTTTCAGTTGTCGGCTTTGGAGAGGGGCTTAAAGCACTGAATAAAACTGCCTCCTTGTTACATGAATGCTGGGGGGCAGCGGTAAAATGTTGGAAATGAGGAGTGTTAAGGAAGTCTTTATGTGAAAAAAGAGCTTCCCTTACCCTTTGCTTTCTGAAAGGAAAACCTCTTGCATTCTACTATTTGTTCTAGTGTATTACTTGTATTGGAATTGTATAATAGGATCTTAAATGTAGGGCTTTGGTGGGGTTTTTTTTCTCTTTTTTTAAGGTAGCTGCTTTTTTTCCCTATTAGTATCATGGTTATGGATGGCTTCTGAGAAGTCTGTGTTGTAGGTGAGACTGTAATCATTCCTTTCTCTGGCTGTAGTACTTAACTGGGCTGCCTGTATAGGTTTTCAGCTATTAAGTTGTTTGGAACTGTCAGATTATTTGACTGCTTTAATTGAAGCTTATCCTGATGCTCTAGTAGTCTGCATCAGTGTGCTCCTTTAGGTTTTTGTAGAGTATTAGCTTTTAATCAAACTCCTGTGCTGCTTGTGTAGTGGTTTTGCAGAAGCCTATGCAGCAAATATCCTCTGCTACTGGCTCTTGAAATACCTATTTCCACTTTGTCATTAACACGTGCAAGTGAAGATCTTTAATTTCTTTAACTAAACCAAGGTTGCAGTGCCAATTGAAACTTCTGCAGAAGTGTATGTCTTCGAGAAGTGATGGCAAGGGTCTGCTGTTTTTGATTTCACAAAAGCAGAAGTCACAAATTAATTTATTGAAAAATAATCTGGGGAAGTAACAAACCACTTGCTAAGAAAAATGTGGTCCAAGAGAGTGGTAAGAAGCTTCTGTAGTAAGTTCCTCCCACCGCAGAAGTAGCATCAGCTAGTTTGTACACACATCAAAACTATGCTCTTGACTGGATCTCAGTTGCCTTATGTTACAATTAATTAGAGCAATAAAGCCTTGACTCTTGTGCCCTTCACTTGGAGACTGGTTGCTTTTGGTACTTCGCTTCTGGATTTTCTCGCTTCATAATTTCCTGCCCTCCCCGGCCCTGTCAGTGAAGAAGAGAGGATCAAAATAGCAGAGATGTGGGACTTTTGAAGGGAACTGGATGTGGAGTGTAAATAAAGCTGATTAAAAGCAGTTGGTAAGCAATTGATCTGGTATTTGCAAGCCAACAGAATTGTTTAACTTTTTGTATAGGATTAAGTTAATATCGATCAGGTGTATGTTTTCTTGATTTGCCTATATTACGTAAGCTAAATATGCATGAGGATTCATCAACTCTATTTTCTGTACATAGTCTCCCTAAAACAAGATAGATTTTTTTTTTTTTTTTAAACTATTATGTTCCAGTTGTTAGAGCAGTGGGGTAGACCTGCTGCCAGTGGAGGGAGTATGTGGAGTGGAACAGTTTGAGAAGCAGCCTGTGAATTAATCTGAACTGTCGCACATCAGATCATTTCATCACTTGGCGGGGGAGAACGAGAAGAGGCCAAGAGGCCGTAGCAGCCAAAACCAGGCTTTTTCCGTGTGAACCAGAAGAGCAACCAGTTCTGTTCCAGATCACCAAGGGAGAAGTAAGGTCACCCTGGAGAACCCCAGCAACTTCACATGTGATTTCTTGCGGTGTTTTCGGTAGATAAGGTTCTACTTCATTTTTATACCAAGGGGAGTAGATTGTGGCTTATCTGAAATATTTATTTTTTCTTTTTTTTTTTTTTTTTTTTTCCATGGTGTACATAACCTTTTAGTCATGTGTTCAGCTAATCCACGCTTCTGATTCTGATCAGAAAGGGGCTGGCTGTGTTTAAGCATAAAAGCTCTGTAAGAATAGTATACAGCTTTGGGTCAAGCTGACTGCTGGGTTCCTGATGGTAGCAGGAGCAATTAGGAGCAACTCTTGACAGGTAGCTAAAAAAAAATAATTAAAAATAACCCTTAATCACTAGCCAGCGATGCAGATCAGCCTTCTCTCTGAAAACCCAGCCTAATAACTATAGGGGTTATCGGGTCAGACTGCATTTCTGCATTTCACTGAACCACTGCAACCTCTTTGAAGGCTCTGGGACTGTACAGACAGAGGTAGAGTAGGCAGGCAGTGCTAAAATTTGGTGCTGGGGAAGAGAAGCTTGTGGTGAACACTCAGTGTTGATCGCTCTGCCAACAAGTGTTCCAAAAGTACTGAAGAAAGGAATTCTTCCTCAAGTGTGTGGTGAGAGTAAAATTAGTTCAGAGATGCAAATTGTAAGAACAAATACACATCTCAACAAAAAAAAGAAAAACAAACCCCAAAACCAAACACCAAGCTGATTATAGCCACAATTACCTACTCCAACATACCTTTCTCAGGGATAATCATGTTCACAGATGCAAAACCATTGCTCCTAATTGGGGAAAGAGATGAGATTATTTGGGACTTTGGAACTTGCTGGTTTGGATTTTCTTGCTCTGCAGGAAGACTGCTTTATTAAGCTGTACTGCCGGTAGTGATTAGGAAGCGTTTATGCCTATAGAGATGTCTTAGCCATCAGAGTCTGAGGTGAGACTGTGTCTTTGATTCAGTATTTCCTCCAAGGTTGTATAAACCAAAGGCCTTGGGTCAGTGGCTCTTGTTACTCAAAGGATGGAAGCTCTTTACTTACCCTTGAGTTCCTCATTACTATAGTTATTGTAACAAAAACTGTGTTTAAGAACATTACTTTCCTTTGCTGCTATGACTTCTTTAAGTGTTTTTCTTTAGAAATAAAGAAAAATCAGATGGAAATCAAATCTTTTAGCACGCGAGCCTGCTGTGAAAAGGGAAAGAACAGGTTGTTTGGTTCTGTGGTGGACTTGGCAGGAAGTGCAGGAGACTTGCTTTAACTTGGATCTCCCTTTCTGCATGCATGGGGATGGTTTTAACTGAAGATGTTGAAACAAGGTGGGGAGGCCTGGGTTTTCCAGACTAACTGAAACAGAAATGTCACAGATGGACTGGATCAAGCCCTCGAGGTGGGGATGGACTAGGTGACTCCTTGAAGTTCCGTCTAGCTCTGTTTTCTCTCATTCTGTGATCACCAAGCAACTATACACTTTGCCAAAGGTACTTGCGATGCAGTGGGGAAAGTGCATCCTTGGAAGACAGAAGGGGACCTTCTGGTCGGTCTAGGCTTGCTGAGCTGCCTCTGCAGAGTGAGTTTTTGAGTGCTGAGGGATGATAAGGGCAACACGTTCCTCATTCCAACCTCCAAGAAACTTCAACATTAAAGATTGTTGTTGTAACCTGTTGTAGTCATCTGTGAAGCGCTAGTGTTCATCAAGAAGCAGTCTGGAGTTGATGGCCAAAACCCCACCGCAGGACCAGGCCGGTGATGAACAATACTACTGGTGGTGGAGGCTGCTTCTGAGACAGAAACTGATGCATGTGGCAATCAGCTGGAGACAGGCTTCGACTTAAATTCATATTGAGTTAATAACTTTTATAGCAATGCACCGCACCAGAGGATAGAGTTCACAGGAGAAAGTAAACCAGCGGCACCGTTTATCTTTTCTTTTCCTATTTGGCAACACTTCCCAATGAGATTAAGTTTAAGAATAACTTCACTGTCCTGTTTCACTGCAATTCTCAGATAACTGGCAGACAGCAACTGCTTGTTTTGTGAAGGTGTGATACAGAAAAATATATCTGGAATGAAAAGTGTCTTTGAAAAAGAAATTCCCAAGCCATTCAGTTATTTTGCTGCAATAGTACATTGGTTCTCCTAGGTACAAAGTGAGCTGTTTGGCATGATACAAGGGGGGTGGTGTAAGCAGGGTGAAATACCCACAGTGATATTCCACAAAAGGAGACACAAGTTCAGTTATTTTGTTGTAAACATTGATGATATTAAAGCTTTCTGTTTGTGTTTTGATATAAACTAGCTTGTAACTTTTTTTCCTTTTAATCTATCTTCAAGGGAGTACATGTTGGATGCCTCAGCAGAAGAGGGCTTTCCAGTTAGTTGGGACTTCAGCATACAGTCATGAAAAGCTCTGTGACTGGGTATTGTGAAGGTGAACAGTGTATCTTCAGACTTCTCATGTTGGAGATGTCATAACTGTAGACTTCCGTTGTTTCCATAGGAATCTCCTGCTCCCTGTGCCATTTTTCCCTGGTTGCTGAGATAAGTGCTTCTGTGGCTTTGCAGTGAACTGCAGAGTGAAGAATTGATGTGGTTTAAAACTAAATTTGAAGCACAAATCTAGTTGTGTTTCTGCTTCACGGGAACCAGGGAGAGAAGTAGCAGCAACGAAATAGCAAATCAAAGGTGGGACCGCCGCTTTTGGCAGCAGCGTTGGCCCACACTGCTTCAGTGATGGTAAAAATGCGGCGTAAGCACCAACAATTTTTGACACTGCTGTATGATACCAAACATGGAACCAGAACGTAATTAAAGGAAAAATTCCCTCAAGTCTGACTTCACGGTGAAAGCTGTGGCTGATACTTCTGCAGCTTGATTGTTTAGCGCAGCAGAGAGGTGCTTTGCCTCACGCGTTGGAGCTATGGTAACCACTGCGCTGTGGCATGTCATCTGTCCAACGCTGAGTCTGCGAGGTGGGGTGGCTTACGTCTAAAATGATGAGGTGTGCAGTAGAACTGGTAGAAGGAGGTGAGGAAAGCAAAGTGAAGTTACTCCTTTTTGTTCAGTGGAAATACTACCTGTGAAAGTTTATTCTTTGATCAGTTTGTAGTCTTTTTGGAGGCAGATTGCGTAAGTATGGAGAAGTATCTAAGTTTAATGATAGTTTGTATTTACATAGCATTGTGTGTGTTAAAAAAAAATTATTAGCTTAATGCAGCAGCCTCTGTCTGGTAGCTAGTGGATACTCCCTTTAATTTTGGGGATGACTTCTCTGAGTTGAAGTCTAACTTTCTGAGGTGTAGGACAGGATTTTCAGAGCTCTTGTCCTAGATAGCAGAGGTCTTGTTTACTCTTTGCTGCTGGCTAAGCCTAGTTCCCTTTAAAAACCAAGACAAAAAAGCTTGTGTAACAAGCCATCCCACAAATTGTTCAAAACTTGTTGATGGTCTCTGAAGTAGTCAAGTAGGTTCCTACAAGACTTGTAGAAAATAGGAACTTGCCACGGTATTTGGACTGTGGGAGAGGGCGTGTGTGGTCTTGCTTTCCAGACAGCAGTGAGTCCATGCGGAGGAGAGGCTTTCATTACATATCCCAACCATGGGAAAAACTTTAATTGGAGTTTGCAGTTCATCATATACTAAAATCCTGAAATGTTTCATGTAAATCTGTAGGAAACTGGCTTTGAGAATTATGGTGCCCACAGCCTACGCCAGCACCACTCCCTTATTTGCAAGGAACAGTGCTATCAACAGAGGTAATTATCCGTGAGGTTTCATGATGCTAGCTGTCCAAGTGTTGCTGTTGCTGAGAAACATTTGGGAAAAGTATAGAGCTGCTGTTAGCAGAGGTGTTGGTCTGATGTTTTGGAGGATCTGGAGAACTTCAGAAGTGATCCTTAGGTCTGCATGTGAGCAGAATGGTCTCGGAAATGGTTGTTCTGTCTCTGAAATTTGATTTTTTTTTCCTAGTTTGTTGTGTTAGTTGGAAGCAACGTGTGTTCTAGGCTTTTTAATGGGGTGGAGGAGAGTTCCAGCTGCAGGTTGTCTTTTGGCAGTGCTGGCCATCTTGTGAAGGAAGACACATTGTGTACTGAGAGGAATTTCAGTTTAGAAAGGCAGAGAGTTACCAAGAACTGTGTGTGTCTGCTGCCTCAGGAGCCATCTGAAGTTGCGCGCTTTACCAGGACGGAGACGCTGGGTGGGTGCAGGTCCTGTTGTGGGTGACGAGGTCCCGGGGTGTGAACGCTGGTTCCTTTGGTATGTAGATTGTTTAGGTGGTGGCCAGGAAAGGTGTGGTCCGGGTGCCATGGGGAGGGCTGGTTTGTGGTGAGCAAGTTGAGACTCCTGGCTTAGAAAAAATGAAGGTGTCTGCTGGCTGCAGAGAGGAAAGCAGCAAGTTCTCTGATACTCAGTTTTCCTCTTATAAAACACGTACGTATGCCTACTAATTGTCCTAGCTCTTTACCTGTGTCAGATCAAAATAAAACTTGCAGGTCTGTAATTAAAGCATAACAAATAGTAACACTACCACGCAGTTCCTCCTGCCTTTGGTGCAAACAGAATGTAGAAATTGGTACAAAGAAAACCTTCATGAAAACTTGTCAGTGCTAACCAGGATGAATGAATTAAACTTCCACTTTGCTTGTATTTCTTTCCTATTTAAAAGTTTCCAAAAGGCCTTTTAACCTTGAGCGGCTTCTTCCTTTATTTTATTTTTTTTTTATGATAATTAAATCCCACAGAGACCTGAAATGAAATCAAGTAGCCTTTCCCAGTTATAATTGTTTTGTGAACATGAGAAAAAACAAAATAACCCTACTAGCCTGGCTTTAACTTTCAGTGAGGCTACAGTGCTGCTTAACAGTTACACAGATAAAAAAAATTCAATTATGGAATATAAAGCTAGTGATGATATGCATATATACTACTATGTATATATTGCTTTGTCAGGTTTTCACATAAAAATACTTGTAGAAAGAATGTTGTCTTCAGGCAAGTTAAAACTTGCTGGTATATTCATGGTAATGTAGTGTCTTTGAAAGAAAGCACGTGTTTATATCTAGGAAGATTCAAGCTGGAAAAATCAAATTGTTCCTATTTTGAGGGCTGGTATTTAAGTTGCCCGTGGATGGTATTGATACATCTTTCTAGGAACTGGTCTCTTGTGACAAGGATCCGCTGTGTTAACTGAGTGCCCTTCTTCTCTTGTGTAGGGTTAATAACAAGTTTCTAAAATCCTAGAATCACAGAATGGTTTGGGTTGGAAGAGACCTTAAAGATCATCTCATTCCAACCTCCCTGCCCTGGGCAGGGACACCTTCCACCAGATCAGGTTGCTCAGAGCCCCGTCCAACCTGGCCTTGAGATGTTTCCAGGGATGGGGCATCCACAGCTTCTCTGGGCAACCTGGGCCAGTGCCTCACCACCCTCACAGCAGAGAATTTCTTCCTCGTGTCCAATCTAAACCCACCCTCTCCCAGTTTAAAGCCATCACCCCTTGTCCTGTCACTACGTGTCCTTGTCAAAAGTCCCTCCCCCACTTTCTTGTAGGCAATGAGTAGGCCTGGCGTGACATAATACTGAATTCTACCTATTGTTTTTCTGCTGTGTTGGGGAATTTCTTTTAATATTCTAGAGAGGCGCAGTAGTCTCCCCTCTGAAAATAGGGGTGAGAGAACAAGTTCCATTGTAGCCCAGCTGAAAAGCTCCTACCTTATTATGCATCTCTGTATCAGGTATTAAATGTATATTTTTAAGTCTGGTTTTATAGAATCATAGAATCATAGAACAGTTTGGGTTGGAAGGGACCTTTAAAGCCCATCCAGTCCAACCCCCTGCAAGGATCAGGGACATCTCCAACCAGATCAGGTTGCTCAGAGCCCCGTCCAGCCTGTTCTAGAGTACTTAAATTTGAGATTATTTCCATCTTACATCTGCTCTTGTTTGTGCTCGCAAACATTCAGCAGCCCTGCAGTTCAGATTACTGGTATTTTGACACTTATGTGAAGTTTTAAGCTATTTTCCTGCATGACACCCGGTGATCCGTGCCTTCTGCAGGGCAGTGCTCCAGAGCCTTAAAGAGGAGACTGGGTGCTCATCCACTACCCGTTTCCCATTTGCTTGTGAAAGGATACAAGGCTGTCCCAGTGAACTCCTCTTACATGAACTAGTTGCGTATCCAGAATAAAATGATAAGAAAAAAAAAAAAGATTCTGGGTTACTGCTTTGCTTTTCCTGGTCAGCGATGGTTGTAGGACTGCTCTTACAGCTGAGCAGTGAGTGACTGTTTTTTAGCCTTCTGCAGGGCTACGAACAAATTATTTTGATCTGCACACAGTGTGGCAGATGTAGAGCTGAACTACTTCTAAGTGTGTCTCTAAACAGATGATGAGTTCTAACTTTTTTTTTTTTCCAACCTCTTTTACTTTGCAGGGAGTTACTCACCTTGAAATCTTCCTCTTTCTTCTTTTCAGATTCTTTTCCTGACATGTTAGCTTTTAATCATAAAGACTGTAGGAGAGGGATATATGTGATCAGTATAGAACAGACCTCACCAGTAAGACAACTGAGATTTATAAGCTGAATAACACCTGTAGTTCTTCAGGCAAAAGTCTGAAATCTCTGAGGATCAGGAATGGAAGAGGCACCTAGGCAGTAAAGCCCTGAGAGATCTTCGTAGACCAGTTGAGAGTTATCAAGACTGTTACAGGTGACAGTGCTGTGATGAGAAGCATCTGCTTGTCCTAGATCTTCAGGGAGAGGTGGTGGTGAATTCAGTGTTTATGCATTACAAAGAAATTTCCAGTTGATTCCTTCTGTAGGTAAGGAGCTCTGTCCCCTTGAGGCTTAAGGCTTCTCTGAATAATGAATTCATTGGGTCTCTGTCCTCAGAGAGAGATGAAAGAACTGTTGAAGGCTACTGTGTTACACCTGGTAAAGGAAGTCATTAGCAAATCTTCAGATACAGTCACATGAATTAAAAAAAACTTGCCTCTTCTTTCCTTAGTAATAGATTAAGCCTTTAGAATTTGACTTTGGGGGGGAAAAAAAAAGGATGGAGTGGAATAAAACAACTAAAACCACTGCTATGTGAGCAGAGTCAAATTCCCTTTCACTTAGTTTGACTTGCCACTAAATTACTTTATTTTCCCAAGTTGCTTCTGTTCTTCTCCTTATCTTCTCCATTCCTGCATGAGATGTGGGGAAGGGGATATGCTGAAATTACAGAGAAGACTTAGGATTTGTTCTCCCAAATTCCTTTAATTCTAGAGGTGAAGAGGTATTTCCATAGCCGAACAATTCAATATTTCATTTGTAGTTGGTGACTCTATTAATAATGAATAAAATTTCAACAACGTTCGAATGCTCATAATTCAGGAAACAAAACTTACCATGGTTATGTTACTTTCTTTGGTTTTAGACCGTGCATTTGATGACATCAGGATATTGTGACCAAATTGCTGCTCTCCTTTTCTGTGTTCCAAATTGTTGGTCTTTCATGTCAAACTTTTTTTGTTTGTTTCTTTCTAGGTATAATGGATCCCTCCCTAGTGGTGACAGAGGACGCAGGAAAAGCAGATTTGCCCTTTATAAGCGACCCAAGGCAAATGGAGTTAAGCCCAGCACTGTTCACGTGATTTCTACTCCCCAAGCATCAAAGGTATGTGACAGTGGGACAAATCCTGTTTTCCTGATGATCCTGCACGGAAAACAACTCTCATTACTACTGATTTACCTTGCTGCTGTTCCATTCTGTGGTAGTCAGGTATATTTGGTTTAATGAAAAGTCTGCAGTGGATTTTCTTTCTAGGGGTGTATATCTTTAATCCATTTACCTGTTGAAAATAGTCTTTAACCTTGGGTATGAGATACTCTGACCTTTCTGCCCCTGTTCAGACAGCTGACTTTGTCAATGCTGACGGTTTTATCTGAGCCATAAAGTGGTCATGTGATGTAAATACAAGAAGTATTCTCATTTCTCTCTCACTGGGGAGAGTGAGGTTGGTATATCCCTTTCCTCTTCAGGTAGGTAGCTGGCATGGTATAAAAAACTTAGTGATCCCTCTGGGCCTCTCATTTTTGTTGCTAGTAATGACATTGTATATGTTTTTCACTTGAAGACCAGCGTAAGCGAGGGAGGACAAGTGATGAAGTAAATATATTCATGTCTGGAATTGTCCAGGTTGAAGCTTTGCTGGTGGGACTTATTTCAAGCTGCAGAAAGTCATCCCTTCTCTCAAACCCTTTTTCCTAGAAACAAAAAGTGACTAGGGGTTCTGGCCAAACGGGAGGGGAAGTTCTGTGGTGACACTCACAAAAGTGGATTATTTGTAGGAGGTGTGTATCACTTCTACCAAAATATAAATAGGAGGAGGGAGAGAACATACGCCATTCTCAGAAGTGTGTTGTCTAACTGAGACCACGAGAAGAATATTGTTTTATATGTGGTGTAGGAATATGTTCCGTTTTATAATAAATACCATACACCTGAACTTATTGAAGTATACGGTATCAGAGTTTGTTTTTTTTAAAGATTTATAGGGCCTGCATAGCACAGATAAATATGTAGCCTTTTGGATTAAAAATTCTGTTAAAGTTTTTCAGTGTTTGTATTCTCAGAATGAAAGCATTTGTGAGTTAAATCTTCCTGATGAAGTCAACCTTCAAAACAGAAGGCTGTTTGTATGTCGGTAACTCTGGTCTGTTGCTTAAAATGTAACAAATGAAGAAAAATGTGTTTTACATAGCTGATGGAAATACACACGTGCTCTCCCTGGATAATCTTAAGCATTTGGACTACAGATAGTATTTCAACATTTGAGTTGCAAAATGTTTGAACACCTGGCAGGCACCACAAGGTGTCTGGTTAATGTTCATCTGCGTTGTTATTGTCGCGCAGATAAAATGTGTGCTGTACAAATTAGTGCCCTTACAAAGACAGTATAGGATCTGAGACATTAAAGCCCCTCCTTTGAGAACTTGGATTCAGGTAGATATGTCAGGTTGAATGTATTCTTTTGCACTTTCTCTGAACCCTTGTAAAAGAGCTTTTGTGTATTTATAGTGTTGTCTGGGGCAAGGCTGGTGGACGTGTGCCAGGAGAGCGATGCAGTGGATTTCAGTTAGTGCTCTTTCAGATGTACAGGAAGGACGTTTACGTTTTAAGATGCTTTTGTAGGCTTTTCTGACATCTTAAACACCAGAGCCTAAATGTCTTTTACTGGGAATAGCTTCTGCATACAACTTCTGTAAATGATTCCAGAAACATAGAATCATAGAGAAAAGAGTGAGCTCCTTTGTTCTTAGAAAATAATGTGCAACTTGACCTCAGAGGTTTCGTTCTGCTCTCAATCTTTCAGTCTAACTCTTATTTAAGGAAGATGAAACAGTGGGAACTTGTGCTGCACAGGATATTAACAAGTTTCCTCCCTTTACATCCTTCCTTCTAACTTTTTGGATACCGCTTCTCTGTTTTGCTTTGCTTGTCTGTAACTGTGGTGGATAAAGCACTGGCTGTCTCCATTTGTTTTCTCTCTGCGGTGGCGTGGATGCTTGAATGAGGTGCAGAGCTGGTTTTGTGCTAATTGCATTAATGCAGCAGCTTAAGAACTGTAGCTGTCACCAGTTCTCAGTTAGCGCGTCAGCCTGCTGCACTACGTCGTAAGAGGATGCTTGTCATGTTCCATTGTCCCTGCTGCGCAGGTGTCAAGGACAGCTGGAGCAGCAGTGGTTTCAGTAGTAAATTTAGCTGAGCTAATTGCATATGAATCAGTGCCTTTTGTTTTTTAGGTTTTTTTTCCACTGGAGTGCTTGTTTTTTTGCCACTCTGCCTTCTGGAGGTGCCGAAGAAAATTCAGAATTGTTTGGCCTTCTAAGGGTGTATGGGTGTATTTAGGGGAGAAGCCCTGCATGGGGTAGTCAGTCTCAAGGGTTTTTTGGAGTATTGTTAAAACACACGTGCATGTCTTCAATGTTGTGCACTTGGCTTTAAAACCTATTTTATTACCCCTATCCTTAGGGAATTTTCTAGTGTCCTCTGTTTTAGTTTGAGACAGACTTTTTCCAGCACTGTCAAAATTGGTATTACTGTAAGAAAGGAAGCTTAAAACTCTTATGCTGTCTTTTGTTTGTCTGTGTGTACGTGTCTGGGGCGGGGTGAGGGGAGTGTGAGAATTTTCATTAACTGTGTATGAACCTTACTCAAGTTTTTAATAACCCCTGTTGCTAGACTAGAGAGTTAGGTTTTTTGTTTTTTTTTTTTTCAAAATCATCAAGTCACAGGAGAGGCCATTCCTTGCACTGGCTTGGGTCTCTGCATGAAGAGGAAGACTTCTCAGTCGTGATCATATGATCTGTGAAAACCTTCTTCTGACTACCAAATTCTTAGGTGTAAGTGTTTTAGTCGCTCGTCATGATGTAGCCAGGATTACTGATATTTGTTTTCGAGCTATTAAAGCTATTTAACAAAATCAAAAGTCGGTTGTAATGTTTATTTTGTTTGGTTGAGTTGTTTTCACTGTTGCTTTCACGCACAGTAGTTAATGCTCTGGAACTCAAGTCTTTCTGCTAGTGTGCAAGATGATTACAAGGTTTACTTTTGCCAAAAATTTTCCAGTGAGTGCTGAACTTCAAGGGAGACAGGGATGTAAGTTTTCAGAATAATCACCTGGGAATGATGTGATGCTGAATTGCAGTTTATTGGGTTTTTTTGGGAGGGGATATGGGAGCTTTTTTAAAGGTTTTTGGGGGTTTGTGTGGTTTTGTTTGTTTGTTTTAGGGTGTACATGTCTGACAGGGAAAGAGGTGTCTGTTACTGAAAACAAAACCAGCTTAATATTGCTGTAGAATAATATTTGAGAACTGTATTTTTCTTACAGATCTTAAGTAGGTGAATAATAAACCCTGTCTAAATAAAACTGTGCGATCCCAATTTTTGCCAAGCACAAATGTTCATCTTCCATTACATATCCAATATATTGGTTCAGTGGGTGGTTAGGTTAACATTTCCCCCCTGTGCAAGCACGGGTGGATCTTCATTCCTGTTTCCTCCTCTTCGTAGCCATCGCCAACTCCTCGTTGGAGGTTGTTTGTTGGAGTTGTTCTTTTTGTGGAACCGTGGGAGAGAACTCCCCCAGTGCCATGTGAGGGGTGCTGGCAGCTGGTGTTCACAATGAGTTTACTGGTGGTACTGAACACTCAAGTTGTGTAGCCCCCCATGACTCTACGTACATACGCATTTACATTGCTTTATTGGTTTGTAATGCTATGGAATTACTTCTGTGGATGTGAAGGTTAGAAAAATGAAGAAGGAACTTCACGTGCATTTGAGTTACTTGGAGTATGACATTAGGAAGCGTGAATTGTTGACATTAGCTCTCCAGGATTCCCTAGGATTACTCCGGAAGCGTGAATTCATTCTATTGTAACAGCATGTGTGGTATTTGAGACCTTTCAATGTAGCTAGCAAGCACTAGAAGGACTCCTGTCAAACAAGAGAATGTTTGCTTTGATACCTAAGCACTTGCATTCTTAATACTGAGTTGATAGAAGATTGCAAATGTCTTTTGAATTGCTGCAGAGTACAAAACCCCCACCTTTAATACCTTTTTTAGAGTGGTATGTCTTGGTATTTATTATGTCTGCCTTCCTTGGGATCAAAGTTTTCCTTTGGTAACCTGTGGTAGATAAAGACAGCCTATTTTCTCCCCTATGAAATTACTATTTCAAGCTGCCTGGGGAAGATCTTTCCAACTTTTAAGTCCAATTACCTGCCGAGTTGGCTTCTGCTTTGTGCTATCACAACAGCAGCTTCTATAGTCACTGGCTGGGTTCCTGCAGCTCAAATCAAGTTTCATGCTGCTACTGGAGCAGAGCAAAATGCAGCCATACCAATAATTATTAGGTCGGGGAGAGAGCTGCAATTTGTGCTTTGAGTGATGAGAGAAAATGAAAGTATAGGGTTCTTGTGATTCGTTATCTACTGTAAGTGTTGCATCTGCTTTGAGGTACTTTGTGAATTTTGAGTAAAAAGACCAGAAATCCTTTTGGCACTGACAGCTTTTTTTTTGGTGTTCATTCTAGATGAGAGCCGTAGAGCTCAGCTGCTGCCGGGAGGGTGCTGTGTCTGCCAGTGGCTTTTCTCTTTCCTGTTGGGCTTATTTATGGTGTCATCAGCTCACAGAGCACTAATTTGTTCTGAAGTAACTTAATCACATAGGTGTCTTGAGACTCCTGGGTTGTGCAGAGGCAGCTTTTTCGTGGCTCATCAGGCTGACTCTGCTTGAATAATAGTTTCCTCGGTGTAGGTTGTCGTTTTCTTCTATTCGGTGCGCATCATCTTAACACGTGAAGTCCCTACCCCCTTTCCCTTGCAGATAACAGGGAATGGTTAGACAGAAGAAAATGGTTAGACAATTTCACTAGCAGAGCTTAATAAATAACCTGCTTTGAGGCTCTCCTTCCTGAGCTTTTGGGACCTGTTGAGCAGAATGCATGTCAAAGGTTTTGGAAAATCACTTTACAGTGTTTTCTAACAAAACCCAGATGTTGAGTTGAAGGAAGGGGAATTAAAAATTGCTGAGGACTACAGCAGTTTATTTTTTTATGTCTTAACATTGTTTTGAGTTTTCATGCTCTCCCTTCAGAGGGTAGACAAAAGATCAAAAAATGCTTTCCTTGTATACTTTGTTTCAACTACACATTCACTATAAATCAACATCTAGAGCAGATTCTACTAGAATTTGAGTGCCCTTTGAAAGCAGAGGAAGGTGCAGCGATCACCAGGGCTAGTGATAAGAAACTTGGGAGCGTTGCGTTTCCCCGTACACTTCCACTTTGCTAGCTGCGTAACTCACCGCTGAGCGATATCTATCAGTTTGAAACTCTTTTTTACCCTTCCAGAAATAACCCGGAGGAGTTAAATCGTGTGTAAATGGGGGGCTAGGTAAAGTAGAGGCTGTATCTCAGCTGAATTTAAAATGCTGGTGTGTAAGGTCAGAGGCTGCAAACCTTTGCTGCCCATCAGGGAACATCCTCAATTGTTCACGCTGCTGGAAAAGCTACGAGGAGGATTTGCACTGCAGGCAGCAGAGCCACTTGTTTTATTTCAGAGTTAACAATTTCACTGCTTTAGTGTCAGGTAGCACGACTTATTTAAAACTATCTTGTTCCAATTTGACTGGTTTCTGCAGGTTTCCCCACCGTTCCTCAGGATTTAGAGTGGAAATGTGGGACCACTTACTGTAGTGTTGCAGCTCTGTTCTGTCCTACACATTTATTCTACTTGGACTTTTAATTGCTTGGAGTGGTTCTAGTCTTACAAGTGCCTGTCTCCTGAGAGCTGGGCTGATCTGAGCTTCCCAAGAGTTAGGAGAACACTTGAAACTGGTTTTGTATCAAATGAAGCTGCAGGGACTGAATGTAATGTTTCTGCCTGTGTGGTACTCCTGCTTTTTAAACTTGCTGTTGGGGATAACACATAATTGCAAGCTGGCAGTACTAAAGGAGAACCTCCCTAGAATACTAAAAAGTGATGACAATGTGCCGTTGTGTTCCAGGTGTTTGGGTGGGCTGTGCTGCAGCACAATTATGAGCAGCCTGGTGACTGCAGGGGCTCATAATACAATTGTTAGAAGAGTCTGGGACTGGTAGCATCGATAATATAGGAATTCCTAGCCACTGTTTTTGGAAACATGGTGTTTCACCTCTGTCATGGAGGGACTCCACACAAGTCTGAAGCGTGGCTTTCAAATTTGGTTTGAATTGCAAAGTGCCTGTAGAGAGAAACAGTTGGATTCTAAGCTGTACAGAAGGTAGATTTAGCGTGTCCTTGACTGAGACTTGTGCCACGGGACTGAAGACAAGAGTTCTGGCACTGTGAAGAGGCATAAGGCAGTGTGCACCTTATTCTAGTGTTACCTTCTGTCAGTGAAATGGAAGGTTTCTGGAGTATTTGTTGCTGATGTTATGTATATAGGTTGTTTCATGCTCAAAAGAAAATGTGGTGACAAGAGGGTCATGCAACCAATGATGTATGTGCTTTTCCTGTTATCTCAAACCATAATGTCCAAACAAAGTTCTCTTAACTGGATAGAATGTTGTGTTTTGGGAAAATCAGGTAGCATGTAGTCAATCACAGCAGTATGCAACAGCTCTTCTGAAACAGAGGAGCTGGAACTGCATCAAAGAGTAGATGAGACTCCTATGCTCTAAGGCTTTGTTGAGAGGGGAATTATTTTGAAAACACAGAAAGCGATTCAAGCTTCATGGGCCAGCAGTAACTTTTCAAAGAAACAAACAGCTGCTATTCCTGTTTTACAAATTAGAAAAGACTTATTTTCCAGAGTGCTGTGAGAATTTGTTGATGGAAAGAACAAAATCTAAATATCTCTCTTTTTGGGAGTCTTTTATGACTACATCTGTAAAATGAGTAATTTTATGTGTTCATGAAGTAAAGTACCAGAGGGCTGACCGACTTGTGAGACTGCAAGATTCCTCTCTGCACTGTTTGTAGGTCTCTTGTCTGAGATGTGTTTATGCTTTCTTGTAGATTCAGGACTATTTTGTTTTGGATCCTGCTGTTCTGCTCCTACTCAACACCAAAGACCTCACAAAGATTTTAGGAGAAAACAGGGAGTTCTTTATCAGGATAATCTCTTCTGAAGGGATGTATCCCCAGCAAAGTGCTTTTGGTGATGCTTCATTTGCTGAATGCTGCAACCTCTTTAGCCCTGCGAGCAGAAATTCTCTTGTTATCTGTGTTTGGCGATCATAAGAGCAAATCAGAATTCTTTACTGCTGTGGGTTTGCTTCTGCAAGATGGTTATCTTTTTTTTTTTGATCATCTCACGAGCTGTCCTTCTGTGAAAACAAGCTTGTCCAGCCATTGGGTCTACATCAGAGCTTGTCCTTACATGACCTCCGTGCAAAGATTGTGTGCAATGGGTACACGCTTCTCTTTAAATTCTGCATGTGTCTCTTGTCCATAGTGATTCTGCCGGTACTTCAAGAAGTTCTGGACTCTGCAGATGCCTGGTGTGAGATAATGTGTGTAGTAATACATACTTTGGCCTTCTAATTTCAGTAACAGCAGATGCCTATCGCTTTGACTTGAGGAAGCTCATTAAAGGCCCAGCACTGCCAACTTGCTTGGTTGTTGGAGCTTGTTGGCTCTGTTGTCCTCCAGCTCCATATCACTGTGAGCTTAGAGTGATCTCTCCTACTCTGTGTTCACCACAGGGAATGATGGATGTTTTCTCCTCTGTTTTTCAATATTGGCAAGCGAGGAGGGGTATTGGTCCCTGTCAAGCTGAAAAACTGTGGATTTGGTACGCTGAAGTCAGATATGTATAAAGCCCGTGGTACTCTCACTCCAGTGACCAGTGGCCTGGTGTTTGACTGGTTAGTCATGAGAACAGGCCTAGTGTCTTAGCAGTAATCAATCTTGGACTGGGATTATCCAGATAAGTGTCGCGTGCTCAGCCTTGAATGTTGACAGCTACCACTTTTGTGTTTTGAGATTTCCCTGGGAACCATTCCTGTTTTCTACATTCATGATACTGAGACATAGTTTTCTTCCTCTTTCCTTTCTTTCCTTGCCCTAACCCAGGGTAAGGAAAAGGGAAGCAAACATAGGTGTGTGTTTTATTTATTTAGCTTTCTTTCTTGGCTCCCATGTGACCAAAGAAACTTCAGTTCCAGGGCCTGTTGTGTAGTAGCTGCACAATTCTGTTTCTCCTCTCAGACTTAACTTATCTAAGGCTTAGTTGACGAAGCACTCCCAGTTTATAGCTTGAATAACTCTTGTGTCTAAAACAGTACTGTTCAGCTTCAGTAAGGGATTTTGTTCTTAAGCAGGGGAGTTTGAAGAGAACCTGGAACTTCCCTGGTGATAGAAACCATTCCTGCAGAATGGTTCAGCTCCTGAGGTTGGCCGTAGTTACGTATCACCAGCGCAACACAACACTGCTGCTTAAATATCTAGATGCTGTACTTGGAAACAGCTGTCCTTCAGTCCTTTGCTTAAGTGTGGACTCTGAGAGTCTTCTTCCCACAACTGGGTGTTCAGGTGGTTCTCCTTGGAGTCCCTGTATGGGTGGACGTAAGCTGATCGCACAGATAACCAGCCAGCCTCTCTCTTTGAAGCTCTCTCCTTCACCGTATTTTGACTGTGCATCTGTTTAACATGCAGTCTCCTCCCGAGTCCAGAATTCCAGAAGAGGGAATTAAGGAAATGATGTGGTTGAGAGACGGTGAGGGAGAGGTGCGGTTTTTTTGCTTGACATTTTAGTGTTTGGTGAGCATCAGTAAAGCATAAATGTTTCATCTGTACTGCGTGAAAGCAAAAAAAAAAAGTGCATGAATGCTCAGAAAAACCCTTTAACAATTATGGGTTGATTTCTCTAGTTTGCACATTTGATGTCACTATACTTTATAAATCCAAACCTTACTAGTTCTGAATCTTCTACAAAGTAGATTTGGAGGAAATATTGAATAGGACAGTGACTGCAAACCCACAAAAACTGGAAGGAAGACTGAAAGGAACTTTGGGAGGGCTTTGTGACTGACTGTTGACTGCTAGCCTTTGTATCATGACATTTACTACTATAAACTTCAGACAATAGACTGCTGTGTAAGACATGCAGAAATCTTTCCTCCTCCCTGTTTTCTTCTGCTAGCATTTGGTTTTCCACACCATTTTCTCTCCGTTTCAGGCCACCAAAGAATCTTCCACTGCTGAAGGTCAGCAGTAAGGCAGTGCCTTGGTGGTCCAGGTGGGAGGCGGGCGGGAGCAGCGCTGACCTCGCTTCAGCACGGACAGCTGCTCTGATTTTGTTCCAAAGGAAAAGCTGGCCTTGGAAAGCTGGATTGTGAAACTTCTAATAGCTCATAAAGCATTCTTCTTAACTCATCCCTCCCCCTCAAAGCTTTCCCAAGTCTTACTGTTTGGTGTTTTGTCACCAAAATTGACTCTGTTGCTGCTTGAGTGTAATAAACAAACTGTAAGTCAAAACAAGATGTTTGCAGTTTTTGTGCATGTTAAATATCTTAAAATAGCACTTTGTTATGATCTTGACTGTCACTGGGAAGGTTTAATGCTAATTAACCAATTCCTTGGTTAAAAATATTTTAGTTATTTAATGTTGTATCTTATATCTTTGTACTATAGTAGCAGATACTACTGGAGTTGAGAGTGTTACCGTGTTATTGTGTAAAGCATACAAAAACATTACTCTTCCTGGGGAACTTTTTTTTCTGGAAATAATAGAAAAGGATTTCATAAAGGAAAAAAGTTGCATACCTGTTAAGTCCCTTTGGATCTGTGAATTTACCCAAGGTTTCAAGCGATCTGTGAAAAGATCAGGCTATTGAGTTAAGGTAGCCCCATTCTTTACTCTAATTCAAAACTCTTCCAGAAGTGTTTTTGTCAAATACCTATGTAATGTACATATTTAGTTGATGCAACATATGTTTTACAGCTATTTTTCTGAAATGCTCTTATAGCTTTTGCCATGGAAATATTTTAAGGATTGGGAAAAAAGAAAGCATTCCAGTCATTGTTTAAAGAATACTGGATTTTTTTTTGAGAAGGAATTTGTAGCTTTAGATGAGTGGTTATAAAAGTGTTTGCCATAAAATTTGGGTAGAGACTTCATTTAATAATTCTAAACAGGAGTATATATTCTGTACTGTGTGCTTTGTTCTAACATTTGGTGTTCGTCAACAACTACTTCTTTTGCAATTAAAAGCCTTTGGCAGAATGCTTTTCTTCCTATTTACCATGGAGTTTAATTCTAAACCTTCAAGTTTAGAAGGCTTTTTCTTGGGGAGTGTGTCCCCAAGAAAATCCCCAAATCCTGACAGATCAGCCTGCACCTCCCCTGCCAACCTCTGGAACATCCAAGCTTTATTTCTAATTCTTCGTGCTCTAGGATTCATCTCCCTCAATCCCAGTATCTGCATACTTCCTGCTGTCCTGTTTGCTGTTGCTTTAGTTATAATTTTCCTCATTTTGTGGCTCTGTCCGCTGACTATGAACTATAGATGTGGAACACTTTTCTTAATGCTCTGGGAGAAGTCGGGGTTTGTGCGATGGTGGTGCTGATGATGGCACTGCGTTGCTTGATTCCATCACCGTGCAGGGAGGGATTTCCCTCCCTGCGATCTCCTAAATTCTCATCTGAAGAGAGAACTTGCTGAGATGAAAAAGTAGAGCCCTGATTTTTCTCTGTGACTGCATGAGTAAATGTGCAGGAATTCTGTGATGGAACTTTAGCCATAATGATAAATAAAAATACATAGATAAATACCAAATGTGGATGACAAGAGGGAACACCATCACACAGCGTGGCAGTATGAATGTAGGGAGTTTTTTCAGACTGAAGTAGTAATTTGTTTTACTTGGTGGCAGTGAAGGTAACCACATTGAGCCTTAAAAGCACTAAACCACTTTGAAACAGTGTGGAGGCATGCTCCTAGGTCAAAGGCTTGGATGGCTTCAAACAAATCTCTGAAAAGATGATGATTTTGGAATGTAACGAGCAGTACCTCTGCCTCAGGTAGGATTGCAGGCTATGCAAATCCTGATAGATGATAGTTCTGCCTCAACAAGCAGATGTTACAGCTTTTGTGAAGCAGTAGTGTTTGCCAGATAATGCTTCGCTGCAATGTTGATGGCAGGGCATTAATGTCCGTTAGATGATCTCTGATACCCAAGTCATCTTGTGCCCAGCTGTACGTCTAACACTTCTGCCTGGAACTGGTCTGAATAAGCCACTTTGCACTAGATTTAAAAAAAACCAAAACACCACAACTGTCCTCAAAGGCAGGCGCAGTGGACATAGTCCATCACTTTGGCAGCCTAGCTGTTTCAGCAACTCTTACTTGTGGAGGTTGCTGAAAGGGGTGTCAGGACCCTTAAGGCTGGCATGAGCCTGTGTTGACCTGCTGAAGATGCTGAAGCCTTGTCTGTGCAGGTTTGGTGTAGATATAGGTGGAATTTAGAAGGTGGCTCAGCTGAGCAGCACGGGCCTGTTTTACAGCAAACCAATTTGGTCAAGGCTCCATGGACTCAGTAGCAGCTTGGACGTCTGATGTGTATGGTAGGTCATACCGATTAATATATCGTTATCACTAATTTAACGCCAGCTGAAGATAACTCCAGAAGGTACTCTAGCAAGTTTGGGTACAGTTCATCTTTGACATTTTGGGAACCTTATGTAATCTGTTGTCCTTCAGTGAGTTTTCAAGGAGTGTCTGCAGAGTAATTTTTTTTCTTTTTTTTTTTTTTTTTTTTTTTTTTTTTTTTTTTGGTGTACCTGCCAAGATTCAGGTACTCTTTGTTCTGAACTCGAGTCTTCTGCAAGGAAATGTCATACCCAGAATCATTTATTAATTGTGCATAGCTCTGCTCATATTTAGGGCTGCCTTTATTAGCGAATCGAGTATTAATACCAGTAGGAGTTCGTAAATCAGATACTTTGATTCTGTCTGATCAGTGTTTCAGGATTGCCTCAGTCTCCTGTTGCTCAGGCTAACAGCAAGGAGAGAGCACTTAGAGCACTACAGGTACCTAAAGTCTCTTCTGTCTCATTTGTTTAACTTTTCCCATTGTGTATTTGAAGGACAATGAAGATAAAAAGTAGATTCTTTGAAATGGAAAACCTCCCCATTCAAACGTTAAGGACTCACAGCCCCATTTCAATGACTGGCCGAAGTCTGCACATTAATTTGACGTGATGGTTTGCTGCATATGCACTTTCTTTATTTTGGGGTTGGTTTGTTTTTTGGGGTTGTTCGGGTTTGGGTTGGGTTTTTTTTTGGTTTTTTTTTGTTTTTTTTTTTGTTTGTTTATGCATTGGTCTAGATACCACACTCTTGTTACTAAAATAGATGACTAGTATTAAAGGAAACGTGCAATCTATTGTGGAGGGTGGCAATTTACAGTTGTTACCCTTTTTCATGATGTGTCTTAGATGCATTTAAATCTGTTTTGTGCCTGCTAACTATAGCTATAGTATGATGTTTGAATGCTCTTTCATCTAGACTACTGGAAGACTTGGAGTGGAGTAAGATTGACCTTTAATGGAACAAAAAAGCTAACATGACTTTGTCAACAGCAAACAACTGCATGCTGAGTAGAAAGGCCAAAAATTGACTAAAAACTTGACAGTCTTGGCACTATCAGTGCCGTATTAATCTACTTTAGGATTGTGTAGTACTTCTGTATTAATGGTTTGTCACACTGAGCTTCACATTGGGGGAAAAACACCTTACCTTTAAAATAGGGATTGTGGTTAATTTAAAGTGCTTTTGGCAGAAACTGAGATTGATACCTGTCTGGGGCAGGTTGTCTTCTTGTCAGGTATGTTGGTTGGTTGTATGTGTAAACACCGTGAAGACTTGCTCTCTGATGTGGTGTTTCGGGTGAATTGCTGCAAAGTTGTTAGGCTGGGAGTCAGTTTCCAACTTCGCAGAGATTTTAGAGCATTAAAAATGATTGCGGATGGGGTTGCGTTCAACTCTGAAGTAACTGGCGTACAGGATCTGGCTGTGACATAGTTTTGGAAGAATGTAGTCTAATTTTTTTTTTGTGAGAAGATGACATATAATGTGGAAGTAAGCTGATAAAGAAGCTTGCGGTTTGTCTTTTTTCTTTTATGCATAATCTCCTCTGCATCTTATGAAAATAGATATAACACACAGCTTTTGTCCCTGGGAAGTAAGGGACACCAGGAGCCTTGAGGCTGGCCTGTCACAGATATCAGAGATGCTTTTGCTCAGATTTTAGAGAAAAAACATTGCTAAACATTTTACATTTGAAAAGAAGCATGTTAAAACTGTACTCCTGGGCTTTTCTTTCTCATTTTGCATTTAATATATGGAACATAGATGGACTGTGTTTAGTGCTCACTGCTGTTGTAGATCCTTGTTCCTACTGGAATATGTAGAGTAAAAATAGTCCAGGATGCTCAGGAATTGAGAGTTGTTGTGTCCCAGTTCTCATTTGTACCACGAACACTTGCACCGTGTCGATCCATTGCTCCATCTTGGTAGCATTTGATTTCAGTATTTTTTTTCCTCTTGAGCTGGCAAAACAAGAAGCTTGGTTTTGGCACAGCGAGTTTTTCCTTTTCTCTGAATGCAAATTATGTGTAGCAACAGAAAGGGAGGGGATGCGTTGACAGAATATTCACATAAACTTTAGATCTGGAAAAGATATTTTAATAATCTGAAGCGCAGAACTACAAATTGTTCTCGTAATAATTTGTTTTCAGTCCTTGTGTTCATGAAAGTTCAGAACACTGCCGGTTCTGTCTTAAATCCTAAAATCTTCACGGAATCCTGCTTTGAATCTTCATGAATAAACAGGTCTTAACTTTGTAAAGCAGGAAATTGTAGGATTTTATTGCATTGCTGTTTGTCCAGGCTTCTGTGAGCGGGAAGCTTGGAGTAATAAACGTGCTTCTATAATTAGACTGTTAGATTATCTCTTTGCTTTACCATTTCCTACTGAAAATCGGTGCTTTATGGGCTTTGCTACGTGAGATGCTCAGAGGCAAGTGTGAAAAATTACATGTTGCAGTTGACTTCCAACTCTTCTGCTGTTTTTTGTTTTCCTTGCTACTGAGGCCTTTTGCTACTGAGGGGAAAAATGTAGGATACATGCTGTTCTCTCATAGCTATCATTTCCTCAAAACTATTATTTTGCTTGGAAGCTAGTCGGAGCAGAAAGTGTCAGTCATCCATGCGCGTGTCTAGCGGCAGAACGCTGATTTGTGATCTCCTCGTGTCACAAACAAAATGAGTCTTTCCAGCTCTGGACAGAATTTCAGCTCATTTTTCCTGTAGCATTTGTGCTGGAGAAGCGTCATAGTAACAACTCAGCTTTTTTTTTTTACTCCAAGAGGAGTCTCTGTCTCTTTGTTCTTACAACTTAGCGCATTGTTCTTTTGTGAATGCTTTTGCCATAAGTGCTGTGTGGGTTTTCTGTTTGTTTTCAACTGAAAAAAAAAAATCTTGCATTAATTTCTGAAATTGTGTTTGAACTTTCTGACAGAAGTTAGTTGGGTTGATGTGCAGCGATACAAAGCTGCAATTATCTCTATCTTTGTACTCCTGAGGGGCTTCATTAAAGTGCCTCCTTTTTAGCCGCTTCTGTTTCCCAGCATGGTGAAATTCAGGATTCGGCAGGCACAACAAATATTCTTTTTGTGTGTAGTATTTCATACCTGCAGCTGAAACATTTAACCATTCTTTTTTTGCGTTTCTTGTAACAACAGGAGAACCTGTGTGAGTTCTGACAGACTTTCTAGTATTTAAACCTACTTGTTTGATAGCAGTGTTTTGCTCCATCAGCTCATTCACTGCTACCAGGTAAAGACAGGGACAATTGCATCTCTGAAATGGCATTAAACTGGTATATTTCTACTATTATCTACTTAATACAATTTGACAGGCACTTAACATTTTAACTCTTAAGACCTTATGCCATAACGACAATTTTGTGATGGGATAGTGTATATTATTTAAGCAGACTTTCCTTAAGTTTCAGATTTGCTAAGCAAATCTTGCCTGAGGGCAAGTATTGAATACTTCAGACCTTCCAGACTGTTAATTATGCATCGTAGTAACATCATCCTCTTCAGGTAGTGCTCTGGTTTTGTAACTCTTAAACCTTCTTTCATATGGCAATTGTAGCTATCAAACCTAAGTTTGAGTGTCAGCACAAGACTGAGATAAAAATGTGTTGGGTTATGGACACAGAAACTGTCTGATGCTTATACTTTCCACTGTGTAAGAATATGTGTCAGCTGGACACTTGACTATTAAAATAACTAAACTTCATATAACTCAGATATTTTAATTTTTTTTTTATTTTTTTTTTACCATGAAATGCTCTCTTTTTTTCCCCTTATGTATTTTAGTGGGCATAGTTCTTGTTCCATACTGTATATGGTGATATCTGTGCCAGCATTTAAGTGTTGAGTGCAAGTCAGGGGAAACAAATAGTTCATATATCCATCTGTAACTCCTTGTTAAAAAAATGTCCAATATTGTATAAAGAATGTACTTAAGTAGCTATCTGCAATTTTTCTGTCTATGCCTGGAAAATGAATGTTAAATATTGTTCAATATTTATTTCTAGAAACAGAGGTGATATGGGGTGGTCTATCAAAAATACTTTTCTTAAAAGAGAATATGTTAATATATAGATCTGGCACTGCAAATCCTGACTTTCTCATACTCTCAGAGCATGGAGGAAGGGGGGAAAAATGTACCATGACCAGTGAGAAGTAAATATTCCAGTGTTGTTCCTTGTTTTCTTTCATTTCAATGAAAGACAGGGCTATATGAAGGATGACCCTATTTTTTTTTTTTTTTTTTTTTT
>WHYT01017246.1:255644-278846 GCA_009806455.1 Tetrax tetrax
TGTTGCCATGACTTGTTGCAGTTTCTCTAGGAATCTTGGACCAACAGAAAAGAATCTGATTGCTTTTGGGTTTGTTCAAGACAATATTCTAGCTGTAGTGTGAAGTCTAGAAAACAACTTCTGTCCTTTGTTGGGCTTTATAAAATGTAACGGCTTTCTATGAGCACTAAATGGCTTTTTGGCAAGAGTAAGATCCCATCTTTCTACCCCCCCATCCTCCCCTCCCCATAAGATTTTTATGCAGCTTCTTAACAGGTCTGTTAGGTAACTGTCTGCAGAGTCCTTGGCTGTCTTAAATGTAAAATTGATTTGTGTCAGGTTGAATTTATGGTTTCTGGAAGCTACAGAATGATGTGCAGCTTCTCATCTTGCTGTTATGTGCTCTCCTTTGGCAGGCAGGCTTAGATAGGTGCTCATGGGCGCTTTGATTCACAGAAGCATTCACTGCTGATGCGCCGAGTGTACAAATCTTGCAGTCTGTGTGTTGATAGAAGCCCTTGAGGGGACTTTATCACTCTATTTTTTTTTTGTCTGGTTTTTAGTTAAGGATTCTAATTTGTGGCTATTTTGTGTGCTTGGCATATCCAAGTACATAAGTGTAGCCAGGCATCTGCTGCTTTTGTTCCTGATGTATATAAATGAGATGTAGACTGTTGGCACCAGAATGTTCAGCTACAAACACTGTTGCATCCTTCTCTAATTACTGATATTTTTGTGGGTGTATCAAGAGTTTGCCGGGATGTGCTCCAGCTGCAGTGGCAGAATCATGTTTATGCCTTCATGTTCAAATTCATAAGCTTGTAGGCTTCCAGAAGAAATCCTACCCTTAGTGAATTAAAGCCAGGAGTTTGGGGGTCAGAAGTTTCGCTTTCAGAAGATCACATCAGGGAAGGTCTTGCTGGTCTTCAGTATGTTATCTGAGTATGGTGAGCATCGTATTCAGCACAGCTTTTGGTACAGTGGGCTTTTTTCAAGTCAGCGATTTAGTCTTTTTCTCCCTAAAGTGCTTGTAGCTGAACTGTCTCTTGTGTGGTCTCTTAATAGACTGCCAGTCTCTTCGGCTTCTTTTTAAGCAAAATTTATTAGGCTTCTTTACAATGGAGATGATGACAAGCAGCTCCATTACATGAAGGTAGTAAGCCTGAGTACTGCTGAAGCCCTAGCAGCACGACCAGGATCAGCAGCTCTCAGCAGAGCTCAGCTGCTCATCTCTTCCTTGCTTCCCTGTTTGTGGCAGATGGAGACCTGGAATGCTCAGCATGTTGATTGTGAGAGGTCTTGTTCTAAAGCAGTATCCTGGCAGGAATATGTTCAACTTCTTGGTTCTACTTCTCTAGGTCGTTTTGCTTCCTTTTCACAAATAGCTGTGAAATACTCTGCAAAACCACTTAGTAAATTCATGCTCATATGCATTTTTTTTTCTTTTAGATAGTGATATGACTGCACAGTGAGTTGAAGCTGAAACAGGAACAGATGTGTCTTCCAAAAAGTATCTTCATCCTTCAGTTGTAATCTGTATCGACAGGTACAGGGAAGTCTAACCTGTAATACAGTGGGTGGGTGTCTGTATCCTCTGTAGTGATCAGCTGAGATAATGAACAGAGAATACCTGGGGGAGTAAATGAGAAGTTGCAGTATGACTTTTTTTATAAAGTATGAATAATTATTGTTGGCTACCAATATATGAACTGCAAAATCTAGAGGAATATGCAGGCACTGACAGTTTGAAACAATTGTTAAAAAACCAGTTAAGGTCACACATCAAATATATGAAACTCAGTACGGGACCGTGATAAACGTGTCTCCAGGGTTTTCAGAGCAGGTGAAATGTGCCATCAGCACAGGACTACAGCAGGCAGCTCCGGAGCAGCTGCAACAGAAAGCATAGCAGCCATGTGCAGGCAGTAATTTGCCCAAAAGAGCATTCTGGAGTTTGGGGTAAATGATTGATGCTGTGAGTAGTTGATGTATCTGACTCTGCCGCAGCTTGGTGTCGTGCCTCTGAGCTGTCTCTAGCTCTGGTCGGCTTGGGGGAGGAAACTCAGCAAGCTGACTAAAGGAGGGGAACTGCAGACTTGGTTTCAAAGAGGGATGAAAGATCACTCGCGGTATAATGTTGTTGAACATGGATGGGAGAAAATGGAAGGGGAAAATAAAGGTTTTGAGAGTTAGAAAAGCTAAAAGGTGAGACTGGGAGGAAAATGATTCACAGGTTAGGCAGGTTCACTGTTGATTCACAACCACCAAAAGGTTGTGATTTCCAAACAGTTCCTGAGCTACTGTATCATAACTGTCCCTGTCAGTATAAACTGGCACCTTCTTTGAGCTGCTTTTAATGCGCTGGATTATTGAGGGTGGTGAGGCACTGGCACAGGTTGCGCAGAGAAGCTGTGGATGCCCCATCCCTGGAAGTGTTCAAGGCCAGGTTGGATGGGGCTTTGAGCGACCTGGTCCAGTGGAAAGTGTCCCTGCCCATGGCAGGAACTGGATCTAGGGCTGGAACTGGATGATATTTAAGATCCCTTCCAACCCAACCTGTTCTATGATTCTGTGAACTTGAGTTGCTTTACTTGAGCTGATCAAGAGTCCTAGGTATGAGGTACGACTTGGGTCTAGTAAGTGACTGCAACAGTGATGGTTTTGGCCACCTACCTTTAATCTGTGCACTTTAGTCACCACCCACTGTGCCTTTGAAGATGTATTCTGAGTGCTCACTTTTGTCAGAGGAGTAGCCTACTCTGCGTTATTCCCTGGAATAACAGCATGCAGTCTAGCTTTACGGTAGCTTATCTAGAAATACTTTCAGATTCTTGCCTCCATGTTGCAGCACCCAAAATGGAGAATTACGGAAACGGCGTATTTTGAAGCTTCTTGTGGAGAAAGGGCGGTATGCTCTGTGTCGGCTGGTTGTCTGAAATTGCACACCAACACAAATCCAGCAAATGGAGAAAATGGTTGAACATCTGCCTATTGAGTTGATAAATGGTAAATTACTCAAGTAGTAGCACACAACCTCACATGTGCACTCGTAGCAGATGGCTTTGATGTATGCAGGAGACAAATGTGTTGTCCCTCCTGCCCCCTCCCCCTGAAATCTCCCAGCTCAGCAGAAAAACAAACTTGTGAATGCTTTGAAAGCCATAAAAGCCTGAAGTGTAAATAAACGAGACTATTTGCTGAAATTTGTTTCTGCGTAGGCGCTGAGCCCCTGTACCGTGAGTTTTGGGGGCGGGGGGTGATTTGCAGTCAATGGATTGGGGAGGGGTGGTCTCCAGGTTACAGGCATCAGCTTGCTCCTTGGGACTGGGATTGCAGACAGTGCACGCATACATTTCTTTAAATATCAAGTATTTGTTGTCCAATTACTTGCTACCCGTGCATTTTTAACTTCTCCCAGTCTGTTTGTGCTTGGATCATTTAACAAATGAATAAAATCATCTGAAACCAATAAGGAATTTGTAATGTTTTTACAGTTAATTGGTGTATTTCAGAAGGCAAGCGTTGCTCTATTCAGTTTACCATGTCCTGAAAAAAAAAAGAAATAATTTGCCTGTAGGTAGTTGCAACATCAGTATATGTATTAAAAATATTTGTTGGAAATGCTCACCAAGTGCTGTGTACAAAATCCAATTTATTTATGGTGGCATATTCTTTTGCTTTACCTCCATTTGCTGACTTTTGGTCTTTTTTTTGACGATTTCCTCGACGCTCATTAAGTTGTCAAGATAACACTGACAGCTGAAAAATTACAGACACGTCTTAACATTGGTATTTGAAAAATGCACGCGTAGATGTTGTCGCAGTTCAATGTGGACACTGGTTTGTAAGGAAAGGAAGGAAGAACGTTGAAGGACGGACTCGTACAGAGCTGTGCAGGAAGCAGATGCAGACTTCTTCAACAGCTGGGCCTCTGATTCTGGTTGGTACAATCATTTCGGCCCTCCTGCAGGCACACGACACCCGTAAGGTTTCCATGATAATGTCTTTTATTTTCTTCGCAAAAGGCTAGAGGAAAATTATATGTAATAGCTATATCAGTAGACAGAGGTCAGCATAAATTTTTGGTGTTGCTCAAATCTAATGTTACAGAAGCAGTAATTCTGGTCAATTACTTAAGCCCATTAAGTTGAGATAGAGTAAACTTGCAAGCAGTCTTTAGTTAATATTGTATGAATTGATATTTGTCCTGATTTGCTGGGAAACTTCTTAAACGAACACACTTTCCTGACATGGGCAAAATGTCAGTGTGTCACGGTCATGAGCTTTTGTTGTGTTTTCTTAGGGTAACCTAACGTCTGCTGGCTCTGGCAATGAGTCTGTCCAAAAATCCAGTGGAAATGTGATGTATTTTTCACTTAAAAGTATTCCTTCCTTGCTAGCTAAAGCTTCCTTTTTCTCTTAAGTTGCAAGATCTTTTGTCTGATGTCCCTGAGTGTTGCTTGTTCTCTTCTTATAAAAGAAATGGAAGGCTGGCAGCCAAGTAAGAAAGCATTTAACTCGTGAAGGGACTGCTGTCATTAATTTTAAACACGTCAGCGTGGTGTCGGTCTGCTTGACTACCAACAAAGAAAACTGAAGTGTTCCCATAAATCATTTTATTGTCCTAATCCAACCTAATTAACTAAACTAAAACTCCTATGCTAATGGAGCAGCCCTTCCTGTGAGACATCTGCCTCTCTTTCTTAATGGATTTTAGCCTTCACTTCTGCAGTACTGCAGAAGAGTTGGTTACCAGAATAATGCTGAGTCCTTCTCGTGGTGCTAGCTAGGCATGAGGGAACTGTGAAGTTTAAACTTCCAAATGCAGAGGTGGTGGTTTTTGTTTTGTTTTGTTTTGTTTTTTTTTTTTCTCTTTTCATTTTTGGAAACATTGTTTGCAGACCAGAAGAAAGCAGCAAAATCTCAATTTCTAGAAGTGGCTTAGACCTGTTCCCTGCAAACCTTGTAAGCATCAGCCTAAAGGCTGTGAAAATTTTGGGATCTGCTTCTCTAGTTCATTGACACACTCCTTACAGAGAAGATTTGACCTCATAGAGTTAAGTTAATGCAGACATGCTGTGAGTTCCTGACGTGTTCTTGAACCCCAGGGGTGAAGATGACCAAGGGAGATGAGCAGCTTTGGTGTGCGGGACAGCGCTGTGGCACACCAGAAGATGCTCCTAGATAGGGAACATCTGGCTGAGGGTAGATGTAAAGTCTGCGTGGTAGATAAACATAGAATCTCTTACTAAAAGAATTTGTATAATTTTGAGGCAAGGAAAAAAACCCAACATGTGTACTTTGCAAGCCTTTCTTCAGGTTTGATCCTTAAGCCAGCCTGTTTGCTGCATGCTCGTGTCTGGTGTTGGTCAAAACAGTGGCACGCCTATTACAGAAGAAAAATTTTAAGCATATACACTACTTGTTCATCACTATGTGCAAAACAGGAGGTTTCAGAGATCTCGAAGAATAGCCCATGAAAAAGGAGTGCAAGATGTAGGTTTTCCTGTTGCACTTGGAGAAACCCAGCACTGGTGTGGGTCACCTCTTGAAAAAGGATCCCATCCTAGCTCTGATTACTTTGCAGGCTTCTTGTTTGCTCTTGCAGAAGGGGTGCTCTGCTGCAGTTTCGCTTCCTTGTGGCTGTTTTGACAGGAATCTGCCATCGTGCCACAGGAAACAGTTAGGTTTTGCAGTACTGACCTTTCTGCTTGTTTCCAGGACAGGTTTTCCACCGATGCTGTCTGTGGCGAGGAGAGAGGTGGCACTCAGCGCAGCGCACGCGCCTGGGTAACGCTGTGTGTTTGCAAATACGGTGGCGTGCATCGCTGCCAGTTGGTTATCTGCTGATAACTTTTCTTTTTAGTTGTGTTCCCTCTTTTTTTTTCTGTATCTTTGCTGAAAAAAGAGCAGAGTACTGAAACAGTGGTTTTTAAAATGAAACCTTTGTGTACTCTTATTCCCCTTACCTGCGAGGTGTTTTTATACGTGAGGTGAGGGAATTCTGTTTTCTCACTTCTGGAAATGGTGATAAAACTGATCACAGCTGCCTTTCCAGGGGAATAAGTGGAGAGCAAAGAATTAGGGTGGACTGCGATGTTCCAGGGGCTGGCTGAGTTGCAGTGATGCTGCTGGGAAAGCTGTCTCTATTTGATCTTACTTCTTCTGAAACCTGACAGATTTGTAAGCCATAGCCTTTAGCTGCTGCTTTGGCTGTGAGCGCAAAGTGCTGGAGTGAGGTTTTGTTCTCAAAATGGGAGAAAGGAGCAAAAATGGGAAGTGTCTGTAAAGAGGCAGGGGAAAAAACAAGGCCAAGTGTAATTCCAGCCAGCGGGAAGGATATAACTGAAAACTTGAGGAGCTGCTGGAGAAGATTTGGATAGGGAGAAAAAAAAAAAAAAATATATATATATATTGCTTAGGGCATGCTAGTGTCAGGGTGAGAGAGTGGGGCTTCTGAGATGCAGCTCCTTTCAGTCTGTGGGAACGTACGGCAATTTTGATGACCCTAAATCACAGGAACACAAACCTCAGGGCGGTGGGAATGCCACGCAGTGGGGGTAGCTGTGAGTTTTCCGTTGAGCGATGGGTAGGAGAGGGGCCATCCCGTTAGGCCAAGGGATTGGAACTGCTGCACGCCGTCCTCCAGTGTGAAAGCCCTGGGGAGATGGATGGATTGCTGTGCAAACGCAAGCTCTGTCTTGGAAAGGTGCTGGGTGACCTGTCCCTTCGTGCCAGGTGGAATACGGTCCCTCGGGTTTCCCTGGTTGCTCTCATTTGACATTTGGACTTTTTCAAATCCCTCAGCCCCTATGTGGACACACAGTCACTAGCACTGGAATTATTCCGGAAAAATCTCTTGCTGCTGTTGTTTGTTCCCGCTATTCCTCCCCAGGGTGTTTGTCGGTCAGTCTCCACTTTGCTATCTCATTCCTCCAAAGGGAATTACTTGAATTCAGCAGCTTGAGACAGTTAACAAAACAAACTGTTATAAAACAAACATTTGTGTAGGCGGCTGGATTAAACCAGCCTCTCTCTCCCACCAGCATTCCTGCTGGACAAGAGGTGGCGTACGCTGTGGCCAGGCTATATAAGTTAGCGAGATTTTTCCAACGTTTTTCTGTTGGGATCTAATTTAGTGTGGGATTTTTCTTCTTTTTTTTCCTGTCCTCAATTGCTGATTTTCATTAAACTTCTAAGAACCACCTCAAAGATATTAGAAAACTACTCTCAAATTAACCTGATGTTGGCCCGTACAGTCAAAAGCTTTGAAGATACGCGCTATTGCTCTGATGGATGTTGGCAGCCTTGGGGTAGAGATGAGAAGATACCGGTAAGGTTTAGTGCCCGGTTTTTGTTCTTTCGTGTTTTAGGTCCTACCTGGAACTCTGAAGTCATCTAGAACTTGTGATGCTGAAATAAGTCTTGTGAAAGTCAGGGCTTTTCTCCCAACTTCAGTTACCACAGCAGTGCAATTATGTGACAGCATCGAGGTATTTTGGAGGGAAATCCTACTGGTAGAAAAACAAAAATCTGGAAATTTCACTTGTCATAGTCATTGTGGATAGTTCATAGTTCTTCTGTTTTGTGTAGTTCCTGAACTGGTTACTTTTTTCTTTTTACTTGGAAGTGGCCAGTTGCTTTGAGACTGGCTATTAAAATGCCTATAAAATGTCTTTGAATCGGAGCAACTGTCGGTGCTGAGCAGGCTGTAAAAGCACACAAGTTGAAACGTTTCTCATAATGTTCTTAGCTTTTTGAAGAACAATTACACAATTTCAGGAAATGAAATGCAGCATTGCACACTGAAAATAACTGGGTTTAAATAGCGGAAGAGAAAGAGGAGGAAAAATAAGATGGGGAAGAAAAGTTGGGAGGGGAAAGGAATGCATACATGAAAGAAAAAAAATTGTGTCCTATCCTAATATTTCAGGGGAGATGCTGATCCTGATCAGCCTAATGGGAATTATCAACATAGCCCTAAGTTCTGTAGACCCAGGACATTACTAATTCTGGAAGTTCTTATGTTTCCCCCAGTGTTTTTCCACTGGACCTTAGAACTTTCAGTTCTGGGTCTCACCAACGTTTCCATTTGATCTAATATCTTGTCTGACAAAACCACAAGCTTGGGGCGCACATCCCTGCCGGGGAATTTTACCCAGTTCCTGGTGGTCAGTGCTGCACAGAATGGCTGGAGCTGGAGCCAGGACCATCACGTTAACAGCTGCTGGTGGGCCTGTCCTCCGTTGTATCCTCAGCTGCAACACAGTTCTGTGGAAATGAATGAACTTGGTGTGTGGAAGCTGTTACTTTCTGATGTTTGAAATTATGATCTCTGATAATATGAATATAAATTGAACACCAGCCCAGGTTGCCCAAAGAGGTGGTGGATGCCCCATCCCTGGAAACATTCCAGGCCAGGTTGGCCGGGGCTCTGAGCAACCTGATCTGGTTGGAGATGTCCCTGCTCCTTGCAGGGGGGTTGGACTGGGTGGGCTTTAACAGTCCCTTCCAACCCAAACCATTCTGTGATTCCATGAAATAGATTATTGCAATATTATGCTTAAAATGCAAGGTGTAAGGGTCGTTATTCATCACTTAACATTTAATTTATATTCTGGTAACACCTGAGACTTGCTCAGGGCTCGAGATTCCGTTATTGGTTGTCAAACATGCGTGGAGGAAAAGCTCTTGGTAGACAGTTTGCTGCTATAGTTCATTGTCCTAGCAGATCACAAAGCCATAGGGACTTCATTTGGATTGCATCTCGAGATGCTGTGTGTTCTTGCAACGTACTGTGCGTCAGTGTAATGGTTGTTACAAAACAAGCTATAAATTTAGACGGGGAAATTTAGAATCTGCATGATACTGATCACCATGTGTGTTTATCTCACTTTTCAGCTGTTGCTACCCTTAGTAAGCTTTTAGTAGGCACATAGATATTTTTAATACCTCCAACATTCAGGAAGACTTTTAATGATTTATTTAATCATTGACCTGTAGCTTTGCCACAAAGATTTTTACATCCGAAGTCTCAGAGCCTCTGAAAGGATCGCTGGGCCCTGCCTCTGCTTATGGCTTTGTAACTGTGCGCTGTGTTTGTTCATCGAGGAAAACTGTTTCTCACTCTTTCTTTCCCAGTCGGGATTGTTTCTGTGCTGGGGTGATATCTCGCTTCTGTTCTCTGAAGTAGTTGCTGGACTAGTAAAAAGGCAACTGAGAGACGTAAACCTGGGAAATCTTAAGAAATATGGAATTCAGTCTTACTAAGGTGCAGCAGAATAACAGTTGTCCTCTTCTAGTCTTGTTTTAAATACTGAAATACTGTTTAGTCTTTGATGCTATATCTGCATCTATAGAGTGGGTTTCCTTTGACAAGTAGGAAGAAGTACCCTTTAATGAGGAAAAACAGGTTGAAAGGGCTTGCATTTGGTCACAATTTATATAAAATTGTTAGGCTCTTTCTGATATAACTAGAATTCTGCTTAACTGTGATGATATCCCTTAAATCCTAGACCTGTTTAACTGGAAATCAATTGCATTGCTCACTTGCTTTAAAAACAAGTGAGTAAACCCAAGAACCCCAAATCCCAAGTCTTTGCTGGGGTACAAGTTCCTATGACAGTTAGAACTTCATATAATTTCAGAGAGAAAACAATGTGTTTGGAGTTTAACCTATGAGAATGGTAGGTATTGGGTACTTCTGAACTAGAAACAAACAAGTGCAGCGTAGGATTTTCCATTAAAAACAAAACAAAAAATCCTATTGTATGTGTTTACCCAGCCTTGTAATCAAAGGTTACGATACACTGCTTTTCCTGATCATAGTAAAGACGTGAAATGAATTTGATTATAATATTTTTTTGTGGAAGCTGTGTATAATAGACTTTTTTTTTATTATTCAACAGGCAGTCAGCTGTAAAGGTCAGCACAGTATCTCTTACACGTTATCCAGAAACCAGACTGTTGTAGTGGAGTACACTCATGATAAAGATACAGACATGTTTCAGGTAAGACTCTACGCGGTACACGCATTGTTTTTTAAAAGCAACATCTGGAACCATAATTCTGCATTATATTCTTCTGTTCTGGGTGTTCACCGTGATTTTTGGAATTCCCACGGTTTAACCCCGTTGCATTAACTTGGGAGCACTTTGAAATTTTGTATTGTCTGTTCTCGAACCAGCGCCAGCATCTTTTAGTGTCGTTACTGCTCTCACTGTACTCTGCTTTTTCTGCAAAGACACGTGTGTGCTTTGTTTGGATTCATGAATAAGCACAAGAATGCATCCCTCAGCCTCCAGTTAATCGAGTGGCTGGAGTAAAAAGGAAGTGGATAGGAGTAGGACATGGAATGGGGAAGGAGGAAGGTAAAAGCGAAGGCAGGGAGGGCAATGTGGGAGCTTTGATGTTTGAAATTATGATCTCTAGACAAACTAGTGATAGATTGATAAAGAAAACTGTCCTGAAGTGTGTGCAAATATAGCAAATGGTGTAGGGGACTGTGCTGAGTTTCTCTGAGCCACCGTCTCTCCAACATGTTTTCATTCTTCTCTGCGTGCATTTGTGTCTTTCTGCATCATCTAACATTCTGCTAACCAAAGTTATTTTCTTTTGCAATGCTTTTTTTTATATATAACAAGAGAGCAGAAATGATGTACAAACTTAGACTTCAAACTTGGGAAAGAAAATTAACATGTATAACCTTTTCCAATCAGATTAATCAGGTCTGTTTAGTCAGTGACCTATGTAATTAGAGCACCTTATCATGAATTGTTATCCCTCCTCATTCAGCCTTTCATATTTAGAAGGGCCAGCAGTTGAGTGTTGTTGACAGAAGAGGAAATTGCTCTGTCAAGATGTCTTTGCTTCATGTGACTTCTGTTGTTTTTTTTTTTTCCTCTATATACAATTTTCCCAGTGTGACTTTGCAATGATTATGTCCGAATAGGGATTGATTAAAAAAAAGTCTTTTTTGTGCAGCACCACATTAATAGATAGTTAGAAAAGTGCACACAGACAGAGTGAACTGAAATAGATTTTTCTATGTGAACTGGTAAAAGGAAAATATAACCCATCCTTTTGGGTTACTGTGTGTTTATCTCTGCAAGACGCTTTTGTGCCTTGAGTAGCTCCAACTGAACTTTTTCCTGTATGTAAATTTTGAAAAAACATTTTTGAAAGCTGGAATTTTTCCACTTGTGTACACTAAAAAAAAAAAAATGAATGCAGAAGAGTTGCAGAACAGCTGCTTTTCTGGTGGTATTGTGTAGACAGCTCTTTTCTTGATTGTGTAACATCCTAGTGATGGTTACAGCTTTTACTCGAGGGGTGTTGATGAAGAATTAGGTAGGCTGGGGTGCTTAGCTAGGTGAGGAGATGGAGCATAGGCAAAGCAGTGCTCCACAAACCGCAGTTCAAGTGACCTTGTCTAAGGCAAAAGGTTAAGGGAGTTTTGGATCTAAACCAAGGGTTTGGCTCAGTGAGGAATGAGCTGATTAAGCGTAGTGTAGGCCAGCTAACAACCCATCTTCCCCTGCTCCCCTTTGAGAGCCACCGATGCTGAGTAGAGGAGGAATTTGCACAGGGTAATTCGCTGAGACGGCCGGGACTGCGCTGCCTGACCCAGAGACCTACTGCCGGCACTGGAGCGCCCATCTCTTGCTGCTCCTTTACAAGCACAGGTGATGCCTTCTTCTTCCAGCGGCTCTCCGGTGCCTGGTAAAACATCAGAAAAGCCCTAATTTTGGCCCACTTTTCAGAGGCTGCCTATGGTTCAGGCAATTATCTGCCATGCGTTTGTGGTTAGGTGACTGCTTTGGCTTGTAACAGGTAAAACTGTCCCATCCTAATAACAATAAAACTTTTTGAGCTGAATTTTGTGTTGGTAGAGTGTCTCAGTCCTTCTGGAGTCCCCTCAAAGCTGAGGTGTCAGAGTTAAACCTTCTGTGTTGTTAAAATTTCTCTTTTCAGTGCAGTCCGTTTCTTCTGTCGTGAAATGTGTAGGCTGTGGGGCTGTGACTCGATCTCGGCTTCACCTCGAGCGCTGCGTCCACGTTCATGCTTCCACTCTGTAGCTCTCTTCTGAGAATCACACTGCAAGCACTGGCCTAGAGGGGCTCACAACTGTGAGAATGAGAAAAGGAACGGGCTGTGGCAATATTTTGCTGCTAAAGCAGTGCCACATAGCAACTGAAGACTCTTCTATTATTTAAATAAGCCATGCTTAGGTTTTAATTATTCTCCGTAATCTTCTTGTGGACAGGTTTTTCAAGAGAAAAGTTACTTGAGGGCTGTTTTGTGCTGCCCTGTTGTACACGATGGCAAATTCCATGTTGTCTTTATTGATCCATGAAGTAATCCAAGCGTCACTTGCATAGACAATCCTTGGAGTTGCTGTTTTCTTTTCAAGTGTTTTTTCCCTGGCTTTTGTAGAACACTGACAAAGATGTAGAAGCTGGAAAGGGAAGGCCAATGCCTGGACCGAAGGATTATCTTGAGGCTCTTCCTTGGCTGCTGATAACATGTATTATCTTGAGCAAATCACATAGCTTTTTTTTTTTTTAATCTCAGTCTTCCTCTCTGTAAAATGGGATGGTAGCACTTCACGATGACTTCACCAAGGTAATCACAGTAAGGAATGTGTTAGCTCAGAAGGGTGGTTGTGGTGACACCTTAGTCACTGGGACCTGAAAGAGGGAAAAGTGAGGGCCCTGTCTACACTACCTGTAGTGTAGACAACAGAAGCTCTCTTATGCATCAACTGGAAGATTTATGGTTTGATATTGGAAGAAACTTAGTGAAATAATATAGACTATGACACCGTTAACAAGAAGAGTCGCAAAATATAGCCTAAAATTACTAAAAAGAAGAAAATCTTCAGTGCTATGGAGGAAAATGGCAGAAAATTGAGTAATAAAGTCTGTGAAGAGTAGCTTTGAATAATGAAACGAGATCTGTAGTGACTGCAGTCTAGAGTGCAACATCAGATGAGTCAAAATTTTTGGTGGGTAAGTGTTGGTAGCACCAAGTTCTTCGTTTGTTCCCGGAGGGCTTTCTTTTCTGATATCTCAAAGCCCAGATTTTGATACAGAGCACGGGGAAATTGGCATGTTTTGAAGGGCACTTCTTAAAATAATTTAGAGTGGTGAAATGTAGTGCAATGCATGGGACTGGTCCTCTAGAAGGCTTTTTCAAGAGGAAAAAAAAAAAAAACAAACAACAAAAGAAAGCCAAATATTTAAAATACTTGACATTGTATAGACATACTTGTGACACAAGTGAGATGTGTAAATAATTACTTTGTTACTTAAAATAGTAATGTAAGTTCAGAGATTTTTAAAAACCACATAAAAGCTTTGTATATAGATTTTAATGCTTATATTGAAACATTTGGATTCCTTGTTGACTGGTAGGTATGATGTGAGGAAGACTGGGAGCAAACACTTGTGTGTTTTGTCGTCCTTAAGGGAAAATTAATCAAGTTTTTTCTCTAATTGTATCTAAAAACTTTGAGTGTGAGATCTATTGAGAGACTGCAACAGGCAGAAAGTTGTTATAAAGTAATTATTGATTATCCTTTAAGACACTTCACATACTCATAGAAAATAGTCCGAAGTGATGAATAAGCTTCCTGCTGCTGGTCGGTGCTGACTCTTAGCAGGAATTGCGTTGGATGGGAAATAGAAATAATACTGTACAAGGAAGAGGAATATAGCTTTACAAGTTTCAGCTTCAACTTGTCAAGTTAGATAAATCAGAGGTGTCCCATATTAAATAGCTTCTCAACTCTGTCTCTTGGGCATTCACTTTGCTTTCTGTGAGAAGCTGACGTGCGTGCTTTTGATTAGGCCTTTTTTTAGTATTTCCTTGGTGCTGCTTCTGCACCAAGCTCATCACATTTTATACTGAGGTTGAGACTGCGATGTGGAGAAAGTAACTGGATGTGTAACTTGAACACATCCCAAAATTCATGTCTTGCATTTGACACTGCAAAGCAGAACTGAAGAATTGAGAAGAAGAATTGGAGAGATCCCTGTCCTGTGGCTGTCGGTTCAGTTGTGACCAGGGTTAGGTATCAATAATAGCACTGTCCTTGACTCTTGAATAATCTTTCTTTACAGTGAATTGAGTTTGCAGAAATGTTTGTTGATGACAGCACCATACACGTGTTCCCACAGCTGACTTTGAGGAGCAAGAAGCGAAGCAGAACGTAATTTCTTGGGGGAGAATGAGATCATGTTTAGCGCCGAGGTGATTTCATATAAATGCAGATTCCTGATAGTGAAGGCAGCTTCATGCGAAGAATATTCTTAATTCTGTTTGATCACAAGGTGGCTATTAAATTAATATTCTGCTCCACTCCTTGTTCCTCACTCGGCTCCACTTTCCCAATTATGCTCAAAGTTGGTGTAACGCTGATCTGTCTGTAGAACTGTTGATGAAGTCTCACTGTGTGTTTGAGTGGCAGTCGGATCCCTCTGTCCATTCTGTAACGAAGTTTTCTGTTCCAGATGCCTAGATGTTTCCAGTTTTAGAATTAAAATTTATAAATGGCAAGGTAGAAAAATATTCTTGTCTGCTGATCAGCTGTTTTTTATTTCTGACAAAGAAAGCTTTTACATTTCTGTAGTCATGCACATGCATGATTAGGAATAAATTTAATCATATGGTGAGTTTTATCTGAAAACTCTTCTATTCTGCAACTACAGATTTTGAAAATATGAAGGTGGGTAACTTTTTGTTGTGATGTACCAAAACAACCATGTTCTGGGTCTAAAAAAACTCCTATATTTTTATGGTAAATTAACTTGGTACTAGAAATGTAAATAAAACTTGTCATTTCAAGATAGCGTTTTCTTAATTGGCAGAATAGAGTGGTAAGTAATTTGCTGTGGTTGGATTATGAAATAGCAAGGTAAAAAAACTTTCTTGCTGTTGACAATACTCTAACAAACCATTCATTGCAACTGTGTTGGGTAAGCATGTGCATCAGTTGTAGTAAGTGAAAATTTGTCTTGCTGTGTCAGTGACGTATTTCTGCCTAGGACAGATGTGAAAATACAGGTTGGTTTCTGGTTGGATCTTGCCATCCAAAAATTCCGTAAACAGTAGTTCACCGATGCCATCAACGGTACCTTGGCAAAATTGTGTCCTTAGTGCTTGGTATTTCTATGGATCTTTCTAATTATACCATTTTCTTCATTCTTTTGCAGGTTGGGAGGTCAACAGAAAGCCCCATAGACTTTGTAGTAACAGATACTATTTCTGGAAGTCAGAATAATGATGAAACCCAGATTACGCAAAGCACTATATCCCGTTTTGCGTGCAGGATTGTTTGTGACAGGAGCCCACCATATACAGCAAGGATTTTTGCAGCTGGATTTGACTCTTCTAAAAATATATTTCTCGGTGTAAGTACTGCTAATAATTATGTTACGTACAAGCAAACACTTTTTTTTTTTTATTCTTTCTTATTTTCAAGCCCCAAAATTCCCTTGTACTAATTAATAACTTATATTGTTGTTAGACTTTTATTACTCCAACGTACCCGCTGCAGTGTTAAGAAGGAACTGCAGTTTTATGTGCCTGGCTTATTACCAGCATGGGCTCATGGTCATAATTGTCTTTAACAATGCAACGCTACTTTAGTAACTGTTAGATGATTTTTCTTTAGGCTTGTTTGATACATTCTTGATGCTTATTGTGAATAAGCTGCTGTTGCAGTCGATGTGCCCATTGCAATGGAATTCCGTTTTGGTGGTCGGGAGTATCTATGCTGCTGACCTCTGAGGCCTTAACTCTTACCTGAGCTGCAGCCAGAGGCCTGCAACTGAGTTAAAAATAATAATGTTTAAGATAGAATAATAATGGAAGATGCATAGGCAAAAGATGTTACCACTCTGGCACAAGGTATTCTTAAAAATGTGTTTTTAGAATTACGGAATGGTTTGGATTGGAAGGGACTGTTAAAGCCCACCCAGTCCAACCCCCTGCAAGGAGCAGGGACATCTCCAACCAGATCAGGTTGCTCAGAGCCCCGGCCAACCTGGCCTGGAATGTTTCCAGGGATGGGGCATCCACCACCTCTTTGGGCACCCTGGGCCAGTGCTCCACCACCCTTAGTGTAAATTTTTTTTTCCTAATATCTAATCTAAATCTACCTCCCTCTATTTTGAAACCATTACCCGTTGTCCTGTCACACCAGGCCCTGCTGAAGAATTTCTCCATGTCTTTCCTGTTTGTAAATCTATGCCTAAGCACTGCTGGGTGGTGAGGAAATGTTGTGTTTTAGACAGTGCTAATAAAATTTTAATCTGTAAAACTTCAGTCCCTGAACTTTTAGACAAACTCTTTCTTCCTTGGGCTGGTTGTCACATGCAGGAAAAAGCAGCAAAATGGAAAAATCCTGATGGCCACATGGATGGATTGACAACTAACGGGGTGCTGGTCATGCATCCGAAAGGAGGGTTCACTGAGGAGTCCAGACCTGGAGTTTGGCGGGAGATCTCGGTCTGCGGTGATGTGTACACTCTCCGGGAAACCAGATCTGCCCAACAAAGGGGGAAACTGGTAAGTTGAAAGTAACTAGTGATTAAAACAAAACAAGAGGTACTTATTTTCCTGCCATAGAAGAGATGCAGTCATGGGGTGACTGCAGAGTAACAGCGTTGTCCCTACACAGCGAGCACTGGAATTACCTAAGTAGCTGTGGGTTGCAGTAGATTCTGTACTGCTGTCCTGTTTCTGCTTAGACAGGAGAACGCTCTAGATTTTCTGCTAATGTCACTTTTCCAACTGAAACACCATGGAGTGTAAAAGCTAAACTTTGCTCTTGCATCTCCATCTCTGAAATGTTCTCCTGGGACGTGGGGACATCTGGAAGCTGGTGTGAAGGGAGATGTTTTCTGCAGTACTGTCTTAAAGGAAGGTAAGAGAGGCCATGTGAAGTATATACCTGTTCTAGCCTGTGGAGCAGGATGGGCTTTGCCTTTACTGAAGGAGAGAAGGTGGAACAGAATTCCTATTTTTTTTATCTTTTTTTTTTTTTACCCCTACCCTCAAAGTGGGAGGGGAAAAAAAATAAAAAAACCCCTCCAGTCACCACCAGATAGAAGTAGCACAGCAAAATACACAGACCACCGTATTTCCAGTCGGGCAGATGAGGTTCCCCAGGAGTCTTCCTTGTCTCTAGGTAGGTTGGAATGCTCTCCTGCCTGCAGACTGGGAAAAAGCCTTCATGGTTCACCCCTTCCGCTCTTCGTTAGGATTTGGGAAGGGAGAGGAGCTCAAGGGGCGTCTTCACAGGAGCTGAAGGTGCCCCTTCTCTTTTGTAACTTTATGATCCAGCTGTTAGAGTTTAAAGACTGAGAAAGTGAGCGTGGTGGGGGGGAATATCCTTCTCTTCTTCATGCCAGCGTTGCTTTTGTGCTGCTACCTTGAGTTCCCATCAGCTTGATGATCTTCAAGGTATCCCACCCACTGGCACTGAACTGGCTTTCCAGCTTTGCCATCAGCTTTGCAGAAAACTGACTGTTCAAAGGAGTTAGGAAAATGGAGTTTGAATATTTGGCTCTGCTTTCAGCAGCCAGTCTGCGGTACGTAAATTGCTTTGTCACTTGAATGGTGGCAGGCAAACGTCGCCTCGGGGAGCGGGACAGATGATGTTGCAATTGCGCCCTTTGTACGTGGTGAGCAAAACACCTTTTTGCTGCTCCTACCGAAAGGCAGCACTAAAACAAATAAACTCCCTTCGCTGCATCCAAAACGACTTGAATTCTCATTTAAACAAAATTACACAGCACACTGGTACTGATGTCATCAGTATTTGTTGATTGGGTTCATAAAACCGAATGCACACTGTATAATGAATTGAACACGTTGCATACGACAGCTTTTGCTGTGCTGGTTGTGAATTACCTGAAAAATGCATCAAATCAAGGCTTCTCTCATCTCTACTTGAACCACTGAGTTTTTTTCTGCTGGAAGTACTTTACGCTGGTGACCTTTTTATCTGTAGTCTGTGTTGTAGCATCTAAGTGTCCTGTGCAAGGATGATCCACAGTTAATCTGTGAATTTAAACTGGATTAAACTGTAAATGCCAAATTGGTTGTCATTCATAGCGTTCTTAGGCAGACATGATGATTTCATGTGACCTACTTAATGTACAGGGGGTTTGTTTTGCCTTAGTGGTGTTTTCTACGCACTTCGTGTGTATAAAGCCAGGCATTAGGTCTGTTTTCCTCTTTAATTTTATGTACTTATCACTACTAAACTGGTAGCGATAGCACAAGTTGCTTATATGTTTGTGACATTAAAATAAAGACTTATTTCAGCAAAATACTACACGTGTTTGGTGTAATCCCTTGAAAATGTTGTAAGTATCTGCTTTTAGTTGATGAGAGAAGCCTTTGGACAATGCACATTGGGGTTGTATTTGTGTGGAGTGCCTCGTTAAATAAAGAGCCTAACTAGCTGGGGTGGTTAATTGTTCAGAAGTTGAGGCTGTGTGGCTTCAGCTGCAGATCTTGTCACTTGAGAAATTGAACTGGTAATGCACTCTGCTGTGGTGATAATCTGTGCAGGTACCTGGGCATGGAGCTCACACTGCGTTGGTCGTTTATCCCTAACGTACCTGCGGAAGGCTTTCCCTCATGATGAGATATGCTGTGGGAGTTCATGCTTCTGCAAAATGCTTTACGCTTGCCGCAAGCCAAAAAAAAAAATTGGTATCTGAGTAGCAGGACAGCTGGTCTGTCCTGGGTAGCAGTTTTTAGTCCAAAAAGGATATTTTGCTGCCTGAGCAGCCTCTGTCAGTCTACGTGGACAAAGAATTCCAAGAAAGCAATCTGATAGTACAACCCTTAAGGAATGGCAAGTTTCCTCTTCAGTCTTGGTAGAATATTTCAGCAAATATTACCTTGAACATGACAGAGGCATACAGAGAATCAATATTTGAGAGGAACAATAGGATGCTCAGAGGTATTGAGTAAGTTAGTGGTTGCTAATGTAATACCTTTCCCAAAGAATTACGGGAAGGAAGACTGTTTATAGCAATTAGTATTGCCATAGCATGTCATGGTTGCAAATTTAGGACTTCCTGTACAAGCACAGAATGAGACCAATGCTCATTATAATCCTAAATATAGGATAAGAGACAAGAGATGGGGTCAGACAAATGGGGGGCCACGAGGAAACAGTAAGACAAAATTAAGTAGCATGCTGGGGAGAGTAACGATCTGGTGAAGACAACGTTTGCAGAACTAACTCAGTTGTCTGTAAAAGCTTCCGGGCTTAACGACTTATCCCTGTGTTCTACCACCAGGTAGAAAACGAGACCAACGTCCTACAAGATGGCTCTCTCATTGACCTGTGCGGAGCCACCCTTCTGTGGAGAACGGCGGACGGACTGTTCCACACTCCGACTCAGAAACACATTGAAGCTCTGCGCCAGGAGATAAACGCTGCCAGACCGCAGTGTCCTGTTGGGTTAAACACTTTGGCATTTCCCAGCATCAACCGTAAAGATGTGGTAGAAGAGAAGCAGCCTTGGGCGTACCTCAGCTGCGGTCACGTCCATGGCTATCACAACTGGGGACACCGCAGTGACACAGAAGCCAACGAGCGGGAATGTCCGATGTGCAGAACCGTTGGCCCCTATGTGCCTCTCTGGCTTGGCTGTGAAGCAGGCTTTTACGTGGATGCTGGTCCTCCAACTCATGCTTTCACCCCCTGTGGACATGTGTGCTCTGAGAAATCTGCAAAATACTGGTCTCAGATCCCGCTGCCTCACGGTACTCATGCATTTCATGCTGCCTGCCCTTTTTGTGCAACACAACTGTCTGGGGAGCACAACTGCGTCAAGCTGATTTTTCAGGGTCCCATTGACTGATCTCACTTTGCGATGACCACGATAACGTTTTCTTTAACAAATTACTGTGAAGATTTTGCCACTAACTCTAGATTTTACCTTTTTTTATAATGTTATTAATAGGGTGGTAGGGTGGGGATGGGGAACCGGCGAGGAAATTGTGAGGGACTGTGGTGGAATTGGGATACATTGATACCTGGAACTTGACAGATATCAGTGGTGTTGCATGCTCAAAAGCAGCATATTCATGAAGTCTTCTTGGTCAAATTGTAGTATATTTGTAATCTTTTTATTAGTACCCTGGATCAGAAAAAAAAAAAAAAAAAAAAAAACTAATTTGGGAGAAAACAATAGCATCTCTAGATGAAATCGATCATTCAAGCTCAGTTCTGTTTAATCAACAATAGCTTTTTGCTATACTTGTGCCCTTTGTATAAATATATAATTTATATGATTTTAATATATTCTGTATATATATACTTGAACTGGCCTGTTCATATTTTGGTTGTACAATTGTTTTATAGTTAACCTTATAAACATTTTACCATGTCCCTTGCCAGTGGTGATGGGACGTAATTTGTCTGCTGCTGGTTTTAATACAGGTTTGCTGTATAAATGCTCGGCATTTTAATGATTTCAAAGTAGCTTTACTTTACATGCTTTTGCTGTTTAAAAAAAAAAAAATAATAATTCTGCAGCATTTTCTTTAAAACCTGTACAGATTTTGTCCCGCTCCGTGATTGGAAACAGGATGAATCTTGCTAACCTAAAACTATATGCTTCTTCCTAGTGCCTTTTCGATGAGATCCTCTTTTGATTCCCTATTCCCAGTCCTTTCCCCCACGAGACAACCTTGTGGCGAACCTTCATCAAGAGCGGCAGCCAGCCAGACGGGGAAGAAATGCCTTTGGCCTTCGATTCCTTCTCCCGGTTTCTGTCGTAAACGTGAAGGTGCCTCTTCCTTGTTCACATTCAGTCCAGGTTCCTCGGGTCCCGTACGCGTCCCGCAGCATTCTGTCTCTTTAGCATATACCTCATCTGCGAGAAGCGCTCTCGCGTCCGCCGCCTTCTTGCTGGACTCTGCGAAATACTTACCTTCGTTTCGCTGTGAAAACACGCTTTCAGGAAAGGTTCCTTGTGGAATTAAGGCAGCGAGCTGTGTGTTAAAAGCTGGTGGCTGGAGGTCTCGAGCTCCGTCTACGGCAGCTTCGCGGGTCTGGGTGGCGGCTGCTGACCAGGCATTGCGTGCGTCGTCTCCCTCTCAACGTAAACGGAGCGTAAACGCGCAGGTGCCCAGGCACGTTCCGTTATCGAGCTGCTTTACTTTCTTCATCTGTCGTTGCGGTTTAATTCCTGCTTCGGGGCTCTGTATAGCTACACCCTGTGCAAAGAGGATGTGCAGCGTTAGAGCATCCTCACTGGAAGTGCTGGCCCCCCATCCCGTTGTGGTGCGGCTGGCGTGTGTGGAGTGAAAGGCTGGCTGATGGTTTCTGTCTGAGGGCAGTGTCCGTTGGAAAAGATTGCATTTTGAGTGAGACTTTTATTTCTTTCACTGTCAGCAGTTCTGTATAACATAAGAAATACTTCAGGAAGGAAAACTCCTCTTACCTGGGAAACAAACTAAACTCCAGGTACTTTGCCATTAACCAGTATTGAAATCCAGGTCAAGTCCCGCAGAGCTGGATTCTCCTGGGAAGGCAGAAGAGTTTGTAGCATTTTTTTTCTCAAACACGACTGCCACAAGTGCTGCGCTGATCAAACGATGGGCCACGTGGCTGCCTAGCCCTTGTCTCCTTCCGTCGTCTCGGCAAACACGCGCCTTCGCTGGTCTGGTAACACCGTAGGAGAAACTCGTTTCTAGATAAATAAGACCGGTTCTGTTTCGAGTGAGTACACTTGAGAACTACCCTCAAACTTTATTTTGAAAGTTGATTTCATGATTTCAGTGCTCTGTTATTTCTTGCATGCCACTTCAAATGCTGGCAATGTATTCCGTAAGGATTTTTTTCAACTGTTACCGTTGATTCTGTTTGACTGCTTCAAAACCAGCTTTACATAACTTACAGCTAAAAGTATTTTTCAAGTCTGATCTTTAAAAAAAGAAAAAAAAAAAAAAACAGCTTGTCATAGGCACGCACGCTGAAGCTGTAATGCTTTCCTTTTTCCTGGCAGCTTCTTGATAGAGGACTGAAGTCTGAGTAGACAACCGAGCGGTGAGCGTTGCTCTTACTTTGAATCGTGCTCCAAGTTGTACGAAAGAGTTAGCATGGCACTGCATCTTAATCACAGATTGTTTTCAAGTGTGGTCACTTTGCGCCTCAGGGTACGGTAATAGTACTGTATTGGCAGAGTAATTAAGGATTTTTTTTTTTTTTTTCTTTGTGAGGGTGGGAATGGGGCTCAGAAGAGACGAAAGCCGCTGTCGGGCTGATTCCGGTAGGGACGGATTCACCTTGAAGTGAAGGCCTGCTAGGAACCGATCAGAAATGTGACGGTAGCCGTTCCTGCTTTCAAACCTGGTTTGTGCTCTAAAAAGGATTCTCCTCGGCTTGTTAGGAAGCGCTGGGGTGATGTGGAAAAGCTGTGATCTTCCCAACAAAGCACTGGTGTTTTAATGGCAGTTCCTGGAATTTGAGGATTGTGCCTGACTGGGGAGCAGAGCTGCTGAGCGTATCATAGTGAGAACCTGAGATGGAACTTATTTATTTTTTAACTGCACACCCCACCCAAAATAAACCGTGGGTTTCAGCTGTGGTAACTCTCCCTGCGGTGCTGTTGCAGGAGCTGATGCTCACCATTTTTTCATTCTTCTGGGAGTGGAAGCTTCTCAGAGATCGTCATGTTTCTGTTCATCCAGCTCAGCCTCGCCCCTTTCCTGGGGTCAGAGAGCTGTTGGTGGTGATCTGAGAACTGCTGGAGGCATTTACATGAATTTTTAGTGCGTTAGGAAAACTGGCCTGGCTTGGCTCTTGCTGTTGCTTGAAGCTGAACTGCAGACAGGCTTTTGAAAGGAGCTGTGCTTGTCTGCTGTCTGTAGAGGAAGGCTCTGTCACGCGTGGTTAAGTCTTGTTCTCCCCCAGATTGTTGTTATCGAGCCGCGCTGGATGGGAAGTGGAATCGACGGGTAGAGCTGTTGATCGGAACAGGTAGGAACAGAAATCCCTTTGGCGCTTGAGCTGAATAGGTGTGGACAGCCCAGCTATTCTGCAGTGTTCTGGACAAGGATTCCTCCTCCTTGTTTGCTCAGTTTTCAGCCTCTTGTGAGTTCTTGGCTCCTCTCACTTTCTATTTATCCATCTAGTTGCAGGTAAACAAGTAAATATAGCTTGGAAAGAAAACGAGGAAGAGAATT
>WHYT01017247.1:14767-113370 GCA_009806455.1 Tetrax tetrax
AGACATGTTAGTCATCTTGTGATAGAATGAAGTCAAGATAGCAGAATAAGATTTAAGAGTGCTTCTCTCAGTTGTCTTTTTTTTTTCTGCCAGCTACTTAATCTCTTTGTACCTCAGTTTTTCAGTTGCAAAATAAAAGCTTTCCTTCCCAAACTTTAACTTCTGAACATTTTTCCAATTTTCCTTTCTTTTGGGGGACAGAGATTGAAATAATTTTGACAATTTATTTCTTTCCTTCCCACCTGAATGCACTCTAAAGGTTTATCTCTATGGTTATCTTTCTTGGCCTCTCCAAATTTTTGCAGATTAGCAAAAAGAAATTTAGTGACTTTGTCATGTTGGCAAAGTTTTAAAAAGTTACACAGTGGAGAAATAAAAAAATACATAGAACAGAGCAGTAGAATGAAAACACAAGAAGACTGTCTCTAACCTTGACAGGTTAGACACTGAAAATGTAGTTTTTCCAGCACTAAGGAGAAAAGTTGGATTCTACCACTAGAAATTATTTTTTCATGCTTTCTTCTGCACATGCTAGTATATACAAGTCTGATGTCAGAATTTGGGTCATAATACTTTTCCTACCAGAACATCCTTTTCGGAAATGAGTCTTGCAGTGCCTTCCTTATGGCATTCTCCAGTCCTGTGTTATATCCATGCTTGGAAACCGGCCACTCCAATAAACGTAAGTGTTCCCAGAAAAATCCCCAAGAGTTTTATATATATATTAAGCATTTGAGCAGCATTGTTTGCTTTTAAATGAAGAAGGATTTTAACTTGCTGCTTCCAATTAGAATAATAATAAACACTTTCCCTAATGATAACAACAAGCAATAGTGTTAAATTAGAAATGCAAAAGCTTTTTCCGTTGGTACAGTATAAGTTACAGTATCATTAAATATATAATCAGCCATTTATTGCTCATGTTGTTTTTGAGGCACTTAAATTAAAAGTTGATTTGTATCTTATTAGACCTCAGTAAATGCTCCTTTAATAGTCATAGGGTGTTTTAATGCTTTACAGAATGATTGTCATTAAATTGAATGCAAGACATTGCACTTAAATAAAAAAGAAATGGAAAAACTCAATAAATCTGGATAATAAAAGCTTTTCTTTGTGCTGTTTGAATTGTGCTGCAATGGATCTCTCTGTTAAACTGCCTTACAAAGGCCAAAGTAACTTAATTGCTTTAGGGCTTGATTATGCCTGCATGAGTCAGATGTGAGACTGTGGCAGTCTTCGCCAGAGATACCTGAGGATGGATTTTCCTGCTGCTTTGATAGATCTCCCCTGAAAAAATGGCCAGGTAAGAGAAATAAACTGCAATGACTTCTGCATTATGGGAGTCTGTCTTCTATATCAGGAGAAGGTGGAGAATGGTGAAGGCACAACACTTGGGCACTATTTCTTGCCCTTTTCTATTTTTCTCCACCTCCTGCGGTTTACTCTGGCATCCACTGCCAGCACACACTTCAAAAGGCAACTCTTAAACACTTCATGAGATATATGTTATGAGGTATATGAAGTATATCTATAGTATGAAGTAGATCTTAAAATGTAGCAAACTTGAAAAGGTCATCTTGCAGAGAGGATGCAGCTTGAGGCTTTGGGTACTAAAGCTGTCTGAGCAGGGAACAGTCCAAGAGTAGTGAGACAGTTTCTCCTCTGTAAGAATATTAGGAGAGGTATTAAAAGGAGACAAAAAAATGTTGGACAGGACAGGATTAAAAAAGCACAAAAAAATTAATCAGGATCTGTAAAAATGTATCATATGATAGGACCTAAAGTAGTTCGATCTTCCTGGTCCATAGCACTAAGTGGCTTGCTTACCTTGAGCAATGTAACTTCTAATACAAAAAGGCTGGATGCAATTCCAGTATAATTTCTGTGGGCCAATAGAGAGAATGCCTATTGTTTTTTAATATATGGTTGTGTGAGAGAAGATATCTTCTCCACTCATCTAACTCTCCTTGACCACAGAATATGTCCTAATGCCCCAAAGCACCAGATGGTATTGCAGGCATTTAATTCAACCCAAAACTAAGGTTCTGATCCCAACCCAAACTAACTCATACAGCTTTGCTCTAGAAGAACAGTTGAAAGGTTTTGTTTTTGTTACAGAATGGAAAGGAAAGAAGTATCAACTTGTGGGATGTCCCCCAGGGACCTTCACCAGTCTGCTAGCTCTGCCTGTGTGCTTAATCTAGTTTTAGATTGACTGCCTTTACTTGGATGTCCCAGAGAAATGTCAGAATTCAGTGTGAGCATGGGAATTGTGAATCTTCATTGTGGTGCACTGGGGACCCCCAGACTTCTGCCTACAGGGAGTGCAGTGCTCAGGGATACCTTGCACGTCCCCATACCATCCATCCTATTGTGCCTGCCGTTCTTAGGCAGGCAGACGGAGGCCCTTACCGTGCACAGTCTGCACTGTCACCTCTTTTTGTTCAGGGCTGCATCTGCTCTGGGCCATGGCAGCTTCAGGCTTATGTGGCACCTGTTGGTCCCCTTGGTCAACGTTATTCTGAAAAAATCATTGACACTAATAGGTGTGTCCTAAAAATCTTAAAAGTGTTCTCTTTGAATGACCTCCTTCAGTGTAAATTTATTACTTGATTTGTCTATGTATTTGATCAAAAGAAGTAAGTTATTTTAAATCATACTCTTTTTTTTTTTTGCCATCTCAGTTACCTAGGTGAAAAGTAGAATTTTGCGATGCAAATGCAAGCCATTAATGCTCAGTCTTGGTTTGACAGCTAGTGACTCAGATAAACAAGGATATGGAGGCCTGATCCATTCTGAAGGAAGCTGATTTACATAATAAGCTTGAACCAGGGAGGTGGGGATAGAGAGACAATCCGTGATTGTCTGAATGCAGGACTTAAAGCCTGATTGGAATTGCTGCACCGCTCCAGGTACTTTGCTAGCTGCCTGAAATGGTATCATGCATCAAAAGCCCTGCAAGCATCCTGCTGCACTGAAATCTCTGAGGCTTCTTTTATTAGTTCAGTTAGACACCTTTAAACTTGAAAGTCCTCCTCTTCTATGTAGCCACTTAGCATTCAAATGAGCTAGAGATAAGGACACATTTGAAACCCTTGTGTTCCTACTTCCTTCTGTACTATTTGGTGTTTAATTGGTTAGCAGGTATTGTTGCTTGTGGAGGCAAAAGAAGGAAAGAAAAGTATAAAAAGGGTCCAGTAACCATGGCAACAGAAAATATTTCATTTAGTTACAGAGTATGTATGTAGAGATGGGCAACAGGAACCTTCCTAGAATGGCTGCCAATTCACTTACCCTGTAAATAGGGAAATAAAGACAGAGGCACAAAAATTCCTGAGCAGTGACATGGCCCTTCGCTGGCTTGTTTAGCTTCAGATCAGAACTGTCCATCATGTTTAGTGATTGTTTACTTTCTTCTGACCCACTATGCAAATATTGCTCTTACAGGTGTGCTTCCCACTATTTTATGATTGACCGAGTTTCCTAATATTGAGAGCTTCATCTCAAAGAAATAGGACATATTTGTTTATTATGATGTAAAGTAAAATATTATAGGCAGATAACTTTTTACCATGCTCTAGAGATTTTCCAGGTCAGGACTCTGACGTGGAGACTCATGATTGCTTGAAAAATTATCTCAGGTGCAAATAAATCCAGCACATATTGGTCCACAAAGTGGTCCTTTGCTTGTGCAGAATGGACTGGTTTAATAAATCCTGCTAGTGGTGTACATTTTGGACCTCATGGCACTACGGTGCATATCTGTGAGTACATACACAGTCACATAGATTTAAAAAAAGTATAAGAGTATAAAAGCTGAAAACATTTACGTCACTATTTTTTTTCAGAATCAAGAGAGTCAGAAGGGAATCTTGATGGTCATGTTATTCATTCTTCTGGTCCCAGCACAGGAATTTTCTATCTGAACTTCATTCCCCACCAACTGTCTTGCCTCATCTCGAAGAAAACCTCCAGTGCTGCGAATCTCAGTTCCCAGGCAGTCAAGACCAACTCTTCCTTGTCCTTGTTGTTAGAACATTTCCTTTTATGCCTAGCATAATCCACTTGCTGCAATTTAATCTGGTTACTTATTGTCCTATTTTCAATGGCTCGAGAGAGAATTCTCTTTGGAGCTGCTTTTCATGTGTGTAAAACCATTTTTTCTGTCTTCTATACTTTAGCCCGAGGAGCACCAGTTTATTTAGTCTATCCCCACGAGTTACTGTATCCAGATAACTGACTGTCACCATCACTTTCCTGTGTACTCTTTCACAGTGGTCAACATCCTTTCGTGGTGTGCAGTGCTCAAAAGTGGACACAATTCTCTAGTCAAGACCTTGTCAGTACTGGGCAGGACCAATGTAATTTGCCAAAGACAATCCTGTTTGCATCCTACTAGGCCCTTTTCCTTTTTGATGATTACCCAAAATAATTCATTCATGCTGGCAAGGATTGTGGTCACTCGCTTTGTAGCAAGGTGGTGTGTAGCAATGAGGTCCTGTGAACTCATTCACCCCCTGTACCTTGTAGACAGGCCCCTAGTAACTGCAGTGCAAACCTTTGCTGAGGCAGAACCTCCATTTCATGTTTGCACAAGCAGCCTGACTTTTTAGCCTTCTAATCCTGCATAGACTACAAGGAGGTCTGAGAAGCAGGACTGGTATCAGATGGTATCAGAAGCAGGACTGGTCATAGCTATAGGGAGATAAGTTTTGATCTCAATTACTTAAGTGTAGAAGCAATTAATTTTTCTAGACTTATTACGCCACAATAATAGAATTAAATTAAGATAATTAAAACAACCACGTTGTGAACTACTACTTGTTAACTAAACTACCCTACCAGTTTCAGGGGGATAACAGAGGTGTCCTAGGAGATAAAATGTAAGTATTTGTTCCCAGGACAGCAGAACAATTTTTCTCCAGCCATCTGCTTCCAGTTATTTATTTGCATTACATGTCTTTTCTCCTTTCTGTTTTATTGTATTAGAGCATATTTTGGTTGGTTGTTTTTTTTTAATTTGAGTAGCAGCAATCAATCTCTTCTTAAAATAAAAAGCAACAAAGACAAAATAAAAAAAAAGAAATTAAAGAAAAGACATGATAGTTTGGAAGATCCTTCTCATGTTGAAGACTCATCAACATTCAAAATTAAGAATTTGCAGAATATTTTATCATCTCTACTTGTCAATGGCAAATGCGATACACAAGTTGAAACAGAATTCCTGTGCTTTATGAATTTTCAGTTTTAAGTAGAGAAAAGACGTGATAAAAGGAGTAATAAACTAAGGAAGAGCTAGAAAAAATTTGTTGCTTCATAAATGATGACATGGCATTGAACAAAACTTTCATGAAGGCATTTTACCTAAATAATTACTTGTTACCAAATAGTGTGGGAGTTGGGTGAATGGAGGACTTAATGAGACGTTTTTGTGTGACTCTCCTTAACTGTATGTGTCAGTCAGGTTATACAAATCATTTCAGTAATGCACATTGTAGGCTAATAACAGACAGCGCTATTCCCAATTAAGGTCACAATTCCTGCTAAGCTGGCAGGTAATACCAGGGCTGAAAGTCTGAAGGGATAAAATCTGGAGAGGAATGCTGTTGTATGTGGATGCTGTGAATACCTGAGAGATTATCATATCATGGAGGAAGATTTAGGATACACAAACTTATTAACTCTAAGTTCAACCTTGTCCCCAGGATTAGATAAATTTACTGTCCATAGTGAACCCTCGCACTTGCATGTCGACATGAACTCAAAGCTGATGGACAGTACATTAGCCTGTCCATAGTCTCATGTATGTGGTAAGGACAGATCAAGCATAGATAAAGTCTACTTCACCCAACAAATACTTGGGTCTCGTCCATTCCTAAACACTGATGATGCTTGGGTTGGGATTGTTTTGCCTAACTTCAGATGTCTTAATTTAAGCTACTCTTTTTGTAGTCAACAGAGGGACATAGAAGTTTGGGGGGATTTTCTTTAATCTATTTTAATCTAGTCCTCCCTGTCTTTTATCTTTTGACCAAAACTTAAGTTTTTTTCCATGTAAATTATGACTGAAATAATTTCTAGGGGTGAAGATGGTGGAGAGCTTTCATACACATTTTTTTTTTAGTGGAGAGGAAAACTAGAAGCCGTTTCCCCAAACCTGTAAGCCTAGGGATTTATCTGTGTGTAAAACTTCTGCTCATGTAACACTGATCTCACACTGATTGCACTAGTCCTTATACCCAGTTTCTTGACACTTTTTGCAAGAACTTAGGAGATGTGTTGGCCACCTGCGATAGCAAAAAAAAAAAAATATTTCCAAGTACAAAAATTATTTTGAAAGGAAAAACTGAAAATTCACTGAAATAGAAATATGTCTGTGTTGGTAGAAATTTTGTATAGCATTGCAAAACCATTTTGTGGTAGAATAGAATCACAGAACATCTCAAGTTGGAAGGGACTCATAAGGATCATCAAGTCCAACTCCCTGCTCCTCATAGGACTACCTAAAATTAAGCCATATGAATAAGAGCATCATCCAGATGCTCCTTAAACTCCGACAGGCTTGCTGCTGTGACCACTTCCCTGGGGAGCCTGTTCCAGTGACCTATGGTAACTACTAGGCAGAGAAAGGAAAAAAGCAGGGAACTCTTATAAGCCAATGGACTACAGTCATTATTTGCAAAGCTCTGTGGGGTATTGAGGCAATAGATTTCCATTAACAGCCATAGATACTGGTCATTCAGCTCCAAGAGACAGTTTGAGAAGTCTCAGCCCTGCCGTAAAGTATGACACTGTAAATATTTGCCTGAATGTATCACTAGCTCTTTATATTCAGAGGATCTGGAGAAAGCCCCTGAAGAGTGATTAAAAGACTGGAGGATTTAGAGCCTCACAGCAAAATCAGGGAATATCAAAGCATCTCTGAGCACTCTGAGGGAGAGCAAAATTGTTGTGTCAGACCATCCTTATCACTGGAAGGGATATTGGTCCGATCTCTTTGTAGGGAAGGGGGCGCACAGGCTCTGTTTGGATTATACCCAGCAGGAGACCGTTTAGCTCCTTTCTAAAGAGGAGCTTTAAAAGATTTCATCTGAGAATCAGTTAGCTCAGAAAATGTCGTATTACAATTGAGGACAATTAACGTCTAAGGAGAAGTGTGTGGAGTTCATGCTTAGTTTATACTTCTCCATCTGGGGAGTCTCTTCTGTGCTTTCTCTGCCATTTCCCATTAGCTTGGATTACACTAAGTTTAAAGCATCCATGCAAGCATTAAGGTAATCACCTGAAGAGCAGAAAACCCAAGTGAGACTCCCAACGATGCTCTCATACTTTATCTGGTGCCTACCAAATGTGTTGTCTGTGTCCATTACAGATACACTGGAGTAACAGTCAAGCCATGTTAAGAACTTTAGATTCTCATTTTTCAGATGAGATGAGCAGTTTTACAAAGCAGATGTAAGACACCGGTATGATTGCTGTAACAAAGAGGAAAGCTGGGCTGATACCATTGCAAGTTACTCCTGAGATCTCAGGAACTCTGCACCTCCAGTGTAGGTTGTCTTTCCATTCTCAAGACCAGTTAACCTGCCTTCCTGAAAAATCCAGTAAAGTGGAGTACAAGTGGGTGAAAATGCCATGAAGTTGTCTTCACACTTCCACTTTTCCAGTCCTGGGAGAGGTATCTGGCCCTTGCGAGGATCCTATAGAGGCGTCCTCATGCTTCAGCCTAGTTCAGTTTTCAGATTACATATATATGTTACGTTACCACCAAGTAATGTGGTCAGCTTTTTTCTCAGTTCCTTGCGTGGCAAATACCTGGCTGGCCTGTTTTGTGACCTGCAACATTATCTGATACAACACCTTCTACTACTTAAGTAAAGGGTACATTTTCAGCATTTGATGTGCTGCTAAAGGCTTTTAGTAATTTCTTTCTTACAGTCTCTGCTGAAAAGCTCTGTATGCATTGCCCACCCCACCAGGGTCCAGGGTTAGATGGAGCACTGTGGTAGTTGGAGCTGATGCTATTACTTCCTCACAACTGAAGGGGCAAGTCCTTTGCATTAGCTCTTTCATATCCAAAGAGTGAGAGATGCTGTCTGCAGTCCGAGTTCTTAATGAACTTGAGAAACCTGTAGCATGCTGCCTTTCTTTGCAGGCATCTCCTACCCTTCAGAATGGCAGGCCCTTCCTTGCTCTGCTCCTGGGATTTCTACAGGACCCAACCATGGAATTCTTGATGGGCCAGAAATGGGTAATAAAAAGAGATTACTGATGACTAAAAGGAGTTAAATAAAACTGTTTGGAAATATGAGATTTTAGTATGTAAAAGGTGAAATGAGAATGGTTTTAAAATGTTCTTTAAAGTTCCTATTTTTCCCCAATGGAAAAATCTTAAAATTCTTCACATCTGGGAGTCATAAGACAACAAACAAAGTTTGTTAGTTTTCAATATGTGGAAAACTCAAGATATTTTTAATTAAAAAGATTTCTAAAGTAAATCAACATTTTTCATGAAGGGCAAATATTTGATTCACTTTGTGAACATAAAATGTTGATTTCAGTTTGCTTGTTCTATTCTGAACATAAGACTGATCACATTTTCCAATGTATTATAGAGTCTGACCAGGAAATTAAAACCTATTTTGGAGAGAGCTTTGAAAATTACCACGTGCATCTCTTGTGATGTGGTGTCCCATGTCAATATAATAACTTTTACAATATTCTTTTATATGAAGGCTTTAACAGAGCTACTCCTGGGAAAGCAAAAACGTGTCCTGTAAGAATTATCTGGAACTGTCTCTTCTCCTTATTCTGTCTACTCCTGGGAAAATGAAGACAAAGAAGTGACAACAGAGAGAAGGAGGGGATCTGCAGCTGCTGTTAATGACTGATGACTAATTATTACTCTTGGAAATGGTGCAGAACAGATATACTTAGAAGTGTATTCTCTTCTGACTTGTTTGCCTGACGGATTCCTTCTTCCTCAGATTCTTGTGAAGGAGCTAATTAACACAAAAGTCACTAAAAATGGCTTCTTAGTTGCTTCATTAATAGTTTTTGGATGAAGTTCCGTAGCCTCCAGACCCTGGACATTTGGGATAGGAACCAAGCTATGTTGCTTAACCCTTTCTCCAATATAAATGTAAGTAACAGAATAGAATAGGATTTTTTTTTTGAGCCAAGACTTTTTTAAAAATTCATTACGATATTTATTCACTGCCCATAAATTCAAATGTAGCTTTTGAACCAAAAGTTATCCTTCTGAGTAAGCAGGAGGAGACAGAAGAGTTCAGGAGTGGGAGTTCTGTTTCTCCCTTGAAATCTAATCCGATGGGTAATTCCTGAACCCGAACCAACTCCAGGCAGTGACACAGATTTGCATTTTGCATCCCTGAGGGATGAAGGAGTGCAGTTGAGCTTGCTCATGAGAAGGGGAAATGGTAAAGAGATGCGAGGAAGCCCTAGAAAATTTGTTCTGCAGATCATCTTGCCACTGACAGGGCTCGAGGTGGTACTTTGCTGATCCCAGAACTCCAGGAGGGACAGCAGCCCCTGCCCACTGCGGCAGCTGTGGCACAGCCAAGCCAGTTGTGGGTCTAGTGCTGCTTTCTTGTGGTGAGCACTGTTTGTGCTGCTTTCTTGTGGTGAGCTGCATCAAGTACTGACCATGTGATGTGTTTGTTTCTATGAAATTGGTTGATCTCGGTCCAGCTCTTAGTGAAAAGTCTCCACCTCACCACTGATGCTCCTTTCATGTCTCTATTGTCATTGCTCTCTTCTGAGCTCAGAGATGGTGAGGCAGGCATGAGGGAACTAGACCTCTCATTCTTGGAGGATGGAGCTATTCTCTGGCTGGGTTACTTCTGTTCCCAGACCCAGAACAGCTGGGGGAAGTGAGTATGAGAAACAGAACAGCTGTTTCCACAAGTTCAAAAGAGCATTCGGTTTAGACAACTCTCGTCTAGTGAAATCCTTAAGAACTTAAGAATGTCCCCAAATAAGGATGACGTATAAACCTTATTTCTTTGGAAAAGAAAAGATTTCTTTGCATTTCTTTGGAAAGATAATAAGACCTCACACAAAGGTATTTTTTTTTCTAGGCATCCATTCTTGGGATGGAAACTCTGAAGATGCAATGAAAGCAGACTTTTTGCAAACTCACTTTTCCCCTCCCTACACATTGTGCCTGGTGCTCATTACATTGATAACAAGAAAAGTTGCAGGCCAGTTGAGTGTCTGATCTATTAGGGTGTACATCAGGAAGGTAATAACACTGCAGGTGAAATCTTTCAAGGTATGCACATGGCAAAAAGTCCAGAGTTGGAAGGAGATGTTGAGGGAAAGGGGTTAGGAGCAGTGGTGGTGATGGAAAGGAAGTGTGTCAGTCAGCTAAACACAGCACAACATCTTAAGCAGCCTATTGATTTCCTGTTCAGAATTCATGCAGGGCGACTCCTTATCATAAAACATTCAGCAGCCAAAATCAATAAGAGATGTGGAGCACTGAATCTTGCTGCTTCAAAGTTATACTTGAAAACAACAACAACAAAAAAATCACTGCTACTCAGATGTCACCAGGGCATCAGCTTGCTTTGGACCCAGCTCAACAATTTCAATAATAAAAGTTTGCTTCCTGTTTTTCCAAGGGGGAGTCCAGCTGGAAAGTGACAGGAACTGGATTCAGCTATCTGACAGGGAATCTATATTCTGCCCCTCTCTGTTTACAAAGGAGGTTCAGGGAGAAAGATAAACCTAGATAACATGAAACATTTGCTGAGGTAGAGCTTGTCTTGTGCTGTGAATTTGCCAACATCTGGCAGTTCCCTGGCTAAGATCACATCCTCTAGCTACATAGCAAAATGCAAAGGGACTAAGAAACACATCGCAAAAAGCTTAGATGATACTGTCTTTAGAGACATACCTTCCCTGACATGATATATGCCAAAATTGCTCTTCAGCTGTTTCTTTGTTGCCAATGTTCAAATGTAACATCTAATTTAGAAAGGTATGGTACTGGGTTTCAAAATTCAGCAAGGTCCAAGTCAGTGGATCTTGGCTGTGGATCCTGTTCTCAGAGACATGTGTCCTGTTCATCCAGAGGGACGAATAACAAGTAGGTGCCTGTGCACAGCCTCAGCCCTGTCCATGGGAGTACCTGGAGCAGGGGTATATGCATACCAATATGTTACAGATCTGCCACTCTTTCCTCCCCCTTTTTGCACTGTGTCATCCTAGAAATCTAGAACACACTATTGGAAAACCTTTCCCTTGATCATTCAGTCCAATCTACTGCCCCTGAACAGGAGTGGCTTGACCTGAACCATTCTTGGGAAATGCTTGTCTGACAGGTGGGATGGCAGCCTTACACAAACAATTTTCTCCTGCTTTCTGGTGCTTCCCTATCCTTACATTGAGAAAGATTTTCCTAATACCAAGTCTAAATCTCACTTGTTGCCCTTCAAGCTTGATAGTTCCTGTTGTCTCTCAAGTGGCTTCTGGAGAACAGATTGCCCACTGAAGCTACCTTTTATGAATCTGAATGCTGTTGTCATGTATCTTATTACTCTCTTCTAGATTAAACAATGCTAATTCTTTCAGTCTCCCCTCTGAGGTCATATTTCCCATATGTTTGTGCTTCAGTAAAGGTCTTTGGCACCTGACATAGACTTATGACACAAAAGATTAATTCTGCTCTTGCGTGGCTCTGAGCCCAGTGGTTACCATCACCACATTCAGTGTGAAGGGGAGGATTGCTTTTAAAAGTCAATACAAAACCTGGGTATTTGTTCCATTTCTAATAATTTCCAGAGTAACTGATGCTGCTATAAAAGAATACATTAAAAATGCACAAATCAGACAGCCAGACAAAGCGATAACCAGGGATTCAAGTGGGAATATGCAGCACTAACTGATGAGCTCAGAAAGCATCTGTTGTCACAACACCATCCCTCTGTGGCAGATAAAGAAGTACAGAAAAAAACTGGAAGCAAAAACAATAAACAAAGGCATCAATGAAAATTTTGCCTTTGACTTCAAAAGGACATGAATGGCTATACTGCAGGAGTCTTGGGATGGGACCATGAAGTAGCTTGTTCCATAACTGTGTCCACGCTGCATAGTCCTTGAGATGGCTATAAACAAAAAGCACAAATTGAAAAGCCATGGAGGAACAAAATCAGCTTGCTTATGTAAAGCTCCGTATGATTACAAACAGCCTGTTTCTGATACAAAAACTAACCTGGTCAGAGTTCTGGTGGCTCATCTGTTACTTAAGTTTTGATTTTAGTATCTGTGGTTATTACAATAAAGGGTTAGTATTGTCTGGACAAGCAATGAACCGAACTTCTATAATGCTTTTCTAGTTAGACTGGGAGCTTGGGTAAATATTTTAACAAACCACAGTTTCATTAAACATTTTTGCAATCCATTAAGCTGTTGATTCCCATTCCTATTCATAGGAAGCATGGATGAGGCTTATATTCTTTATTCTTTCCTGTTTTTCTTTTACAAGAATGCTGACTCTATTTATGACTGTTTCTGAAGGAAAGTTTCTGAAGGGTGTTCTTGTAGGTGACATTCTAATTTATGCCTGTGAAGGAGGCAGGCGGGAATTAAGCGACATGATGGAAAGTTTGTTAAGTGTAATCAACAGCAAGGATAAATGCTGTTAGAGATTTCTGCATATTAATCTGGCTTTGCTTTGAGCTGGTGCAGCACTTGTGAAAAAAACCAAAGGTTATAGATTCGGAATCATAAGTTTTGCCTCTCTGACTTATTATAAGGTTATAGATCCTTAGTCAATAAACTGATTGAACTTAACTGGACTGATCTCCTGGATAAACCGTAGGTAGTGTGGGTATTTTGATTCCGTGCTGCGGTGTGATGTTGTGTATAACCTGCCTGACTTACCACAATGCTGCAGAACTTCATGACTTCCCTGCAGGGGCTGAGCCACCCCTGACAGCCCTGTGTGGATGCCTCAGAGAGCACTACAGACCTACGCTCGGATAACTGAAACTTGCCTTTGTGGGATTCAGCTCCAGGTTAAGACCTCTAGATAAAAATATTCAATGGTAGGTGTTTGCATGTGACATGGAGACTGAGTTCAATTGCTTGAGCCAGAAACCCAGAGCTGTTTGGGACATGGTACCATGTCTGAGATTTCTGTATGGGGTAGGCAGCATACATAGGTGGCACAAGAGCTGTGGGAGACCTGTGCCTGCTTAGACCTCTTTAGAAAGGAGTCACAACAATAATTAAACACATGCATACTGAAAGTTTGGTGAGAGACGGCTTTTCTGTCTAGCAAGAAAAGGGTGGAAATTAAAGACTCTTAAGCCGAGGACACCAGTGTTTGATTTTGGTGACTGGAGACATCTTAATTTACAAGATCATAATTTTTTTTAGTAATGACTTCTAAATTTGTCCTGCATCTTTGCTCTCACATAAATAATTTCAATCTTTTTCCTTCTCCTAGATTTAGTTATTCTGTTACAGACTATTTATCTTGTCTGCCAGGTCTCTAAACCATTTATTGAAATTCTACTTTTTAAATCTTAAGTTACCAAGAAAAAAAAAATAATTATGCCTTCATGGAAAAAATATTTGCAAATAATAAATTCTCATTACCTGAAAGTTTCCCTGATCAGATAGCAGAAGGCATGGTTCACCCTTAACGTTCAGCTAAGAAATTGTTTTTCTAATTGTTATGGCAAGTAATCACGAAAATAAATTACCACAGGTTACATTGAATTCTTCAGTGCTGGACATGATTTTATTAAGATTGAATATATTTTTGAAAGAGATTTCCTCTTCACCATATGTAAATGAACCTATAAAACTGAAGAGTTATATGTCTAGTTAATAGATGAGTCAGAGTCAGCTTGGAATGAAAGCTTAGAGAAGCTCGGTCTTTTGCAGTGATGTGAAACAGGCACATAATCATCAAACTGCCCACGCCTAAGGAAGACGTCATTTTCTACTGACTGACTTTTTGAACTTTCTTCTGTCCCCTGTTCCTCTTTGTGGGGATGTTTTTCAGGCTTGCAATACCACCTGTAAGCTCAGACAAGCACAGAGTAGTACTTTTTGCAGCTTATCATTCCTTTTCACTCCTGATTGTTCCTGTGCAAACTGTTTCCACTCTGAATGATCCACAGACCTTCAGTAAACACAGATGGATGCTGCCCCATGCCCTGGGCTCTGACCATTGTGTCCTGACACACATCCTTACCATGGCCTGTCCCTCTTTGCAGGGAGTTTTTTGTCTTGGGTACCTGCATAAATGGATAGACACCATTCAATCCCGTTGAAAACATTTGGTGAAAGTGGTGAAAACAAATGGTGAAAACATTTTGTCATTATGTGAGAAATAGTGAGAGTTCTTGTTTTCAGAGAAAAGATCTTGTTCTGCTACCGCAGAAGTTATCAACATGGTTTACTCCCTGCACTAGGTTTACCTGATGTCAAAAAACATATGCCTTTTGTTCTTCCATCAGTCCCCAAAGGATGAATAGTGACTGAGAAAAAGACTCAGCTGTTCTCACAAACTTTTCCTCTCCCTGTTATAGTCTTACAGGAAGCATTGATGTTATTTTTGGGAAGTATTGACTCTTTTGCAGAATAGAGGGCTCATTAAATCAAAATAATAGCAACATTTTCAGCTGCTTCATTGTTATTGTTGCTATTGTTGCAAGCGGCTGCTGGAAGCCGGAAAAAAGAAGAGAAGGGAGAAATAAAACCAATAAAGAATAGATACCCCAACATATCTGAGCTGGAGATGAAGTGCAACACATCTCTTTTATTGCTTTTAAGTAGTTAGTAGTCTACCACTGAGTTAATAATCATCCTGAAGAGGCAGCAGTGCCACTGAGAAGGACAGGGGAGCTAGGATTTATAGAAGGGATGCTAAACTGGAAATGACAGAGTCACAAGAAAGGGAAATGCGGTACTGAGGTTGTGTTAATAAAAGTATCGTGTATTACAAGCAGAAAGAGTGAATTTATTCCACTGCCATTGCAAACTTAGCCAGAGCTAGTCTGGGGGCAAAATATGTTGGGTTTTTTAAATAGAGGGGTCAAACAGTAACAAGTGAGAGGGAAATAAAGCAATACCGTAAAAAGGCTGGAAAATGATTCATGTGGAAAGTAGAGTGGCTGCTGCCTGCAAGAAACAGAGCTGATGGGTGACCGAATACAAAGCACAGCAGGAAGCTCTTCCTCTGTGTTTGCTGGGAACACTGCAAGAAACCGTGAAAGTGGGAGGATTTCTCAGTAGTATGGAAATCTATTCTGGGAAGGAAACAGTGTGAGCAGGAAACTGGAGATTGTTAACTGTACAAATTTATGATTTAGGGACACACAGCAGGGAGTGAATGTAGTAACCCAGGAAATCCATTCAGTTCTTTGATGTCCTTAAGTAGTAAAAATCTATGTTTCTAACTATTTTTTCTAACTTTTTGTAGTATTTGGAATACTAAACACCACCAATTAACAGGTCACCTCATAGTCTCAGAAAAGATGAAATCACAAAGCGAACAAATAAAAAAACCCTAGGAATTTCAGAGAATGATTGATTTTTGAGTCCTCACCTGCTATATCTTAGAGAGGTTTCTCCAGCAGAGTAATGAAAACCTGCAAAAAATCTCAAGCTAGATACCCAAAGTTGTGTCAAGTGGATTTTTAAATTCTTGATCAAGGCAATTTGCTTCACAGAACAAACAGTCCACAGATGTAATTTTTTGCTCCTGGCCAGGGTCAACGGGTAAATAGAAGCCAGGCATGAAAAAGGATATGCATAACTGACGAAAGAGAAAATTTTGTGTTCATTAGAAATATATTCACCTTTTCAAGAGAGTTCCACATACCTAATATCTATGGAGATATAAACTGTGGCATGTAGACATATAGTGAGCATGGCAGGTATGCAGAGTTCAGGAAAAATCAGAAGGGTAGTGCTCCATTTTCATAATATCTTTCCAGAGCTTGTTCTCACACCTTGCTGTTCGCTCAGTTTTTTTTTCAACTGTTTATTTTCCTCTGATTTTATACCTTGGCAGCTTAGTTGCAGTGGTTGACTGAAGGATGCATTGGGGGAATAGAAGTTTCAAGAGGACATTCAGTGAACAAGGCAGCATAGAAAAGTTGACATGAATATGACTGACAGTTATTATTTCCCAGGAACTCTCCCTGAAATTGAACACAGTGTTACTGCTGGACTTGCATAAAATTTAAAATATCCATCCTATGAGGAACTTCTGGATTCTTGGCACTTTTATTGTCACCTAAATTGAGGAAAAAAAAATTACTTGAGGTTTTCTTTATTTTTTTACTGGCATTCCATGGAAGGTCAGTAGATGGATGCCTTTAAGCCAGCCCATGGAGAGAGAAGCCCATTATTAGAGAGACAGTGGCTGTATTTTTCCAGGCTTGACCTACTCCCCCTTTAGTAGATGAGAAGTGACCATCTGAGCTTTTCTGTCTGCAAAGCTAACTCAGGGACACTGCTACCTTCAGTTACCTTGCTTGTCCTCCACACTGGACCTTGAGCAAGAACATTGGTGTGGGGTTTCCTTTTGGCTGGGATTGACACCTGCAGTAGCAAGGTGCCAAGTAAACGCATTGCCTGTGGTCCTTAGGGGTTAGCCGGCAGTCAGGATGTTGTGACACCTGTCAAGTGGATTTTCACTTTCTGGATGACTAAAAAGCAAAACCTCTCTTATCCATTTTCAGTTATATTGGGGATTTCTCAGGTTTCAAGGTCATGAAAAGAGTGATGTTTATCCCCTTCAAGGTTTTAGGATAGTTTTGACTGCTCTTGCACTTTGCATGGATCTGATGCCCTCTCCTTCCTTATCTCTTGAGATTAATTGGAGTTATTCATGCATCAGTGGCAGTCTCTTGGAAGTGTCACAAACATGACATGCTGAAATGAAGGATGGGATAAGACTGCTTGGGTCATCAAGCTCAGCCTGGGTAATGGCAGGCATTGTATTATTAAACACTGAATTGGAGCATTGCAAAAAAAAAAAAAATAAAATTCCTAGATTTCCATTTGAGAACTTTTATAGGACATTGGGAAGATCAAGTTAGTACATAGGACCTCGTATATAGGTGCTAGTATATGAGCTCTATGCTTCCTTACAAAAGACGTTAAATGGCTGCTCACTGGAATTGGTTGCATGAGAGAAGAACAAGCAGAACATGTTCCTTTAGTTATGGGAATGGAGAAGGCAGTTAAAAATAGTCCTCTTTGTAGCACTCAACAACAGTTTTGAAGGCTTCCTCGTTTGCAAATACTACTGCATGTTCCTCTGTGCTTGCACATTATTTTCTGCTGCTAGTGACTTAGCAACACAGCTTTATTGCTTATCTTATAGTAAGAAGACTGGTTCTTCTAGCCCCTGTATATACACAGAACAAAAGAGACAATCCTCACCCCACAAATGTCTGTTTTGTACTGCTTTTCCAGTAAGTGAAATTATATGTGGTTAATTAATAATCCAGTTTAGAAATTTCTAGATGACTTTCCTGCACACCCCACTTGCATGATTTTATTTTGACCTTAGGAATTGAATAACTGCCAAGAATTGCTTTGCAGTATGAAGCCCCTTGTATCAGCTGCACTCAGCAGCAGCCAGGCTGCTAATGATGGAATTTTAAAAGTGGATTCAAGCTTGTTCTTGCGATCAGTTCCTATAGCTGCTCTGATTTAATGCCTTTAGAGTGGATGAGGAAGAGTCTTGTTGGCTGCATTCCACCAGCAATACAAAGTTCTTTGTGAAACAGTGATGATCCTTGAAGGATTTGGGAGGCACAGGCATGGAGCAGGTTCTCATCAGCTGCAGCGTGCACTGCCATTTACAAGAAACAAGGTGTATTAATGCATAGGCAAAACTGTATGGTATAACTTCCAAATACGATAATGGAGTAATATCTTTTGCTCTCACCATAGTTCAATGTTTAAGGCTGTAATAGAGCAGTTATCATGAAATCTGACCTTCTCAAGAGGTGAAGAGGCTGTGACTGTGAAATCTCCTTGGCTCCTGTAACAAATAGTTGAGGTCTTCCTGCACTGTGCCTGGCCCCACTGTGTACCTCCCTCTACTCCCATCGTACATTGGTACCGAGCACGTCTGCCATACCCACCTCATGTGGTGCAGGATTGACAGCCAGAGGAAGAGAGGCCATAGAGGGACAGGAAACCTCCACCTCCCTCGGCAAGTGGTAGAGGCAGGCGGAGAACAGAGCTTGGTAAGACTGTAACACCTTCTACCAGAGATAAGCTCTCAGTAGTTTAGTGACCCCGAGATGTTAAAGGAAGATGAAGCCCAGAGCATCCACCATTGCACAGCTGTCATTGGGTGTCTCAGACGGTCCCTTTCCTTCATGCTTGCTAAAGGCTCTGGTCTTCTAGTGCTTAATCTCTCACTATAGAAAAATGCCTGCTCTGCCTCTATGTAAAATAGACCCTGGTGTACAAATTAGGTATAAATCAGCCATTCCAATCCCATGACTTGCTAACCTGGTAGGCACAAATGGTGTCATAAGTTGTGAGAGCACAGAGGATCAAGATCCTAGTCTTAAGTGTTTTGCCTGAAAAAAGAGCAATAAATACAAGAGGCAGAAACAGCATGACCAAAACTGGAGAAGTATAAATCACGCAGTGGAATGAAGTGCAGTGATTCACCTGCTACGCCGGGTGCTGCTGCCCTGCAGACAATCTGACAGAACAGCAGAAAAGAAATGCAACACACCAGAAATAAATACTCACTCTCAACTGACACAACGCTATTCATTTTGAGTTAATATATTTATTCTTGAAATTCAGCAGAAATCCATAGCATACAAATCATCTCAGCATCAATACAAGGTAAATGTGTGTGATTAAGGAAGGAGAGAGGAACATCAGCACAGTTGCAACCCATAAAAGTTAACTATTATTGGGTTTCCTCTGCACGAGCACATGGATCCTCTTTGACAATCCACATATGCTGGTTGTCTTTTGTACACCCTTAGGCCTTTTGTCTACATTATTGGTCACTTTAAAAATTGCTGATTCCATTTTACAATATTGTCATCAGCATGACCGGTAACAAGGTACAGCAAGGACAAAGAAGCTATAAAAAGTGGCAAAGACAAACCTAGAAAGGAGTGCAGGAGAGTTAAATAAAGTTGGGAGTAAAGACTCAGGGTATCTTGAGAGATGGCCACTAAAAGGTGGAGGTTCCCAGATCTGACTCTAAGGTTTGAAAATAAGGAAGGCAGAATAGACCAGGTAGTATTTGAGAACAATGTCTCCTGCCTTCTACAGAAAGTACCATTGGGTGGGAGGGGTTCTCAGCATACCTCAGGAGCTACTTGCCACTTACAAGGATCAGGCTTTTAATTAGTAGAAATGGAGGAAAACAGCATTGCAAATGCAGTAGTGACCACATGCTGCCGAATTGAGTCCTTTTCAAAGAGGACATCCATCATTTGCTATGAGCTTCCCTGATCTGTGGTCTGCGTGGAGAGATACATCAGCTGCTGAAGAAGAAAGTCACAGAAAGGGTAGGAGGTTAGGCCACTGCCTGGAGTGAGGAAGTCAGGACTATTGGGCAGTACCCCTCGCTCTGGAAAGACATGGGGTCAGGACCAAGCAGCTTAGTGTTTACGGCCAAGTAGGAGGGCTCTCAGATTTTATTTGTTATTCAGCAGAAGCTAGTGGAAGTATAAGTCCTTCCATTTCAGAAAGGGGATGTGAGAATTAGGAGTGAAAGCTCAGAGCAACGAGGTGCTTTTTGTAAACCCATTGCTAACTTGCTGTGAGAATCAGAGTTAATCTCTGTGTCATCCAGCAACTCGTGTATCCACATGATAAACATGGAAAGCGCTATTTATGCACCTGGAGGATTGTGAAGGATGATTAATACCTTGTAAAAATGCTACGAGACTATTTGGGAAAGTAACCGTTGCTTTGCCAGTCTGTAGCAGCGGACTTTGCTGCTGCCAGCTACAACAGGAAGAGACTTGTCTCTTTTCACCTCCCTGTTCCTCCTTCCTTGTACCTGCTCTCAGTAAATCATAGAATCATAGAATCATAGAATGGTCAGAGTTGGAAGGGACCTTCAAAAGTCACCTAGTCCAACCCCCCTGCAAGGAGCAGGTACATCCCTGACTAGATCAGGTTGCTCAGAAAATGCTTTCTTGCTCTTGGTTTTCTCTAATGGAAAAAGAACTTGCCAGACCTGGAGGGCAACAAGCATTTATCTTCCATTTTCTGAATTACCCTCTAGCCACTGCCTCTCACACGGGCACAGAAGCAAATAAACTAGTTCATTTGGTCTTCCAAGTCCCCATGACAAGATGCTACTTTTAACTCATAATTTGAACAATGTTCCTTTGCACTCTGTATTCCTAGCAATAGTTATACCCTTACTAATCTTTAAATAACTAATATTATCTGTAAAAAAAAAATCTGTAAAAAAATTATGATCCAGCAGCAACATAAGCATACTATAATAATATCAGGGGAAATCTACCTTGCAGCCTTCTTTTCTTCGGCTGTTTCTTCAGTCCTTCAGATCCTCTGCTGTTTTTCAAAAAAGAGTCTCTGCCCTTGATTTTGTGTAGATTTTCTGAGATATGGTTATCTAAAGATTTATTTTCAGGGAGAAGTACTCTTAGAAGGGTGTAGCATGTCTAATGTGTGAATTCATGAATGTAAATGGGATACGGGTATCCTTGTACACCAATAGCATCTCCGGGTTTCAGAGATGCATTCATTCCAGACTCGTGGAAGCACGCTGCTAACCTGCAACCCTGCCCCAAGGATTTTACTGCCCTGTCATGTGGTAAGAGAAACAGTAAAAGAAACACAAAACAACACTGATAAAAAGCTGAGGTCCCGGCATATTGAGCACATAAGTGGTTTTGTCCAAGATTTCATGGGCACCAAAGGTCAATTGAAAGGAGAGAGGCAGAAAGCAGCAGTCTGACAGTGCTGTAGAAATTTATGGGTGATGTGTCGCAGCAGGTGAGACTGTGATGGAGCCAGAGAGAAAACTGCACAGATGGGTTGGGCTTCTTGAGAGCATGCATGAACTGAAGCCTTTTCCATAAATAAAAACACAGAAGAAGATGAAGCTGTATCTGCAATCCCACCTGAGTATTACTTTTGCAAGTTTTGTTAGTCGTGTACCCCTGACTCACTGGAGGTTTGTGGCAGGGGAAAGCTTTGCTTTTGGGGTTTGGGATGTTGTAGATCAGTGTGAGCTGGGTGTGTGAAGGCGGCTGTGATGCCCCAGGGCAGGGACAAGGAACGGATCTTGCTCTCCAATGTGTGACTTCATCTGGAGAGATGCCTTAGATGAAAAGATTGTGTAAGTGATCTCCTGAACTTTAATCCAGGCAGATGTTTTCTGTGCAGCAGAAAGATCCCTGCAGTGCTTTGTCAGTGCTCAGCTAATGAGGGAGAGAGTGTGTTTTATCTTTGTTACCACGGAAAGTTAACCACAATCCAACCAGTGATTTATAGATAATGAGTCCTGTCACATTTACAATTCTTGCCTCACATGAAAGTCATCAACATACCTACTGCTGATCAGAAATCCAGGTATCTATCTCCATGTTTTATTCACAGTCTAATGATCTGCCAGGGCAAAGGCTGGATTTAAAGCTGATTGCTATCAACATTTACATCTGGGAATGCATCTGAATGTCAAGGAGTGTTCGGGAAATTGGTTGACAGATGACTGCAGCAGAGGATACCTTGATAGGGTGAAATGGGAAAGAACTTCTGGGATTCAGAGGTCACTTGGAAAGTGTTGGCAGAAGGAGACCAGAAAAGAAAAATTATCTTTAGTGGAGACTATGGTGGTGGGACTGGTGGTGAGAAACAAAGGTCTGCCATGGCTCCCACTTGCCCACAGCAGGGTGGGGTAAGTATTGCACACATGCAGTTGGCTTAGAGACCTTTTCTTGAAGAGATGGAGTGAAGTATCCATGGCATTGCAAAAGTGCATGTGGCTGTTTATGGACGGCCAGATGGACATTCAGGTTTGATACCTACCCAAGGGGAGATACTCCTGCACACTGGGCACACTGGCTTCAGCCTCCTGACATGGGCTTCCCCAGGCTCAGCTGTGGTGATAGGGGTAGAGAATGGGAGAACCCCTCTGCTGCCCTGCTTGGGGTGAGCAAAGGGAAATGGACCCATGACAACGTGCTGTTGGCTCCAGTGGCAAGGTGAGGCAGGAAGCAGTCACATGAGCCTTATGGGTGTACATGTAATTAGTTTCTATTCTGCACTCCTCTGCAGATACTCTTTGGAGAGCAACCCTTCTTAGAAGCGTGCACTCTGCTAGAACTCCTGGTGTTTGGAATCCCAAGAATTACCTCACATTTATTTATTCAGTGCCTTATTAGCACCTATCAAAGTCATGGAGAGTTTTCCCATTTCAATAGAAGCACAAACAAGTCTTGCTTTTTTTTTACTGTGTGAGACAGAGTACAGATTATTAATTTATCAGCAGAGTTGTGCTAACAGTTACTTTGCATTTGTACCCAGGGGAAAAAAGACGAAGCAAAGCAGGGCACGAGATACTTATACTTTTGCTGGACATATGCAGTGAATGAATACATTTTTTGCACTTCAGGTGACAAGTTGTCCCATGTATTTTTTGCCTGCATAAACAATATATTTAATAAAGACAAACACATGAGTATTTCCAAAATACAGCAAATCTTGCATAAAATAAATAAAAAAAATTCTGTCTTGCAACAAGAAAATGCACCAAGAGAGTGGATTTTCCTTATTTTTCTGTTTCTGTGACTATTTATGCTCATTAATTTTATGCTCATATTTAAAAGTCTCTTTAAATTTTTAAAGTAATAAAACGTAATTATAAAAAAGTGTTCCCTCACTTGTCTTCTGCTATATGTGCTGACTATGTTCCCCACAAAATTATCTAAACCAACATGCAGTATGAAGTGAAGAGACTATATTCTCCAAGTGAGATGTATAACTTGAAAGGCAAAAAGCTAAAATTTCTTCACTAAAATTTACTGAAAAATAACCTATCTAATCTAAACTATTTTTGACAGAAAATTGGATTGTAAACATTTTTTATATTATGTATGTCAGGCTTCTGAAGATGTCATTGCAAAGAAAAGAATCCAAATGTAAACAAAACTCAGAAATTTTTTTATTTTCAATTTTTAAAAAATAAAAAAATAAAGTGTCTCAGAGAGAATGACAGTGATTTCTTTAATGTCATATTTCATGGAAAAATAAAATCTCTTTCTGTTTCATCATACCCACAATGTATCACACAGCATACAATTTCCCTAACACAAAATACCATCTCTCCTTCACCAAAGAAAATGCATTCACACAGAATCATATTCAATTAAAGGCCTGCAAGCTGTCTGATTTAAAACTGATGTAGCTACTGCATTCTAAAAAATTAAGGTTCTTTTTTTTTTTTTTTTCAGGAGAAATAATGTTCTTTTATGTTACCCTCCAAAGTGCTTTAAAACCTTCTTTAAATGATACATGCCCAACTCTATTTTGTTTGAAGGCGACAAAAAGGAAAGCTCACTTAAAGAAATGAAGACTGATTAATTGTAGGGATCATTAACCATTTGCAGTGTGTAGGATTACAGCACCGCAGTTCCACTGAGACTTCAAAAATTTATTTTTTCTCCATGGTTTTTTTTGGTAAACATTTATAGCATTTTTAATGGATACTTTCCGTAGGAAAATGTAGACTTTACTTTTTTTTTGCAGGGAAAGAAAAAAGTGTCAGAAAATCAGGATGAACTGCTGTTTCAGATTGCCTCTAGGTCAGTTTGTGCTTGCCTGAGCAGCTGCAATGCCCAGTGTGAATTTTTTTTGTCAAGCACCTCAAGCTTCTGCTTTCTGCTGCTGGAGGAATGCGGCCCGTGGCCGTGGGGGCGTGGGCCATGCAGGCTGCAGTTCTCTGGCGGCACAAACAAACATAATTTAAAGTCAAGCAGAGCCAAAATGTTGCAAATGACATTTCTTTCTGAGATGTTTGCTTCAGAAAAAATGTCACCATTTCAACTTCTTACTTTAAGACTGATGGAGTTTGCACTTTTTCCTTCATCTTTTATGAGGCAAAGGAGGTGATGCAGGTTATGAAAAAGAGAAGATAGAGCTGAAGCTGTGAGAAATTCAGATTTACAAAGTGTAATCACCTAACCATAATTCAGCTAATCACATGGACTAAATCTAACTCATGAAAGCTATTTTGAGTTTGGCAGCCCTTGATTTTACAAATACGGCATTTGAGAGATGATGAGGGCTATGAGGAAATTGTTTAGGTTCTTTGGGAATGAACAGTCCATACTGCCCTGAAGAAAGGCACAAATTATTTATCTAAGTGCTCAGTACTTTGCAGTATCATTCACTCTAGAGTGTATTTCATTGGGCAGTACGTGATCATTTAAGCTTGCAAGTTGGAAGCAAATCTGTGTGAATTCAAAACACCAAGGGAAACTAGATAAGTAAGAAGTCTGCAATGTGAAATGCTTCAGCCTAATTGACTGATGCCTGACTTTCAGGCTGCTTTTGCTATTTCTTTGTTATTGTTGCTTTCATCTCTTTATTGAGGAAATTAGTTAAAAGAAATCATTCAGCATTTATTTTGTAGGCAGAACATTATATTTTCAAGCAAACAGGAAAGGGGTATTTTTGATTGAGCTACCCATAAAATATTACCTGGTTTGCTCAAGCAAAGAAAGGTGGAGGAATTTCCAAAATGTTTTTGGCATTTTCTTAGCTTGCAAAAGGAAAATTATATGGAAATTTGTCTCTCTTTTGGGTCTTTCTGCAGTACTTCACCCCAGTGCATGTACTGGGGGTAAAACTGGGACTGAACGGGCAGCTGGGCTGGGGCTGGAAAACGGGCTGAAGTTCTCTGAGGTTTTCTTTCACTGCCTCTTTTGGTAATTCTGGCTGGATGTGAATCTGGAAGAGCACACAGATGAGTGACCAGCCTTCCTGTGACAGTCCTGTGGGCTGTGGAGCATATTGAAACTCTCCCAAGGATGAAAGAGTATGGTTGATGGTTTGGGTTTAAGAAAGATTTAAGATAAAGTTGAAAAAGCAAGACTATAAAACTACAATGCTTTTTTGCTTGCTGGATGTTTTTCTTGTAATACATGCCAGGAGACATGCTACTTTATAGGAGAAAGGAGGAACAGTGTAGTGTGGTGAAATTCATCCTGACATTTGGTGATGAAATTTGATTGAAGAGCCAAAATCAGAATGACAGATGTTGCAAGAGCTGAAGAAAATCTGGAGCACAAAATCAGTTGCAGCACACTGTGATCCCAGGAGGGCAGAAGGCCAGAGGGAATATTAAAGCAGCATGATATCAATTAGAAATTGGTTTTATTGTGGGATAAGCATCCTTCCAAAACCAGCATTAATGGGCACCTCTAAAATACTGAAGAGGGTGTTAACATTCAAATATGATGCCTTAGTTTTAGTCTGGATCCTGAGTAGATGGAAATAATAATAGTAATGATGATTGAAGCAATAACAGTAATCACAATAAATATGGCTCTCTATCATTCTCACTATTTTTGTTTACTCTCCTCAGAAAGTTTTGAGACTGAGTAAAAAAGGAAGAATTTCAGGCTTTGATTAATAGGACTATTATATCCCAGCAATTGTAGCAAACTGCTTCACAAATCTGAAGCCTTGAAAATAGCTTGAGTTTGCTGCAGAACGCCCTGTACTTTAGGCCTCTGATGTCCCCTGCACTACAAATTTGCATTGTACTCAACAGATAAACACCATTATTAGTCGGAGCATTTAGGCAATGAGATGCAGTCAGTTTTGCTTCATGCCAAGTTTCAGTTGGCATCTCACAGTTTCAGTAAATACCTTCTTAATGTGATGTTAAATCCCTACTTTTCTGCAAATCTCCCCTCTCTGGAATGCGGCCAGCTTGGCAGCTCTGAATAAGCACACAAAAAAGAACAGTGAGTGAGCAACATGGGCAATTGCTGCACTACATTTGAACCTTTTGCTAGCAGGCTGTTAGCCTTGGATAAAAGGGCTTCTTCCAGCTCAGCAGTGCTAGGAAGTTCAGTGGGTCTTTTGGAGCTGCAAACTCTGCTCCTTGTCACTGCTGGTGGGGGCAGCCCATGCCATTGGGATTGCCACTCAGGCACTGCCCAGGGGTTGAGATCTGGGCTCTGCTCTTGTACGTTAAACTATGTTCACTCTTGTGATGCTGTCCCAGCTTTTTGCTCCTCCAACTGTCCACACTGCCTCTGTGATAGCTCCTGTGTGGGCTCTGCTTCATGTTGTGGCCCCTCTAGCAGGGGACCCAAGTGTGAACTAATGCTGTGATGACCTTGTGTCATGCCCCTTGTCTTCAGTACAGGCAAAACCAGATTGCTCTGAAGAGCCCAGGGGACTCCTCGGAGTGGAGACAACCAAGATATGCCCCTTGGTCTGGGAAGCGTGGTCTGTTTCTGTGCTCTCACCAAAGACAAAAGCAGGAGAGTCTGCGTATTGCTGTGTCTCCCTCCTTCAGCAGCAAGATGGGGATGAAGCTTTCCCTTAGCTGTCATGTCAGACAAGAGCATGTGCTCTGGGGTCACATTACCACCAGATATACTTCATTAACATCAGCCTCACCTCCCACCTCTTCTCACTTAGAACCTGTCACTTGGACCATGCAGCAAGTAGACCTTTTGCTCTCCTATCACTCAAGCATTATATTCCTGTCAGAAAAAAAACCTGATGCTGAACATCTTAGAAACATTCAAGAAAATTCCTGCTGAATTTCAGTCTCACAAAAGTGGTTTTGAACAAGTGGGGATCACTCATTGCACTTTATTTCCTTGAAATGATTAGAGATGAAGTGCTAATGAAACATATTAGGAATCCAGAATGTGGATGGAAGACCAATTTAATGCTAAAGAAAGCTGTTATAGACCTGGTGACCTAGTAGATACCCGCTATGGAAAGGGCCAAGCATGCATACAAAACACAGATCACAAGGTTAGCACATAACAATAAATAACAGCATCTTTTTCAATCTTCACAAACACGGCTTGCAGATCTTTAGGTAGTTTATCATCCTTCTTGATCTAATGTCATGCTTTGCCCCTGAATGCTTTGTGGGATAAGACAAATTGCTTATTAATATACTTTCAAAGGAAGGAGATGAGAGCAAGCCAGGCCCGAGATATCATTCTGTTCTGCTGGTTTTACGCTGCTGTGATTTCAGTACACACTAAAGTTCAAAAATTGCAATGGTAGCAAACTAGGCCCTCCAGATGAGGAAAGTTAATTTGTTTATGAATCTATATTTATAGAACCCCACCAGCAATGATCTGGCACAGATTTATGCATTTATCTAACCCTATCCATTGAGCAAAGCAAATCTCTTCATATCTTTACATGATTCAGGCCATTTACTCAGGATCAGTAGCATGTCTGAGCTCTGTCTCCACCCCAACAAATGCACAGGAAAAATGCAGAGATACATAGCCTTTTATAGAATCACAGAATAGTTTGAGTTGGAAGGCACCTTTAAAGGCTATCTAGTCCAACCCCGTTGGAAGGAGCAGGGACATCTCCAACCAGATCGGGTTGCCCAGAGCCCTGTCCAACCTGGCCTTGAATCTTTCCAGGGATGAGGCATCTACTACCTTTCTGGGGAACCTGTTCCAGTATTCCACCACACTCAGTGTGAAAAATATTTACTAAAAATGCATTCCCTGGCTATACTGATCATGGCTGATCAAACGTCTCAACTCTGCGATCCTTATACTGGAAACAGATTCTGAGAGCTGAACAAAAACTTTCTCTAGGCTTCTTATGGTTAATACCTGATAATTTAGGAATTTGCAACATGTACACATTTCCCAGGAAATTAACTAGGATGCTTTAAAATATATAATAGATAACATATACATTAAGCATTGCAAGAGGTCTAAAAGAAATTATGCTACTCATATGATTTATTCACTTTTTGCTGAAGTAAGCATCAGACCTGCTGAAAAAGCATGAAACATTCTGTCTTTATTTTGTGGGGAGGGATTGTAAATGTCCCTCAGCAAATGAATTCACAGCCTTACTGTTGGTTCCCAGTATGTGCATAAAGAGAACTTACAATTCCATTAAATCTCATCAAAACTTTGCTGCACATGAAGGCTGAATTACGAGTTTCCTTATAGTGACTGTAAAGCAGAAAACTGAAGGGTTATTCTCTCGTCTGCTTAGTAGAGATCGACTGGGACCAAAATAACCTGCCACAAATATGTGAAAAATACCTGGGTATGTTGCAAGGAATCAGCTAGTGCTGAATGGAAGAAAAAAAAAAAGAAAAGAAAAAAATATGGTATTTGTGCTTGGTCCTTTAAGATGACTGCAGGAGTTTGCTCTTTGTCTTAAGTTCCCTAACACCTTCCATGACAACACGTCGTTCCCAAGTATGTATATTTTGGACTCAAAATTAGGAGTGCACATTTTTGCTATAGAAACTGCTGCTTCAGTCTGAATTTAACCTGCAGCATTTCTACAGAAAGAACCAAGCATACTCTAAGAAAGCTGTCCTGGCTACAGGAAGCATCTGCCACCGACAAACTGCTCTTGCAGGCGTTACATGCACCCAGCCATGCTGGCATGCGACAGAAAGCTGTAGGTGAACCAACTGTGTGCCCTATCTGGTTTGAACATAGCCTGCTGGGGTTGGGGCCATGGCACTGAGCTTGGTGCCTTGAGAAGATGAGAATGGTTCCAAGCAGTCCTTTGGCAATGGCAGCTGGCAGCAGATCGTGAAGGCTGGCAAAAGAGGCACAGTCCTGCAGTTGGCTTTCCCCAGAGCCAGTAACTATTGCTACTGTTCAAGGAGAGCCCGAGATACTTGGGACACTGCTGATGAGGGTAACAGGCCTCCATCCATATGAATGGCATCCATCCATATCTTAACCCATTTGGGAAGGGTCTCTTTTTTTTCTGATGTATTCTCCCACGCTACTATGATCTTTTGTCTCAGGAGCTGAATTTTGCTTTTTCTTTGGAATAATTCTTCCTTCCCCATGGGGAAATTCTCTGCATATTTCCATTCTGGGGAGAGCCAGATCTTTTCCAGGTGTCTAGGGCTGAAAGGAAAGACCAAAATGCAGAACTGAGACGACAGAGTTGGACCTTTGACAGAGGTGTCTCATTGTGAGAAGCCTGAAGAAGGAGAGCCAAGCCCCAAGAGCATCCAGTGGAGCAGTCAAGAAACAGAGGTAAAACAAAGGTACAGAAAAGCATAGAGCTCAGCTGTGGAACACTAATTGCATCTGCTACAAGTATTACCAATTAGTAATGGGTCAAAACCCCCAAAGAGTTGGTCACATTCATCCATCCAAGGCTGTTAACACAGATAGGCATCCAATCTTTGGCTCAGGAAATTTCTGCTGAGCAGACTGCAAAACCTGCAGCTCTGTGGAGGGGCTGGGATTGTTTCCTTTACCCAGTGCTTTCACACTATTCACCTATGCACTTCTCCCCAACAAGGTGTGTATGTGAGACAAGCAGAGCAGCCCCTTTCTGCTCATGTGCACAGTTCACAGCATCCCGAAGCACAGATTAACAAGCATACACGGGAGATGACTTGCATTACTACTTAATCTAGGCTTGTCCTCATATTACCCAGGTCCTGGGCAATTTTCTTCTAAAATCAACAGTACCTCATACTGTAGAATGCTTAACAAGAAAAAAGAAACACGCTCCCCTCCCTGCCTGCCCCTGATTAAAACCTTCTCTATTGGTGGATTCCTTCTTTTGTGCAGAAATTGCAAAAGACACCAAGGGAAGCAGACACTACAACTACCCTGCATCCTTAGCAGTAGGCATGCAGACACAAGCTGCACAATGTAACTTAAATCTGCTTTCCCACACCTGGCCTTACTTTCAGTTGTGTTGGAATGAGCAGGTACTAAATGTGACTGACAAAGACAACTTTAAATCAGAGCCAGGGTAAAAGATGTGGGCGGATATCTGTCAACTGGAAAAAAAAAAACAACAACAACAAAAAAGCCACCCTTGGTACTCCAGATGCAATCATAAATTTGCAATAAAACATCTTGGGCTAAGTTGAGGAAAGCCCAAAGTTGTAGCTTGTGTGCTGAGTATCTATGCTTCTGGAAAGCACAAATCTCTTCCTTCCTTCTTCATCCCCTTGCTGCAATTTTTCCCCATGTCCTGCAGAGTGCAGAGTGGTGTTTTGAAATCGAGGATCTATTAGTCTGGAAAGAGGATAAAGTTTAAGCGTGCTTGAAATTCTCTTTGGTAACAGCAAGCAGGGCAGGCTGCTCTGAGTTATGAAGGTGGCCTTTTAAAAATGGAAATAAACAGACAGAGAGAGCGGATGACTTTAATGAAGAACTACCTGCATCTTTTTTTTCTTTTTTTTTTTTTTTTGTTTTCAGATTCCATTAGCAAATGAGACAAAAAACTCGTGCAGTTTTGTCAGGAGCAACTGGCCACCCTTCTGCACCTGAGCTTTCCTCAAACACACGTATCTGTCACCGCAGAGAAAGACTGAAATGTCAAGGAGCATCTGCAGTGCTCAACATAGTGACAGTCTCATTTAAGACCATGAAAACCTTTGAGAGATTCAATCTGAGTTGAAGGGGGTTCTCTGGGCGATCAATTTCAGATGCCTGACTGCACCCAGCTTTGCTTTTGCTTTTGGCTGTGGTTTCCAGGGGGGTCTCCAGACATTCCCAAAGCTCCAGTTTGGAGGCACTGGCTATTTCACTTCACGTGCTAAACAACATCTGCTTTTCTGGTGATTTGAACAGCACCATTGCACCAGTCAGAGACACTTGACTCCCTTGATATGAACTAGATCAGTTTGAGGGACAGCTAAGACAAAGTAGGTAAGCAACCCTCAAACATGCTGTAGGGTAGTGACAGAGGCACCAACCATTGGGCTGTGCTGGTGTTCGTGATTTCTTGCATTGCAGAAATGTTCAAGGAGCCATGCAGGGTGCATAACTACTTCAGCCTGAAAACAGGGAGAAGAAGAGGATAAAATCTCATCATATGACTCATCATATCAGGTTGTGCCAGGCTGCTACAATCTGGAGCAGTTTTTGCTGTTTCAGAACAAGATGACTTATTCCTCAGTCTATACCACACCAGTACCATCCTGCTCCCAGAAGGTGCTGGTCATAGCTATTGTAAATAGGTGTTGTGGTTCAGTCACCACACAGTTTCTTGCTCACCCTCCCCTCCCCAGTGGGATGAGGGGGAGATTTGGGAAGGAAAACTCATGGGCTGAGATGAAGACTGTTTACTAGAACAGCAAAAGAAAATTACAATAATAACAAAATATAAGGATACCAAAATGTACAAAATGAACAATGCACAATTTCTCACCACCCAATGTCCGAATGACTGATACAGTCCCTCCTGAGCAGCGATCACAGAAACGAAACCGAGCAGCAAGCAAGGGAGCAAGAGGGAGAGAGTGAGAGAGAGATGCCACCCCCCCCGCCCCAGGCAACCTGCACTTGTATACTGAGCATGATGTTTATTGATGTTTGTGACATGGAATACTCTCTTTGGCCATTTGGGGTCAATTATTCTGGCTATATCCCTCCCAGCTTCCTGCACCTGCACATTAGGGAGACCTGGAAAGCTGGACAGTGTCCTTGGTCTCATTAGCAACAACTAACAACATCAGTGTGTTTATCAATATTCTTCACATATGAAATCCAAAAGATGTCTGCTACTGAGAGGAAAATTAACTCCATTCCTACTGAAACCAGGACAACAGGTGACCAAAGGAAAACCAGAAGGAAGAATTTGGCATAAGGGGTTTTTTTAAGCATCTGAGCAGTTCACGAGGTCTGGCACTGGATGTAGAATGGTGCTGGACTGCAGCAGGATCCTGTATGCTGGTGCTAACCCAGGCAGGCAGCTCTTCTGTTCCCCCGCTACCACCTCCAAATGCTGCAGCACAGAGTACATGGGAAAACAAAGTCCATAATAGCCAAGGAGGATGGGGAAAAGGGCAGCCTGGATCCTACTGAGCAGCAATTCTCTCTTGGATCTGAAATGCCTGGGAATGGAGACAGAACTAATTCACACTTGTCAGCCAGTGGCAGGAGGCTTGGGGACCTCTTGCTTCCTCATGGCCGTGCGTGCAGAGCTGTACCTGTCACTGATACTGGATGAGACAGCTCTTATATTATTCTTATAGCTTTGGGCAACCGGAGGGGGAAGGAGGGGAGAAAATTGAAACAAACACACAAAAAGAACACAAACAAAAACTTCCCAAATGTTTTCTACTTGATGGGGGCCAACGGTGACATTGTCTGTTCTGGGAGCCACTGTCAATTATTTATTAACACCTTGAACACAGCAAAGTAGCTGAGCATGTTGCGATTTGGGTTTTCTCTTTCAGTGTGACTAAAGTTTTTTGCAAAGCAGGGCAGAGAGCAGAAAAGAGACTTTTTGCTCTTGGAGTGAAGACAAGTGCCTTTGCAATTTGGCACATGGTACAGTAAGAGAAAATTTATCTTCCTCCGTCTCTCCACCCCACAGTGACTGCTTCTGAGGCCCATACCAGATGTACCCTTTGACTGTCCACCCTGACAGCAGTGTCCTCCCCTTTCAGCAAGTGGATGGTGTCACACACTGCATCCCATGGTGGGAAGGGGCAAGGTGTGCCTTCCAGGAAGTCTCCTCTTAGCTGGGAGCAGACAATTCTTTAATCTTAGTGTGTGTGGACACTTCTGTGTCTCTTTTTGCCTTTCAGGTCCTTCAAGCACAGCTCTCACTCTAATATCTAGCTCGACAACCCACCAACACTGGGAAGTACAGATCCTGAGCTCTGCTGGTGGTAGTCTGGGCAGTCCTGTGGCTTAACAACCAGTGTGAATCATTTACAGAGCTGAGAATTACTACTTTCCCCTGTTTCCCACTTACTGGTTGTTAATTACTTACACTGGTAAGTCACAGTATATGACTGGTAGGTCATTAAATAACTTGGACTGTTAAGTCATATACTTTGGGTTTGTGTCCTTTTAAATCTCTTGAGCGACTGACTATGATCAGCATGCTTCTCAATGAGCTCATGATAGCTTCAGTGCTGCTTTCTGTCACAAATCTTTTGGCCTTCTCTTCTTTTGCTGTTAAAGAACACTGTTTTCAGTGCGACAAAATGCATTGGACAGGAAGAGTCTCTGTGCCTAAACACCTTTGATAATGATGTTTAGGTTCTGTGTTTCTTTCTCATATTTGAAACTGCTGCTTAAAATGCACTTAAAAATAAAAGGTAAAACACATCGCTAAAGAAAGGAGATTTTATGTAAAGCTAACTTAAAAAGGTAGACTTACAAGTGCATCAATGTTAAATCACTGCTAGAATTAACAGTGGATTTTTAATTTGAGGAGCTTCAGCTTGGAGACATACATATCACCACAAGAGGAAAGTTGATACCTGTGTTGGTTTTATTTAGTGCAGGGGGGCCTAAGGTGGCAGCTTCTGCAAGAAGCTGCTAGAAGTTTCCCCTTTGTTCAGTGGACTCGGCTGGGCCTAGGGCAAACATGCTGCTGGCCAGGGCCCAGCCAATTGGTGACAGAATGTCCAGTGATAATGTCTCTGCGATAATGTATTTAAGAAAGGGAAAAATATTTTAAAAAATAAAGAAAAAGTGAAGAAGCTGGAGCAGGGGCAGAGAGGGGGAGGTGCAAGCCTTGTGGGCCTTGCAGGCCTCACCCTCTGGCCTCCCGCCGCGCCGCCGACTGGGCCCAACCTGGCCCAGTCTGGCTGAGAGAAGTGGAGAGGAGATGTGAAGGGAATCTGAGAGGCGTTTGCCTGCCTGCTGTGAGGAATTTCTTGTGAGAGGAATGGCTGCAGACGCCAAGGTCAGTGAAGAAGGAGGAGGAGGAGTAATGCTGTTCCTGGCCAAGATTCCCCTGCAGCTCGTGGTGATGACCATGGTGAAGCAGGTTGTCCCCCTGCAGCCCACGGAGGAGCAGAGATCCACCTGCAGCCCGTGGAGGACCCCACACTGGGGCAGGCAGATGCCTGAAGGAGGCTGTGGCCTGTGGAGGGCCCATGTTGGGGCAGCCATTCTGGAGGGACTGCACGCATTGGAAAAGGACTCCACCCTGGAGCAGTTCATGAAGTACTGTAGCCCACGGGAGAGGCTTCACACTGGATGGAGCAGGGGAGGAATGTGAGGAGTTCTTCCCCTGAGGAGGAAGGAGCAGTGGAAAGCGACCACAACTCCCATTCCCTATTTCTCCCTATGGCACTTGAGGTGGGGAGGAGGTAGAGATAACTGAAATGAAGGTAGGTCCAGGAAGAGGGAGGAGCCGGGGGAAGTTGTTCTGTTCTCTTTCTCATTATCCTGCTTTGGTTTTATTAATAATAATAAATAAATAGTATTCTGTAAGTTGGTCTGTTTTGCCCATAATGGTAACTTCAATGATCTCTCCCTGTCCTTTTCTCAAGCCTTGAGCCCCTTTCTTATCTTATCTCTCCCTCATTCCCTGAGAGGGTGGGGGAAGTGAGCGAGAGACTGCATAGCTTGGTCCCCAGCGGGCCTAAACTACGACAATACCATCTAGTGAGGTCAGAGAATTCCACTTGAAAAAATGTTTGAATAGTAATTTTGATCAATTCCTACAAATCTATCACAGTTGAAATGAATTTAGGACCAACGGATATCTTAATTGATGATTTCCTGAGATGTTGGGATGGGAAGTGCACATCTCGGTAGTTTTTAGAACCCATAAATTATCAAGACAGTGACATATCAGTGACTGAATGAATAATGTAGAGATCAACATGGCTTATTTAAATTTAGCTTAACCTTTTCTTCCCTGGGAGAGCAAGAGAAGAATGATTGACTCAATTAAATTTTAATCTTGGAAATGTTGATCTGTAGCTGGGTTTGCCACAGACTAGGTTTCTCTTTCCCGCACAGATGATGCAAGGTGTCTGAGCTTGAAGTCTCCATACTAATATTAACTGTAATATGCCCAGAAATTATGCAAGGTAGACATTTATGTGTACCAAGATTCTCAGCTAACCCCAGGGGATTATTTTTGTGTTCTTACTTTCCCAAACATTGTGTATAAAATGGAGATTATCCCATTTTTTAATACAACATTTCAACAACCTCCCATAAAAAGCTCAAAAGGAGATAGTGAAAGAAAGTCCCTCTACCTGAAAAGCATTTTGTATCAGGTTCCTGCTGTACATGATAAAGAGATAATAGATTACTTAATTTTAATTAAAATATAAATTAATATAAATAAGGTATATGTTGCAATTGACTGGAAGAAATTAGTTTTTCATGAAGTCATCTGAATTGTCAAGAAACAGATTCCCTTGTGGTCAGTCAAGCTCTCTGTGAACATTACAATTCCTTGATTGTTACTTTGTACAAGGTGAAATCTGAAAAAAAGGCTCACAGTTTGCATAATTTTATTTCTTTATTTCATTCATTTTTAAAGCTAAATAGCAGATCTCTGTTGAACAACTCAGAAAGAACCTTAAACCAACAGAGCCAAATGGCTGATGGTTTATGTGCTGTGACTGATGCTGCAAACTCAGCATTGCCAGCAGTGAGGTCCCTGAACAAGGAAAACCTTCTGGCTGAGATAGGCTCTGCTGTGCCCGATCCTATTCTACCATCTCAGCAGAGATAAAACGTAAGTGTTTTATTGAGGCTATAGAGGGCTAAAAGCTAGAAAAGCTATCTATGAAGGCTTTCCAAGAGCTTAGGACCCAAATGGTAACAAAAAGATAAGAAAATTGTTCTGAGATGACAGAGGTGGAAACTGTTAGCAAGACAATTGATTGCGCTGTGCTCTGGCTGAGGAAGTGTAAAAAGAAAGAGAATTCCCTCAGTCGCATAGGTTTGAAAAGAGGTGGGGAACAGCTACAAGTTCTCCAGAGTAGCAAAAGGGCAGCTGAATGCAGCAATGATTCAGACCCATCCAGGAGAGCCCGTTCATGCCCTTGTACTGGTGATGACTCAGACTCTAATGGACAGCTGAGTTATTTTGCCTGTCATTTTATAAACAGGAGAACTGAAGCATGGCTCGCCAAAGTCTTCTGCATTTAAAACTGCTTGAGCAAAAAGTTTGCGTATGCCTCTGCTTAGGTGTCAGTCTATATTTGCAAAATGACAGATGCTTCTGGGTGCAGGCTTGCTGCCTGGAAAAGGTGCATGGCAGCAAACATTTTATGCAGAGATTTTGAAGCTGGGGTGCAAGCGTTGGGCATGGCATGACCCAAGGAATCTGTAACAGGCCCAGAACTACAACCCAAAGTGGCATCTCAGTTATTCTGAGTTTCAAAACCTCACTTGAAAACGAATGGAAATAATAATGCAGTGTCAACAGAGACACTTGGGATGTTTATCTTCGGAAGCTTTTATTAAAATACAGTCCTAGCCCTCTAAGAATTCTTCTCACATAGAATAAGAATTTGCTCTTCCTTTTGGGAATCTCATTAACCAAAATTCAGGAGATATATCCTCCCTTGGAGGAAGCCACAGTTTATTAGTACGAATAGCACAGGTAATGTAAATGATATGACTGATAGATAAAAGTATTTAGACTGAGGTAGAGATGAGCCTTTATGGTATTTCATTTCATTAATCTCTGATCTTGCCTGGGACTGCAAGGATGACCAGAAAGTTGCCTATAAATCAGGGACCCTTGGCTGAAGACATAACCAGGAAGAATACCTGAAGAGTCATTTTCCTTAGACTTCTGCCCTAATTACAGGGTCATCCTGCCACCCTAAGAATATTCTATCACTTTTCAAAGGTGTTGTGTTAATTCTATTCAAAGGCAGATAAAGGAAAATACTGTAAAGGAGAGAGGGAAGCATGAGAGGGAGGGAAGCAGACCTAAGTGGAAATTATAAATGAAGCATTATTATGTAAGACCAGTAACAGGTTTTCACTATAATTAAGATGGATTGCTTTAATAATCCTTAAGGGCTTGATTCAGAACTGCATTACAAACCATTTATGTGGGGCTTCTGCACTCACTGCCTCTGTGAGGAAATTGCAGGTGTTTAAACAAGAAAAGGGAAATTCAGAGTTTTTATATTTCTTCAAGCGGCCTCCTCAGGTTTGGAGAGATGCGTGGCTGCCTCAGATTTATGCACTGAGGAGAGTGCCTGAGTCTTGATAGTGCTGTTGGAAAGTAATTACCTTTTGCAGATTTTACACCTGAACATACATACAGGGCATGGCAATTTGGCTAGGGGGAAAAAAACCCACAAAACCTTTTGTGCACAGGAGAGCTGCTGTTTGGATTAATGAACTGCAGAACTAACTTTGTCCCCTCTGCAGATGTCAGATGTGCTTTAAAAATATACCCACTTCCCCTGCAGACACACAAGTGTTGGAAAGATACTGTACTTCACAAGTGGAAACAGGACTATCTGGGAAACCAGAAGGCAACGTTTCCATTTTCACAAGAACATCTTAATGTGAGAATGAGAAAAATACTAGAGAATACTAAAACTTAGAAGGAATATTTAATGCTATGATACTTCAGTGTAAGGTTGTAATCTTCTGCACTTTTGTCTTAGTTGTGTCTGAGCTCACAGGTATTAAAAAAATACAGATGCTTTGATTTTTTTTTGTAACTGGGTGGAGATATCACACCATCTGTAAGCTGGTGGGCTAACTCCTGCCATTGTGGTGTAGTTTAATTTCCAAATATTTGGAATTCAAATGATTTCTCAGCTTAAGGACAAAGACCTCCCTGGTGAATATGTAGGTCTTGTGAATGTAAAAGATAACATCCACTTCCGAGCCAGGGAATGCATTCAGGTTATTCCCACAGAGAAGCTGGTGTGGGGTTTGCTGTATACTGCTATGGGCCAAACGCTTCTGCAACATATCCCCTGGGTGAATAATCTGAGGAGAAAACCCTGTTCCTGGAAAAGCTGATGAGTGCTAGCTCATTGGTCTGGGACAGCAAAGACCATCTGTTGGACCATCTGTTCCAGAGGGGTTAGTAGATCCTCAGGCTGAGATTTGTCAGAAGCTAAGATGCCTACAATGTGGAGTAGAACAAAGTAAAGCAGGACCAACTCCATGTCTTGTGATGGCTAGCCCCAGGGGATCTGCTTTGGTCCATTTTCCCAGGAAAGCCCAGGATAGAAGCCTGACCACAGATGCAAGAATATCTGTCTCCCTGTTTCCTTTTGTTGCTCTTCCTTCTCAGTAGCAGTGCTACATTACAAATATTTAGTGACCTCCTTTGTGCTTCGCTGTGTCACTCGTTGGAGAGGCTGTGTGGGGAGGAGAATCATAACATTGTTTGTCAATCTTGAGCTTTCTGTTCCTACAGTATTCACCACAGCATGCTAAAATTGTCACTTAGCAGGATCTGCCCAAGTCTGACAAAACATAATTGATTGTTCTCAGATAAGTATATTTATTCCATTTGCCATTTACCAGACCACTTTCTTTTCCTCCTGGTTGGCCACACCTTGCTACAGAGATGGAGCTTCATCGTCCACTGCAGACAAATTTAGCCAGAGCAACCCCTAGATAAATAGCACAGGAAAATTCCACTTATTAGGAAACTCCCAGACTGCTGTACTTACTTAATACTGAGATTTTTAAATTTAGATTTGTTCCACCCTTCTGGTTGTTTTTCTGGATTTTTTTCTTTACCAGCACTGTTATGTACAGAGGTATTTAGGAACCTAACTACTGAGGTCCGTGAGCGTTAGGAGGCCAAATACTTTTATGGATCCGATCCTAAGCTGTGTAGAGAATATATCATTTTAATTACTTGCCTTTTGGATGCATTTGATTCCTAAAAGTTACCCTATCTATCATTTTATGTCTATAGCAGTGAGCTCTGCAGCAGCTTTGTGCCTCATTTCACTGAAGGGTTCCTTGATCCTCAGGAAGAACATGCAGTTTCACCCTGTATGCAGAGAAGTGACATAAAGGGCAGATGTGTGGATAGACTTTGGTGGGTTGAGAACTGAATCCAGCTCCACTTAAATCCTTTCAGTGTCCAATCCAACCCCCTGACCACCATTCACTGTACCGCAGATCCACAGCCACTCCTAGCATCTGAGCAGCTGGGTGGGGGTCAAATCCTACAGGGTTTGCCTTCAGTAGTGGTGGTAGCAGGACTGAGTAAGAATAGAGGAAGTTTGTATCACAATTACATGGAATACAGTTTGAGCATTTATAGATCAGTGGCTTCCTAATGGTAAAACTCAATCAACTTTCATTAGTTTTTCTGGTCTCCCCTTGAACCCAATTAAACTGTTTGCATACGTAACACCCTAAGTTTCACAGCCTGATGACACACTCCTAGAGGAACTACACACCTGTTTTGAGCTTGCCTCCTTCTAGTTTAATTTGAAGCTCCTTAATTCTTGTACTGGAATATATATGCCTTCCTCTGATATATCTATTCAGCATCCACAAAAGTGCGCTATAAGACTTCTGAGCTGGGGAATTTAGCTGATCATCAGGATCAATAGCTCCTGATGGGGCTCTCCTCCCTGAATTTGTTGAATTTCTTTTTGCATCTATTTATATTTTCACCTCAATGATATTCACACTGCAAATATGTACTGATTGAGAAAGCTCCTTCTTCTGTTTCCTTGGTTGTCATGTGCTGGGAAACACCAGACACATTATTTGCTATTTGTCTTGTCTCTGCCACTTGTGATTTTATAGACCTCTCCTATGTTCTCCTGAGTCATCTTTTCCCAGGCTGAAGAGTCCCAGATTATTAATTTGCTTCCTGAACAAGCTACTCCAAACCTCTGTGTATCTGTCTGTCTCCACTCTTTCTCTCTGTACCTTCTCTGTCGCCCTTCTGATAGGTGACTGGAGTTGCACGTGGCATTCAAGAAATGGACAGAGAACTGATACATTCACAAACTTCAGCTAGTGTCTCTAAAGTCACAGGGCACATAAGAAGTGTAACTGAGTTAGGGTTCAATGCCTGAAAGCCCTGGAGATGTATTGATTTCATAATGTCACTCAATGTCATATGTATGTATGTTTCCTACATATATATATATGCTTTCCTTCTGTTTTGCAAACTATTTTCTTTCTCTTTTCTTATTTTTGAGATAAAATTATGTATACTATCCAGTTGTACTTTTCTAAACTCTTGCAGTTTTTAACATGTATTTCAATTTAATATGGCAAAGGAAATTCAAGACAGCACGAGGGATTTAGATGTGCAGTTCAAAGGCACCTCAGTGTTTGGAAAAATCAATTCTTGATGACTTGGTGAATTGAAAATGGGATCTGATGCATTTCCCTACCATGATGCAGCTACACCCTAGTCTAGTAGTAAAGAAAAGTTATCACCTGCTAAGTCCTCTGACACCTCCATGCTTTTCAGTTTTACACCAGATAAATATTCACATTGCAAAATCAGTATAAATGTTTTCTGACATGCATAGTCTCTTTTCATTCTTGTCTGGATTGTCTTTAAGGAGAGAAAGTCCAGTGCATATTCCCTCCACCTTACGGTGGCATTTAAAACTTTAATACATATTGTGCAATGTCCACAACTTGCTATTATTCTCCTCGGGGTCCACAGGCTATGCCCTAGTGAGAGGACTCTGTGATTTACCCAATAAATTATCATGACAAATCTACAGCCTTATGAATAATACATAGGAAGGATGGGACAGGAATATCTGTTGCCATTTCTGTGGATGTTACTAATAACCCGTAAAGTCACTCCTCTGGGGATGCTGTTCTAAAAGACCACAATGCTAAGGTTGCAGAGCATCTTGCTTGGCATGTAGAATTGCTGTTTATAATGCAGGTCGAATTAGCCAGCGCATACACAGACACAGAAAAAAAAAAAAAAAAAAAAAAAGAAACGGTAGGAAGACGCAGCAGATCTCTTATTGCTGAGAAGCAGAACCAGCCTTTGTGCTGAGAGGTAGAAAGAAAAATGATGGTCCCATAATATGCTTTTTGGCAAATAAACATTTAGGAAACATTAGAGAAATAAGTACAGTATGAAATAGAAGTGGCATTTTTTTGCCCTAAAGGGGATGTCTTATTTGGCAGTGTTGTTGAATAAAATATGAACCACACAGAGTTTTGTTTTGTACTTCTGTATTTTTATTAAAATGTTCAGAGTTTACAGCTTAATAAATTGTCAAAAGAAAAAAATTAATCTGGAGATGGTATTGTTTCCATTCAATCTGTACTACAGCAACTATAATGCCAGGACTGCACAAATAAATCCATTTAAGCTTCTATTACTATGACAGAGAGGTTCCACTCAAAATATCTGACTCCTCCCCCTCCAGAGGCTATCAATTCTCCCAAATTTACTGCATCTTCTTGCTTCAGTATTGTCTGTATCTTGTTGCTCAGGACCTTTCTTTTATTCCAACTGGGCTGCCTGCTAAAATGAGTGTCATTATTGTAACTATAGGGAGCCTCTTAATTAAGGACTAACACCAGCGTTCCTTCTTGGAGTGGGTAAAAGTTGCTGATTTTAACTCTGTTTAATAAACCAGTGTTGGACACAAGGGAAAGAGGGATGAATTTGTCTCTTCTGTAACCTCTGGGAAGCTGGGACCAGGCTAGTGTGATACTGGGTTTATTCTTTTCTCGCTAGTGTTTCCGCACTGATAATTTCACAGCCTCAGATCTCAGCAAGTTATCAGATGCCCAACTCATTTATTTAATACACAGCATGCAAAGTCAGTTTCAGAAAATGTGTTTTAATTTAAAAAGCCTTCTGGGCTGCCGGTTATGCTGCCCCCACAGCTGATATACTGCTTTCCCATCAATTCTCCATCTTCTGCTCTTTTTAGGTGAAAACTGGCCAGACTTCAAACATACACGGAACTTGTGTGAGACAAATAAGCAGATATTAACATTTTTTGGGTTGGGTCATTAAAGCTTGGTTCCTCTTTGTGCCCGTTGAATACAAAATTGATAAAGGTGGGCACAACACAGCTTCCTGGCCAGTACGCTGATCGGGATGTATATGAGTGAAGCCTCATATGAGTACACTGCAAAAATATGCCTGATACAAAAATGGAGATGGTCTTGCAGCTATTCTGCATTTGAAACCATTTTCTATTCCCTATCAGTCTAAACAAAGGCAGGGGAAGCAAAATGCTTACAAACCCCCTTAATATATATTTAAAAACGCCCTTGGCAAGTCTAAGTATAGATGACAAACCAGACAAGTAGAAATGAATCATCAATAGTTAACGACAAGTCTTGCTTCATTTCCAAACCTGTGAATTCACAAGCGCCTCTCCAGGACAGGCTTTACTGTACTCAGAAAAGAGAAAGATGACCTGTTTTGGGCAGACTTTTTTAGTGGAAGAGAAGGTACAATTATGATAAAAAAGAGTTCTGGAACACTAATATTGTTCGGGAATGCTTATATTATTCTAGAACAGGTAGGCACAAAATAAGAGTTGACGTTCTTCTGTTGCAACCTCTTTGCTAATTTCTTCCAGCCTCCTCCCATAATCTTGCCAACTTGTCACTTGCAAGGCAAGAGTCCCAATCGCTTTGCCACAACCTCCCTTTCACAGTGGTTTCAATTTCTCTTTTTCCCCCCTCATGTGTCGTTATGCTTGAGCACTTCACAAGTTTTATTCTAACTGCTGTGACAGCACTGATCAGTAGATGTCTTGCATATGTGTGTACATGTGTATTGGGTTTGTGTGACAAAGTTTTGGCAGCAGGGGGGGCTACCAGAGGTGGCTTCTATGATAAGCTGATAGAAGCTTTCCCTATATCCAATACAGCCAATGCCAGCTGGCTCCAAAGCGGACCCACCGCTGGCCAAGGTCGAGCCCATTAGCAACTGTGATAGCACCTCTGTCATGACATAGTTAAGAAGGGGAAAAAACCTCTGCACATAAACAGCTGGAAGACAGGAGTGAGAATATACAAGAGGAACAACTTGACAAAGACCAAGGTCAGTGAAGAAGGAGAGGGAGGAGGTGCTCCAAGGTGCCAGAGCAGACATTCTCCTGCAGCCCGGGGTGCAGCCTGTGGTGAAGCAGGCTGTCTCCCTGCAGTCCATGGAGGCCTACAGAGGAGCAGAGATCCACCTGCAGCCTGTGGAGGACCCTGCGCTGGGGTAGGTGGATGCCCAAAGGAGGCTGTGGGCCTGTGGGAAGCCCGTGTTGGGGCAGACTTCTGGCAGAACCTGTGGCCACATGAAGAGAGGAGCCCACGCTGGAGCAGGTTTTCTGGCAGGACCTGTGACCCTGCAGGGGATCCACACTGGAATAGTCTGTTCCTGAAGGACTGCACCCTGTGGAATGGACCCATGCTGGAGCAGTTTGTGAAGAACTGCAGCCTGTGGCAAGGACTCATGCTGGAGAAGTTAGTGGAGGACTGTCTCGCGTGGGAGGGACCCCACACTGGAGCAGGGAAAGAGTGTAAGAAGGAAGGAGCAGCAGAGATGACTTGTGATGGATTGACTGTGATCCCTGTTCCCCTTTCCCGTCCCCCTGCACTGCTCAGGGGGAGGAGGTAGAAAAAATTAGGAGTAAAATTAAGCCCAGGAAGAAGGAAGGAGTGGGGCAAAGGGTTTTTTTTTTTTGAGATTTGGTTTTATGACTCATTATCCTACTATAATTTGATTGGTAATAAATTAAATTAATTTCCCTGAGTCAAATCTGTTTTGCCCATGATGGTGATTGGTGAGTGCTCTCTCCTTGTCTTTATCTTGACCCACAAGCCTTTTCTTATATTTTCTCTCCCCTGTCCAGCTGAGGAAGGGGAATGATAGAGTAGCTTGGTGGACAGCTGGTCTCCAGCCAAGGTCAACCCAGCATAGTATTTATGAATATAATATAAAAATATACATTTAAAAACTAAGAAAGGACTTGACAAGAAAGGATTCCAGAATTGACAAAATATAAATGCTCTCCTCATGAGGCATATTTAATTGTGCTGGTTTCTGAGTCTACGGAATGAATTTAAGAAAAAAAGGAGCTTTAATGCCTTCTTTGGTGTCCTACGACTGCCAGCCATGGCCTGCTCCAGAACACATCTGCAGACTCCTAGCCATTATAGGGTAGGGTGGTATTGCAAAGCTCACAGATACTGTACATTAAGATTTAAAGTTTCCATGTTGCTGAAAGACACCATGAAAAGTAGTACTCACTCAGCCCTTCTGCATTCAGAAAGATTTCATTTTGTGAGAGTTTGAACTTCCTCCAAACGCAGAACAAACATGCAGAAAAGCATTTGGACAATTCCAGCATCTCTCCAGGTTGTTACGTAGGGAAGAGGGGCAAATTGCTGAACCTTTGACATCAAGTGGCCTGACAAATCCTAATAGCAAAATTAGCTCTAGCAAAATTGTGGGAGACAGACATTACTTTCTAATGCGTGTGGGCAAACTCATGATCAGATTATATGAAAGTAATAAGTGGACCCACCCAGATATCCACATCTCTGCCTTTTGCCCAAACTAGCTGCTGAGAACAGCTTAATTGTATTCACAATCTAATCACCAGTATATTTGCTAAGGGAGGAGAGTATTTTTAAGTATCTAGAGAGTAAATTTATCAAAGACACATGTAAGTCCAAAACCAGAATCTGCTCACACCCAGGTTGAACAGACAGGGTCAGGTGCATTAAAGGTATTAGAAAGATTAAATGTGCTAGCAGACAGAAAGCCTAATAAAGCTTTATTAAGATTAAGAGAGATGAATATTGTTAAGCCTGGCGATCATACATGTCATTTTGGGAGAAAGGGTATTAGAAATGCAAGCAAACATCATTAACAGGAACTAGAACAGTTTCATCTGCATACATAAATATTTTAGCCCTTGTTCTTCCTCTGGGTAGGTCATTAGAGAAATGCTGGAGAAAAAAAAAAATAATAAAAAGAGTGGATGAAGCATTCACCCTGAAGGCATTCAACTGAAAAAATGAGTACAAGGTTAAGGAATACAGGGAGAAATAAGAGTGAAGAATACAGACTATGAACACTTTGAAAGCAGAGTAGCATTGTAATATTTGTACCAGCAACACTAGAATCTGGTTCTGCCATATCAAGGCTGAAGTTTTGGAACAGCAACATGTAGATGTGTTTTGTTACTCCCTTGTGAAGCTGGACAACTGGAAACATGCTTGCAGTCATATCTAGGCCACTGATTTTAATGGGTAACTGGGAGCAAGTCTCTGAGGATGTGATTTTCATAGTTAACTCCCCAGAGATCTCCTCATCACGGCTTTTGCCTTTGAGAAGCCTCAAGCAGCCATTTAAAGTGCAAGGAGATACAATGTGAAAAGTTTGGGCTTAGTGTCAGTGTATGAGGAAAACACACTGCTGAGAATGGCATAGGCTGTCACGCCATAGCAGAGCATCGCTCGTCCCAAATCCACTCTCCTCTCGTGGTACCATCCTGTTGAGGTTCTTTCCAGAACTAGCAATGGAGATGTCTTGCATTAGTCTCCTTGATGTGTCAGTGTAAAGCCACTGCTTGGTTACTGTTCCAAAGCTTGGAAAGAAGGGCTGTCTTTGCTATAGTGAAATGCAAATCAGCTTTCCCAGGTTTATGTCCACAGCACTGCTGCTTTTAAAAGTGGCAATAAACTGTTTCCTAAGAAGAACCACCCTCTCTCTTCCTTGTCATGGATGAATATCAGTTCAGAGTGATGCCACTCTATCTGTGGAGCCGAAGTTGGCAGGTAATTCATCATCCTGCAAATTGACTCATTAGAAACTCATGAAACTATATATTAACCAGCTCCTTTATGTATTTCCCTTTATTCTAATTTCACAAAGTTTGCTGTCCCTCTCTTTTGTCCTTTGTTGCTAAATTGCAATTATTATGGATCTTTGATCTCTTCACCTGTGGGTGGCCCACTCATCCATCACCTCAGAGATTTTTTTAGACACTAAAAACTAAGACTTTCTGCAGATTTAAAAAGACTTTAAAGCTAGCACTTGCCTGTAAAACAGCCAGGCAGATTGCATCAAATTAGGGGAAAGGAGGCAGGGCTTTGCCAAATCAAAGCAGTAAAAGATCATTAGTGACTTAAAAATCAGATTTTATTTCAAGAAGAAATGTATGTTTGCGGATTTTTTTTTTTATTTTCCTTTGCTTTTAAAGCTTTTGTTTACACACTTCTTTTTCTTTCTCTTAAATGGGTGTAAGTTGATGGCTAGAAATGAGGGTTCGACAGAAAATGTAGAAAATCATAAATAATCTCTACTATAGATTGCTAGAACCTCTAATTCTAAATTGGTGATGCTACTGGGCACATCATTTTGTCCTGGTTTACTGGAGCATGTGTGATCTATCCAGAGCTTTCAGCTGGATTTACTGTGTGCGAACTGAATAGCTAGACAGCATGAATACAGTATGTCTGTTCAGCATTTCCCAACAGCGTGATACTTATTACAGATCTGGGGTACAGCTGATTTGCAAAGATATTATGAGCCTGCCTAGATTTTTCTGAATGCGGATCAGAGCTGTTAAAACTATTGTGCTGGCTAGATACACAAAATTCCCAGAAAAAAAAAGTAGAAAATATCCAAAATCTACTTGGGCTCATTTCTACACTGAAAAAATAGAACTTGCCTAGAATAATGGCTGTTTTTCCCTCAGTATCAGTTTCAACACTTCTATTTGGAGACCATTTTCATTTTTCAGAACTCATTTTTACTTGCAGTGAGTTCTGTTTGAATCTATATCTTACAGAAAATTCAATTTTAAAAAGAAGAATAAACTATAAACCAAGGTTGAATTCTGCTCGCTTCCAAATACTAAAATAAATGGAGGGTACATTTCTGTCCTTCTGAGAGATTTTTTAAAATTATTTTTCCTTCCTGGTTTTTTTTTTACTTTTTAACTGAAACTTCATTTTTGCACCAGAAATACCTAATGGTATCTCTTCAAAATTTTAATCGAACATGAGAGCTGCTTTTCATTCACACTTTACCATCCCAAGGGGCAAAAGGGACACAGATCAGAAATTATCATATTTATGACACAGTGCTAATGAATGTGAAATGCTATCCTCTGTCAATTCTCTCCAGCATTATGCTCTGCCTTGGCCATTTCTAAGTTCTTCCATGGGATAAGTCCTATGCTGCCACAGTGCCAGCACCAGCCAGATTCCTTCTGTGGGGTTTCCTGGGGTATCTCAGGCATTTGGAAACTCAGAATTTCCAATTGCAAATATTTTGTGCCTGGGTATGATATATGTAACATTCATATTTGTTGAGGAGAGGGGGGAAACTTTACAATGACTGCATAAATTGTCTTGTGCAATTGTATGGGAATCTGTGCCCAAAGTTGTGCATTGATTATTGATGTGGGAAATCCAGCCCTGATGCTCTTTAGAAATGCCCCCTGGATCTAGTAGGGGATAATTTGACCCAAGCACATGCAAGCAGTTCCTATTTTCAGGCAGAAGCAGTAGCACTGATATCTGTAGGAGTTTTCTAAAACAGCCTGCTTGGGAGGGAGTGCTTTTAAAGTAACTCTCTGCAGAGGTATAGGCTTAATAATAACTGTAGTAAATTCTAAGCACCGTGTCCTTCCTTTAAAGCCCCTAAAACTGAAGGGTTCATGGTCTTTCTAAGGGTAGAGTACCTTTGTGAAGGGTATAGTGCCATGCCTGCTGGCTCCTGCCTACACCCAAGTCCTTGCTGCACTGCTCTCCTTCACCTTGGATGCATGGTCCAGCCTCCTCGCCTCCTCCTGCTTTAGCTGTCATTGATACTCATGTGACTGGGCAGTTACCAGCCAAAACCAGAACACTTTATATTTTTTTCTCCTTATTTTTCCATCAACTCCTTTAACCATCCCACAGCACAGACACATACATGAGTACCAGAGTACAAGATTTGTCCAGACTTGCTGGTCTTCTCATTACATTGTTGAGTTTGGAGCCAGCCTAGCACTCCTGTCTCCACAGTCCAAACTGTTGCCTCTGTCCTTAGGCCTGGAAAGACACATGGTTACAGAAGAGGACCTGGAGAGGGTTGGTTTGGCTCCATGAGCTGCCTGCAGACACTGGTCAAGAAAGACAAAAACCTTCTGGGATTCTGTGGTGATGGTGTCTGATAGAAGCACCTACTAGAGGGGACAACAAAAATTTCACGCTTTGCTTGGAAATGCAGTCCATAACTATTAGCCTTTAGAAATGTCAGCAGGTACAAGAATGAGGGAGGGTTTTTTTGTGGTTTTTTTTTTTGTTTTGTTTTGGTTTTGGTTTTGTTCTATTGTATTGTAAGGCACCCACCATCAGCCCTGCTATTTAGACCATTTTTGCTAAGCGGCACTGTCTGCACAATAATACCACTTTGTGCTTGATGACTTTGGGCAGCCTCATGCAGTAAGGGCTGTAATAAGGTGTGAAATAAAGATTTAGTAGTACAGCATCGCCAATGCAGTCTAGCAAAGGAGTTCATTACAGTTACATTAAGATTGCACACTTAACATTAAAAAAAGCCAAGAAACATGAAAAAATTAAGGTAATAAGGTTCCTGTGGCAGTAATAAGTCAGTCACATTATACAACCAACATGTACTGTTTCTTGTTCTGGGCCAGACTGTACAACTCTCACTGTTAGCACAGTTGCCTGATTACACCCATAGGACCTGAAGGTCTCAGAAACCATCAGCCCATAGGCTTAGGAGCTCTGCCTAAGCAGAAGAGCCTTTGTTCACTTTGGTGAACACCATCCATTTTTCACAGTCCCCCAGCTCACAGTACAGCTGGGAGATGTCAAGAAGAAGGAACTTAATTGGATCAAACACTTCAATTTGTATCAGAAATTAATTTATAAAGGAAAGACCTGCTTGCGCGTCTCTGAGGGCAACTTCTTTGCTCCTATCAGTGCTGGCTGCCCTGTTCATTTCTAAGTGGTTTTTGTCTTGGCCTTCAACAGAGTTGGAGGAGAATTTTTTTCAGGAAGTCATGATTCTGTTTTCCACACAAACATCTTGATTTGTCGCAAGCTGGTAGAGGGTTTTAATAATTATTCCCCCTTGAAATATTTTAAAGAAAATATTTTGAAATGCTGAAAGTATTCAATTTTATGAATTGAGAAATCTTTTCAGAGCCAAAATGCTGAAATGTAATCAGTTCAGTGTAAAGATATGAATCCATTCATAGATTTCTTCCCTAGATTTACGTATGTTGATGTTTTGAAACTTAAAATTTTCATTCAAAACTGGAATGGGAAACATTTACACTTGTGCAACAGATTTCATAGGCTGGGAAAGCTGTTTGCATACCATCAAGTTTTTCCAATATAAAAAATATCTGTGTGTCAAATTTCGAAAAACACCTGTAAATTTGGCTGTAATAAGCTATGTATCACTACCTTTCTCTTTCATTCTTCAGTCTTTTTCTGTCTTCTGTCCTTACCATGTCATAAATCTGAAAGACGAGGTCATTCAAATGTTCAAGTAAATGTCTAAACAGTCATTAAATTTAAACAACTTTATTCACTCAGGTGGCAAACTTTTCAATATCAATCTGTCATCTTTGTCCTTATATAAGACCTCTCACATGAGTAATAAGAAAACTAACCCCTACATGGGAGAGACTAAAAGCATTTGCAGCAACGCTTCTCATGTGGCGAAAGCACGGGCATGTTGTCCAGGAGAGTTTATCTGCTTTCTGGTTCTGCCACAGATCCTCCTTTTGTCTTTGGGACAGCTCTTGGACCTTTGCTCCCTGCTCTTTTAGGAAGAAGACACACAACTTTTGTCTTGGCTACTGAGATTTACATCTGTTGCACAGGAATGGGGTAAATAGTATGGCTTTATTTTCTGATTTTAGGGGTAAGGGTGTCTTTAAGTTCCATGTGCATACAAGCCACAATCACAAATATTGCCTGTTAAGACAATTAGCTGGAAAACCTGTGCAATCTTCGCTCTCCAAAATGAAGGCTACCAAACCGATGCTATAGAAATTTAATGCATTCAAACATTGCGGTGCTGTGTGTAAGAGGATATGATTTAAGGTAATGCATTTTAACACTGCATTATACACTTGCCAGAATGATTTTCCTTATCGTTATAGTCTTGCTATTAGAAGACAGTACATCAAGACACATCGTGAATTATCTTGACCAAAAGCTTTTTGTGAAAAATAGCTGGTGCAGTGGTACAAGGTACAACTGACCCAGGCTCTGCAGGGACAGCTATTTTGGGACATGACTGTGGGCTGGTAAAGATGATGGCATGAGTAATGAATAATGTTTTGGGCTGGACATTACTTCTCTGTGTGCAGGTGCACAAGAAGGGAGAAAGTATTCACCTTCCTGGCTCCACTGGTGGTGTTTCAAGGTATGTAGGGGAATGAGGTGGTGACTTCAGACTTGGAGGCTTTGTATGGGCAGGGGAAGGTAGCTGTCTTCTGTGGCAGCAGTTGCCCCAGTAATGTCATAAAAGGGGAAAACAGGCCTCTGGGAAGCATATCCCCAGCCACTGCCAACTTCCTGAGTTTCTGAGTCACAGGGATTGAATTTGGGCAGGGAAGTGGCCAAGAAGCTGAGGAGTCTCTTGCCTGGCAATGCTGGATTCTCAACTAGAGCTGCCCTGACAGAGCCCCATTTTAGGGGGAAACTTCCCCTGCAGAGAGACTCAACCAGGTTGTTCCCTTGAGGGATTGCATCAGGGCTGGGATGTTGGTGCCCCTCTAAAAGCTAGAGAAGTCTTCTTTGTGCAGAGAGTGTAACTCCCAGCAAAACCAGAGTCCTTTTCAAATCAACAGTCCTCACAGCTTGCATCCAAATCCAATGGAATGTTAATTATGACCAAAAGTACAAAGATAGCAAACAACTCTTTTGGAAAAAGTGATTTATCTGTCTAAGCAGCATTATTAATTATCAGTTTATCTGTAGCTCAACATAAAACACATGATTATATCAGTGAATCATTTAATAATTAGGGCACAAGTTAATTGCCATCATTCACTAGCTGAATAAAATCTCCATGAGGCACACAATGGGACCTTAGTGGGATAGAGGGAATTCCAACACACTTCTTCAATTAATAAAGTCAAAACTATAAAACCAACGTAATTACAGTGGTCGACAGGAGCGTGCATGTGAGAGTGTGGGGGAGAATAAGAGTTTCAATAAACTAGTGGCTGTAAATTAGCAAAATTTAATGATTTCTGAAAATACTCATGTTCTGAGGAAAACTATAGTCTGAAAAAAGAAAATTAAAGGAGAGAATAAAAAAAATGGAATGGAATGGAAGTAAATTGATATCACTGAATTGTTCTGAGCAAATCTGTGGATAAATGAATGCCTGGTATATATGGGATTTCCATAGGGACAAAAAGAATTTATGTGTGATCAAAACAGGGGTGAAACAGCAAATGAAATATCTTTATACCTGCTTTTTAGAGACTCTTTTCCTGACTGCTGCTATTGCAACACATTGTCTGGACGGGGAGTTTGGGCACTGAACCACTCCTCAAATTGATGATATTGACAACAAGTACTCTGAAATAATGTTCCCCCATTTTAGGGGGAAACTTCTATTTTTTATGCCAGTTGTAGAATATGGCCAGGCTGCTTACATTGCTCAGCCAAGTGTCAGGTTATGTGGGCTGAACCCAGGCAGGAAGATCTGTAACTGGTGAAAAGAAATTGATTTCCCACCAACACCAATCTGGAGAGGGAAGAGTTTACGTCCATCAGTAACCTGGAGTTTTGCTGCACCATCTTTGCTAAGTCACAGGCAACTCTATTTTATCTCCTTCTACTTTACATCATTTGCACTTCTATCTTAAGCCAAACTGGGACTCCTCTTATAAGATGCTGTGCAAACAGAGGGTGAGAGATAACACAGAGACACAAAACAGAAAAAAAGGAGCACCTGCTTTTGAAATTACCTGCCTGGAGTAGTCTGTCATGCTGCTGGGTCTAGTACACACCTCTCTCCTCTTCAAGTTACATTCAGATACTTAAGCAGTGAGAAAGATTTCTCATTGTGAGTGGAGGTAGCAGAATTTGTCACTATTAATTGGACTGGAAAATTTGCTAATTTTCCTCTGCCTTGTATAAAGGTATGGAAAGAGACAGAAGGCAAGAAGCTGTAGCACTAGAAGTTATAGAAGCTGGGTCAAATTAGACTGTTTTCTGATATTTTCAGTAGAAGACATAAATGTGAAATGTAGAGAGAAAGTTAATAATCTAAACTTTGCCTTAACATTTAAATCAAAGTATTAAAAGCCAGACTGGGTCAATCTGTTTCAGATAAGAATTTTCCTTGTAAAAATTGTCAGCAGACCCTGTGCAGAGGTGATGGTATATACCTAGTTGTGAGAACTGGAAGTCAATGAACCACAGGTGCTTTGCTGGCTAGAAGCTGTTAAATCACTCACTCGTCAGGTGGAATTTATCTTCTTGGCATTAGCTTTAATAACAATGACAATGCTATTAACACCAGTGACTAATTAACAGCTAGTTGGTATTGGAAGATGTTTCTATTTTGTGATGACACTAAAGATTTAAAGATCAGTTTGAGGGGCCTGGATTGCTCCCTCTTAAATGTAATGGGTGAACAGTGATGATATTGCAACAGGTATGTGGAGCTGTAGGTTTGGTTCCCTTGACTCACTCAAAGAAAGCTTGAGTACAGCATGCATAAAGAGGCTAGGAAAGAGTCATCTAGACAAAAGTATTGTACTGTGAATGAAAAAAAGACTGGAAAACCATACAGGGAGAATAGTTATCTATAGTTAAACTGGAAGGGTCTAGTAAGAAGGATCCCACGAGCTGCTGTCCTGAAACTGTTCAATGTTGCAGCTTGGCTGTTAGAATAAAAGTATGACTATTAAGCTGTAGCTAATGTTGAATGAGGAGAGACTGCAAACATGCTGGAGAAGCAAGATGGAAACATGATCTGTGAAAGGAATAGAAGAGAGAGCCAAAGGCAGGCATGCATGTAACAGTCTGCTACATGGAAGAAGGGAGAAAGTTGTTCACATTCATTGTGAAGAAGATAAGAGGCTTAAATTGTAGCAAGAGAAATTTATGTTAGACAGTAAGAAAAGCTTTCTAACAGTAAGGTAGGTGTGCACTGGAAACAACTGCATGGGAAGGATGGTGATTTTTCATTGCTGAGGTCTCGGAGAACTGGGTAAGCATGCAGAGGTTGCATGGGCAGCAGGAAAGTACCAGCAGAGCAGGGGGAGACTTTGAAGCTCTCACGGTCCTTGCCTTCCTCTTCCAGCACAAATGTTAGTTCTGAAAATGTTGAGAGAAACTTCTTCCTATAGAGTTTGTGGTCTCTGTTTTGCATATCAAGGCTACAGCTCAGCTCTTGGATGTTTATTCCAGAGTTGAACTTCCAAAGCTTTCTTAGTGTGGCAAAGCTTCATCAAGCACCCATGTATATAGGTGGGGAAATTAGCTAGATAGTTAAATGACAGTCACAAATGGATTGAAGACAGCACAGAAATCAGCCACCTTTGAAAAGGATAGAGATGCAGGCTCATACATTAACAACTCCACTGGGACCATTTCCTGTTGGCACAGGGCAAAGTAAGCCAGTTGAAGGCATCCCGTGCAGCACACTTGGATTTGCTTCTCCAAAGCAGGGAAAGCTGATGATAGCCCAAGGAAGCCATAACTGTCTGCATCCACTGTGAGAACCAAATACAGGTGCATTCTTTCAGAGAAGAGCATCCACACCATGCCAAGCCCTCATTCAGCAATGTGTTATTTCTCCAGGAGGGGGAACATGTGGAGGAGACAAAATTATGGATCTGGGGTCATTAGATCAACTCCTTGTCTGAAATATAATCAGTGTTATTCCTAACGACTTGCTTATCTGTCTATCAGGATTTCTGTTTAGAAGATGGTAATTAAATGCTATTAATATGAAAAACTCACTGATCCAATCACTGCTTGTGCATGATTTGCACAGGCATTAACCTAGTCTGGCTTGGTCCATGAGCATGATTCAGTTATGCCTATAATAATAATGATGATAACGACAGTAAAAATAATATAGTGGCCAACGACAGTAAAAATAATATAGTCACCACTTATTTCTTGAGCAATATATATATCTATTTATAAATGCCTATTGCAGTATGTTAGAAGTGTTTGAGAAATTACTTTTTTTTCCTTGTGGAATTCTGAATTAGTTTTCATTTCAAAGGGTTAAGCAAGTCACTTGAATTTTTTCTTTTTATCCTGCTTTCAATACTTTTTCTCAATTCTTCCACATCCTTTTTCTACTTCTGTAGGCTTAAAAAATATTTTAAAATTTATTGGTGTTTTCCAAGGTCCTCTTTTCCCAATTATTTCTTAAGGGAAATGATATTGAAAAATGTTATGATTAAAAGGAGGCAAACCAGTGCAAAATTATGGGGAAAGAAAGAAATACAAACAATATATACAAATTATTTTCAAGGAAAGGTAAAAACCAAACAAGATAAGATTTTAAAAGCCCTGTGTTAGAAGGGCCAATTAAAAAAAAAGAATTTCTAGAAAAAAAAATATGACTAGTTCCATAGTTTCCAGATATGAGTTCTGCTTTATATACTTGGGGATTAGAAGAACCCCAACCTGTTTCCTACGGTACTGAAAAGTAGATACTTCTGGAGTGGAACTAAGCAAACCCCAACTGTTTGTTCCTGTGCCCTGATTTAAGATCAGAAGATGATACCGAACCAAGCTGAAACTGTAAGACAATGTATGAAGCAAACTAAAATGTTATTTGGAGATAAAACAACAGGTGATCTGTAAAAATACTTTAATCCCTGTGTAAGTAATTAAAGCCCACTTTCACTTTCCATCCCTCAAAACACCTTGTTCCAAGCCAATAACCTACAATTACTCCCTAAGCTTAAAATTTTGCAGATGCTTCTGTGCTTTACTGAACTGAAGCCATAATGAGCATTTGACATCTAGGACTATTTCTGCAGTTAATAACAATATGTGATATGCTATAAGAACATTCATATCCATCTTGCTTGGATAGAAGACAAAGCAAGCTCAGGGGAAAGAAATCTTACTCCAGTAATATCGTAGGTAGTGGCAGAGTAAAGCAGTGAAAAATACCGACACAGCTAATGCCTCTTTGTGCAATTATTCCCACTTTTATAAGTTTGCCCCAGTGTGAAAGTTTCCTCCTTTAAAATGGGCTGGCAAAGATAATCCATTATTTCAACAGCACTGGAAAGTTAACATTTTTTCCCTTCATTAGCAAGTTCAAAATTGCATTTTATTTCCATTTTGATGAGATTTTTATGAGTTAGAAGAGATGAAGTTGAACCCCAGGAGCTTAATGGACCCAGAAGATCGCAGATACAGGATTGAATTCAATGAACCATGAGGAGTTTAGTAAATTAATTAAATTTAAGAAAATAATGATTTTTTTTTTTGTCTGCTGGATTAAAAATGCTAAAATGCAATGAAAAGTTAATTTAATGCTAAAACTTTTTCCCCTAAATTTGTTTTGCATTGGTATTGAATAACTTCTGCAAAGCTTAAAAAGTAGTGAAAAAGGAGGGGAGAAGACTTACAGAAAAATAATTATTAAACTATTTCCTGATTCCCTAATGCATCCAGAAATAATTTCAGTCTACGGACTGTCATTCAGAGGTGTGAGTAACCTGCTCTGGGGTGTTTGTAGGGTTTCCCAGACCCACATCCCCTCTGTAGCTCTTGTTGCAGAAACAGCTCAGTTGCTGCTCTCCTGAAGTTTGTACCCCAATATATTTACATGTGTCTGTGAAGTAAAGTCCTCAGGTAGCTTATAGAGCTACAAGACCTTCTAGGGTCAGAAACTCTCATTTCCCTTTCCAATTGAAAAGGCTGAAGGGTTTAAATTTGCTTATTGAGTTTTTTGTGTCTCACTGGTAGGCTTGTTTGTAACACCTCGTGTAAGTCCCTTCTCTACTTGGTTCCATCCAGAGTTAGCCCATTGCAGCATTTTTTACACCGTATTGCAGACAAATGAAAAAAAACAGATCTCAAGGACTCTCTCCAGGCCCTTTTTGGAGATAAAAACAAAAATAAGGTAGCTCCCTAAAATAAACATCAAACTGCTGAATGAAGCTTACTCGCTACCCTGTGCTCCTCAGCCCAACTAGATGTGTGAACCTAGCAGATCAGAGAACATGTTGGAACAAGAGCTACTTTAATTCTCAGTAGCTTGGTGCTTTTCTTTCTATTTTCTCGTTTCACACACAATGTCAGACATTACAGAGCCAGCTCTTCCCATGTCAGCTGCCTGCGCTGTAAATAAAGCAACCACCACTGATAATTTCAGCAGTTGGCAGGAGAGTAGGGTGGAAACAGGCACAAGCAAACCTGCCAGAAAGAAAAGTAAAAAAAAACATAATTTTGAAAAAGCAGAATTAAGTTAGTTTCCCTTCCTGCTTTTCTTCCTCAAGGGAATACCATTGCAAAGTCTGACATTTCAGGAGCCTGTCATTACTGATGTTATGACAGATTCAGATGTGGCTGTTGGAGGAGTATGACTTTATTCTCCATCCAAAAACAATGCATGAATTTCCTTTAAAAGAGCAATTGGCTTTGTCCTGTGATTAATGACCTGCCACTCAACAACAGCTAACCAATCATCAAGGCATGGCATCCAACAGGAAATTAATCAGTGAATGAGAACTGGTGTGACTAAAACCAGAGAGGAAACCTCCTAAAGCCTATCAGCAGAATTATGAGTTGAAATCAATCAAATGGTATCTTCAACTCTGACAGTCTCCACACAGCATTACTCTTCTGTCATGTTCGGGTAGAGGAATGGGCTCAAAGGTCATTTGAAGTTACTGAAATCCTACATAAACCACCTAGGAATTACAGTACTTGACCATGAATACCAGGTACCAGCAAACTCATAATGCTCAAGGGCTGTGCATTCATATGGCATGAGCTGCTGCTGATGAATGGAGTTGTGCTTGTGCTTCTGGAGTAGATAAAATGATTAGTCACTTTAAAATGCATTCAAGAGATGTGTTAGAAGATGACAGGATATATAAAATAAATGATGTGAGGTTTAAGAAATTGATTATGGATGTAGGAAAGGGGGTATGATTTGAATCCATTGGATGTGGACTTCTGGATGTCCAGATCTCACTCTGTGTTGCCCATCACGGATGCAGCATATCAAGCTTAGATCCTGCTATTCTGCAGGAGCTGTAAATCCAGATTTGAATTTGCTTGTGGTTTAAAGCAACTGAGAGATTTGGGGTTTCTGTCTGTGGGATTCTGTAGAAGTCACCTCTTGCTAAGTCTCTCATGGAATAGATGTAAATGAGTCAAAGTAATTGTGTTTCTGTCTGTAGCCAGTGAGAGGGGAAGAACTAGAAAGGAGAAGTTGCTGACAGTTACAGTTTAGTTGTCCTTGGCATTGAAAAAAATATTTTTTCTCTCTTTTTATTTTCTTTTCTCTTTTTTTTTTTCTATCAAAACAAAGAACCTTTTGAGAGTTGGCGTTTGCTCCCTACAAGTGATTTGCAGAGCGTACTCAAGGCATCTCTTCACCCTTTGGAGCACAGACCCTTCTCTTGACCCCTGGGACCCTTGTCCTAGAGAACCATTTTACCCCCTTTTTGAACAGCTGATTGCTGTGTGGGCCGGAGTGTGTTTGTCATCTCTCAATGTGGATCATGAGGTACTGAGGCCCATCAACCCCTCTCAGTCTACTGAGGAGGAAGGAGAAGGCCTCCTGCATTCAACAGTTGAGAAACTGTGTTGAGAAGGCAAAAATGTCCTTCTTTCTAACTGCAGTCAGTACACTGTCCTTCACCAGATGCTGACTGTTTTACTTTACATTCACTGTTGTGAACTGAGTGGGTTAAGACTGTGTTTTCTCATTTACTGCTACCATTAGGGATTTAAAGCTCGTGCCCTCCCAGCCAGAACCTTTATTTCACATGTGGCTATTCTTTTAAGCAGAGAGATGAGCTGCAAAAGTTGCAGCTAAGACTGCGTTTGGAAAAGATGATGTTAGTTTTTGATATTTTCCACCTCAATTTGTTGTACCACATCATGTCAAGCTCGATGTGGGTTGTCTCAGCTGCATGGTTTTGGGTTGCAGCAAAGCTCTGGCTGAAGCTGGGCGTGTCTGAACTTCTTGTAGTTTCTTCTAAGTGACAGTTAGTTGTTTTCAATTCACTATTTTTTGTCTAATATTTTTTTGCGATAAAATGTTTTGCAGTGCAACATCTCAAAGGAGGCAGAGCTTCATTCCAGAGGCTGGGCTCTTATACAACCTTGCAGAAAGACCGCTTCCTTCTGTGCTCTTGTCATTTCTCACAAACACGTGGCTTGTGACCTCCCGTATGAGGAAGGGACTCACGAACTCAAGGATGCAGGTAATTTGTTAATTCTTGTGGAAAGTATGAGATCACTGATGCAAAAAACAAGACCTCCAAGAACAGTGTCTTCTCGAGCCTTATCAAATAATAATAGTTCAGAAGATCCTGCCTCTATGGTGGTGCTGGGAATCATGGAACTATTCCCCAGAATGAGCATATTAAAGCAAATTGTCTAATATCTTACATCCAATCAGTACTTCATTTGCTGCAAAGAGCTTTGAAACACTGTGTGGCAATTTGGAGAATGTTTCTGGGTTCAGTTTCTGAATTCTCTTTGATAGTGAGAACTCACTATGTGGATCCCTTTTCTTTTAAAAACTCTGTAAGGGAATGTGGAGCTTTTGCTTTTGTTTTTGCTTTCATTTGTCTCCCAGTTGAGTCAAAACTAGAGAGAAAGGAGACATTTTTACATTGCTAGAGCAGGGCTAGTGCAAGGCTAGCAATGAGGATGATAAACTTTAATAGTCATCCATTAAAATGAAGCCTGCTTGACAACAAAATACTTCAAGTCAAGATGAACCATTCTTTCAAGTCTAGACTCTTGAAGCAGGCAGAAGCAGCTAAACAATGAGTCAAACACTAAGAGATTTTAACCACTTGCTAAGGCTTGTCAGGGAGTGTAATGACTACAGAGACTGGAGGTTAAAAATGCTCCCTCACCAGCTGTGCCTGAGGAGGTTTGAGCAGGGCAGGTCAGTTGAGAGAACACCCCTATTCAGAATGGAGTGGGTTCCTGATCCGTTATAGAAATCTAATCTAATATCCAGAATATGCTAATGGCATACCTGGTGATGGCTAGGAAAGTGAGGAAGCGAAATGCATAGAACACACATTGTTTTGGCAAGGCCTCTGTTTTCTTGTACTAGCTAAAGCAAAGAGGTCTTGAGGTGTTTGTATGCTTGCACTAATGCATGTCATCCAAATAGGCCAACTCAGAATCAGTATGAACAAAGTCTGGAAAAGGATTGCCTTTCAGGTTCGGGGAGTCTAACTGAGGCAACTAGACCATCAGGTCCTTTTTACACAAAGGAGTTACAAAGTCCAGAAAATACAGCAAGGATGCCAAGAAAAGAGCCAGAACTATTTTCTACTTAAAATATTTTGGGATCAGCTGAATGCCATGCAGATGTGAGTTCCTTGGCTGTGGAGCATTACGGTGGCTGTGACACATTGCTGGCAATCTAAGCACAGCAAGTCCTGCTATTACATGCTCCTGCAAAGGTGGTATGAAGTCATCTCACAAAATGAACAGGAATGCTCCTTTTCTTCTGTAATGCTGGCCTCGGTTTCTCAGTCTTTGCAGATTAAGCAGGTTTGTCTGCCTGGTGTAAAAACTTCTAGAGGGGGTTCCCTCAGCTGCAATGTCCCACAGGACATTTTCTTCTTATCTGCAAAATAGCCACATGATAAATTGCATTCATCTCCACTCAGGTTAAACTGAAAAAGGGTCTGGCATGTGGGTTTCACATACCACTTTAATTTACTCTTTTCTGCCTTCTGAACATTTACTAGCAATTTTAACATTCTGCAGTCATGGAGGTTGTGCTCTGTTTCTTACTTAGCTTTTATTTTCCAGGTGAAAAATAGGAAAGCACATTTTTTTTTAAGCCATGTATTTATTTTCACATGCACTACTATCTTCCTGCAGAGTGAGAAGTAATGCTTAGAAACTCCAATAGGCTATTATCAGACAGATGCTGAGAATAAAATGGGATGGATAAAACTTTGATGGAGTCCTGAAAGCATCGGTAACTATTTGTAGATCAGAATTATATCTGCAGATTACCCAGATCTCTCTGAATATGTTACAATATATACCATGACCCCTACCACTTATTGCATCAGGCTTCCTTACCAGCAAGCAAGATTTTGCAGTGAAGAAACAAGCCTATCTCTCATTGGAGTCTCTAGCAGTTTGACTAGTCTATGACTGGTGGGATTTGGTTTAAAGTCTCCAGGTACAGAAAGCAATGGGCCTGGCATCCTCTCATTTTGCCGGTGGCCCTTGGGATGAGGGAAGGAGCACAAAGATCTCTGTAATACAACACAAATCATCCAAGACATGAACAGTAGGAACAAGCTGTAGCCAGAACTTGAGAACTTGCCCTTATTTTCTTGTTATGGATTTTCTTATTGGGCTAATCACTCACAAGCAGACAGCTGCCATGCTCTGGGGTTAGGCCTTTCTGCCCTTGCTGAGAAGGGAAACCAGTTGCATCTTCTGCAAAGGAGAGGGTCTCACAAGACAGATGCTCTGTATGTGTCAGTGGCTCCTGAGCCTGAGGTTTGTCCTGAGACAGAGCAGAGGGTGGTGGGCGCAGAGAAACGCTTGCGATAGGGAGCCAGATGGGAGTCAGAAATGGTCTAATCACCTATACAGAGACAAAAGGGGACATCATATATTTGCAGAACACCCTCCCAGGCTCTTCCGTGTTCTTTCCTACAGCAGTGGCACTGCTCTCCATCCCGTTTGGTGCATGCAGTAGCCAGTGCTGGGGTAAGAAGACACTCCTTAGAGCTGAATCAGCAGGACAAGCCTGTCCCTCTCCCCATCCTCCCCGTCTGTGTGCAGCCCCTTGGCTCTGTCAGGGAACAGCACAGCACTAGAAACTCGTGTCCTGGTGCTGGAGGGACCCTGCCTGTCCTTGGGCAGTAAGGAACTAGGCCCCGAGGAGAGGGAAATGAGCTGTTAAGTTACATGCAGCACACTTGCGACTGCTCTTTATATTCCATACCCCAATGCTTTATCCAAAGTAATTTAAATGTCTCAAGCTCTGGTGCCCCCATCACTTTTCCTGGCACATTATTTTGCAGGCTAACTCATCTCACCATTTTCATTTTTCCATGTGAAATTCAGAAGCAATTTCCCCTCCCTTCTAATCCCTTAATTTCACTGAATATTTTGCTACATACTTCCCTTTCCTTCTGATGCGTCCTGCCTCTCACCCCAGCTCCTCTCCTGTTCCTTTGTATCTCCCAAACAGGACACGGCACATAGAGTTTTCAAAATGTTTAAGCAAAGGGGGGCAGGTTACTTCCTTAAGATTAGGTCTGGGTAGTACATCTGTGTCTAGGGCACTAATCCAGGTTAGAAAATTCCAAACTGCTCTGGTACTGGCTTCCTGCGTCCCACCCCTGTTCCTTACCATCTTTATACCCCATAAAGTATTTCAGAAGGGAATTGTGAAGAAAATTCAGAGGATGCTGAGGTCATGGCTATGGGATCCACATAAATATAAGGACCCCACTCACACCATTTAGCACCTGGTGTAGGGCCAAGAAACTCTTTTCCCTTTTTGTCTAGAAAGATATCCTAGACATCACCATTTTTTGCACATAATGAATGCTTTTTTGGGTCTGATTCAATCATTAGAGAAGCTACTGTTTTCATAGGATTTGGATGAGTCTTTTAAAGCAAAAATCAACACAGGATGTATGTCCACGTAGTTTTGGCATGCGGATTTTTAAAAGACTAAAGGAAACAATCAAAGCAATTCCTAGAAATTATGGAAATGATGTTGGGCAACAGGGACTATTGATTTCAATACTGTTGTATGGAAATGAGAAAGGCCTATAGGCAACCTGTGACAACCAAACAGATTAGTGTTATTTACAAACCGTAATGGTATCCAAATGCTTTTTTTTATTAGGATCCCTTGAAACAGAGATTGCAGTGGGTTTAGGACTATGAACATTTTAGGCATGCTATAACCTATGGGTTTAATAACAGTAAGTCGTTTTCTCTGGCTGATTTAAAACCTACTTGTCCCATAAACGTATGGTGGATGGTTTTAATTAACACCTCAACAAAAGCAATTTTTCAGGTGGGGGACTAAAGCGTGGGCTGCATTTAAAGTTATATCTGGCAAAAGGAAATCTTTTTTTGCACTGATTCTTCTCTCAGAACATCAGTTGTCACTGGAACTCATTGCTACTAGATATCATCCACAACAAGAATTTGGTAGGAAGAACAGTAATATTTTGACAACTGATAGACCCTCCATTGCACATCTATAGGGTGGAAAAATAAAGACTTAGGATGTCAGTCCTCATGTTTTAGGGCATAACACCTCCCATTAATGAAAGCTTGGTCAGAATTTGCCCCTGTATTATTTTAGTTTTTATTTATAGAGTTCCAAAAAGCTTCCTTTGCAGGTCCCAGTGTTTCAGAGACAGGAACATAGGTGACAAGGAGCCCTGTTCTGAGCCAGATAGCAATTTGCATTTGGTGGAATCTCCATGTCCTTTGGGGAAAAATATAAAGAAAGAAATCAGGACTTTTGTGGTGCTCCATACAATGTAGTCTAGCCCAACCTATGGCCACTGCTGCAGCATCTATGGGATCTGCACATCCCTGGAGAGAGCACATCCTACTGAGAGACATGGTCTTGGGGAACGGGTGTTTGAATTAAATGACTTGCTTCTGAAATGGCTCAGGGAAAGCATGTCCCACATGGAGGCCTGGAAAAAGCATGTCTGAAATTAATCTCTTGCTCTGCTTGTCCTAGTGAAAAAGTATTGCAGAACATGACCAAGTTTTAGAACTTCCATCTAGTTTATTGCTTTATTTTTTTCTTGGCAGTTAGTAAGCTTTTTTTTTTTTTTTTTTTTTTTGCCTATGACCAGTGCTGTTCTGTATCACAAATAGCTCTTTTCTTTGCAGTCTTAATTTCCTCCAAGAATCTGTAGTAAGCAAGTGTTTTGTTTTCTTGGCCTTCACATTGCTTGGTCAAACAAGCCAAATTTCACAAAAGATGTAGACTTCATAGTTCTCACCATTTCAGGAACCTGTGTTTTAGACATGTTTCTGAGTCATTGCTTTGAACATGCTCAGGGGACAAAGTGACCCTTCTTTTTCAGTCATCTCCCTATTATCTTTAGCGATTAAAATCCAAATAAAACTCAATCATATTTGGAAGTCATAAGGGAAACAGATCTAATTACTGCACAATGAAAGAACTCTTGTTAAACACCTTGTTTTGGCTGTTAGGCCCTCCTGGGGTGCCTGGTGAAACCATGTATGTCAAGTTGAAGAGAGAAGTGAAGCAAATGCAAGCCAGCTGTCTGGAGAGTTTATAAATAGTTACTTGCTCTTTATAAATCAAACAAACTGAATAATCTTCTGTATCATAATCTTAAAAAGAAAAAGAAGATGAAGGATTTTGCTCATAATGGTCTCTACAGTTAGAGATTTGAACACCCTGGGGATACACTAATGATACCTGGAAACAGGATAGAAACAAATGAGATCACTTCAAGCCATAAGGGAAAGGAAACGCTGCTCGTATTTGTAGATATTCTCCTTCTTGGCATCTGTTTTATCTATTACCATGACTCAGACAACTGTATCATCCGAGTGAGCGAAGGCCATCTGCGTGAGATGCTGAAGGCAAAGCAGATAAAGAAACCTGCACAGTCCTGAAAGTCCATTTGAAATTTCTTATAATGCAGAACAGGATGTGTAGTAAAGGAGTACAGAGGTATGGATTCATGGTTTTGTTAATATTTGCAAATGCAAAACAAACGGTAAATTCTAGCTACATTAAAAACCAATTGCAAATGAGTCTGTTGATGTGAAATCAGAATTTCTGTCTTTGTCTTTCATCTTGCTTACTGCCAACTTCCCATCATGGAGCAGTTCAGTCTTACTTTGGCACTCAAGTTCAATATTAATTTAATACAACTTAACATTTACCAGTGAAAATATAATTTCCTTTCTCTGTATCTGTACACCTCCATTTAAAATACGCTTATTTTAAATTACAGTCGGATCATGCCAAGAAAGTCAATGGGATTTCTCTTCATGGGGAATAATGAGACCCATGTGTTTCATATAGTGTTTTACCATTTTATAAGGACAATGGACATGTAGCTGTATCAAAATAAAAATGGGTCTAATGTTTCAAGCCACATCCAGTGAGCAGGCAGAAGTGAAGGGAAACTCTTTATTCAGTGGAAATTGCTGATAGAATTTATACCGGAGTGCACAGGATACACATATCTAGACTTGCAAAAATAACTCTGCAGGAGTTGTAATGACCCCCAGCCATCAAGACCATAGGTTTATGAGCCATATCTCCTTTTTATTCTAGCATGAACAGTCATTCAACTTGTACCCAATTGCAAGTTGTTGTTTTCAGATATTGCCAACAGAGAACAATGTGGGTATATATTGTACGTGCATGTCAATAAAACCTATTTAGAATATGGTTTCATTTCCTTACTGCCACCTACTAGGAAATAACAGACCAAGTATGAAGTTTAACAGCTGTCCCCATGATCAGAAAGTGATTTTCATAAGGTTTTGAAGAGACACCCAGAGAAAACATTGATTCATGTTCAGCCTTGTAGCAAGCATACAGGGAGCCTAGATTGATAAGGAGCTAAGACTGGTAAATCATAATGTAAATAAAAGCACTATTTTTCATGCAGCTTATTTACAATGGCTTTAGTATGCTACATTTCCAGGGAAATATATGTTCTTGTCAGGAAACTTCAGGGGAAGTAAATGAGTTTGAATCACATGAATAGGTTTAAATGCCATGCCTGAAATTTAGTAAACTATTTTGCACTATCTCTTCTTCTTCATTAAAAGTGGAACATTTTTCTCTGTCTCTTGACGTACTTAATAATAAGGCTGGATTACCCAGTGGGACACTGAGTAGAAGCAGCATCCTTTAGCTTTTCTAAAAAATCTCACACTTTAGCATTAATTCCTCATCATGAGTCAGAATCTGACTCTGAATCAATATGTAACGGAGTCTGGATTCATGAATATTCTTGCTAGCTTCTATTTATCTGTGTATCTCATGGTTTCAGACCCAACTATCATTGAAGGATCTGAGCCATTTCCACAAAAAAATTAAAAGCATTAATACATTTGGTGCTTTTGAAGTCTCCAACTTTCTCTTGGCTTGGGGTTCAAATTTTGCTTTTGGAAAAAAAAAAAATCAGCAAGAATTTAGGAATTGCAGAAGACATTTGTTTTATGACCCGAAAAGATGACAGGTAGGGTTTTACAGGGGTAATGTGCTTATACATTCCTGACTTCTAGTGTCACACAGAAGTGACTGGACTATAAAACAGTACGGGAGACATGGCTATAACTGCGTTTCTGGCTTTTTATAGCACTGTAGACATGTGTAACTTGATGTGACCTGTAGAAGTCACCATATTCTTCTGGCTGCAAGGAAGTAGAATAAACTATGTTTAGGTCATCATCTAACAGGTGTTTATGCAACTTGTTAAATACTCTCCAAGAAGGAATCTCACAGCTTTCCTAAGGAGAAGTGAACAGCTTCTCTAATATGCATATCAAAGGATCTTTCTGCTTTTGGAAACATTTCCTGCATTTTGATGTAAAGCAGTTCTCTCATTAGGCCTTCCATTTCACACATGAGTTTTAGGAATTAGGATCTCATGAGCTACCAGACTCTGAGAACCACAGCACATCGGTCAGTTCCATAACCTCTAGTCCAAAGTTTTTCTTCTTTTTTTTTTTTTTTTTTTCAGTTGTACTGTATATCTATGCTTCACGTTGTCAAAATCTACACTTGGCATTGAAGTCCTGTTTCACAAGGTGATGAACAAACACAGCGAGCAAATCTCCATGGGGGAAACCTCTCTCAGTCTCAAAGATAAGAGAACAGGCAGTACTTTGTGCAGTTCAGGCATTTTTGTACTTTACTTTTCTTTGGGTTCTTTTCTTTTTTTTTGTTGGTAGGAGCCAAATCAGAAAAGAGGTACAAATCTTGGAGGGAAATGCCAAGAACCGGAGATGGTCTTTGAGATTTCAGTTCAGGAAAACCTGTCATGTCCTTACCAATTGTACAGATCAGCTGAATCTAGTAAATTTGAAAGTCTTTATTCTTTGATAAAACCTTTCTACCTAGACAGGAATGGGTCTCATACTCCTTGCTACAAGATTATCTCAGGTACACTAAAGACCTGAAGCTGGTAATGACATAAAGAAACCAAACCATACGTGAAGCATTCTTAATTCATTGTGAAGATATATTTTACATGTACCAGACAATTCATGATTACCAATTAACTTTATGTGGAAAGTACTAGGATTTTATGAAGATCAATGACATAATAAAATCCATACTGTAACTTAGGATGGGTGGATGGTTTTTGAGTCTCAAATGGACATGAGTGATAACTGAGTCTGACCAGCTGTGCAATTACTCACCAAACATTCTCACCTACAGTTTTCAGCGAGGAATCATTGTGGATTCAGTGATAGGAGAGTTTTCCTTTAACTGATAATACTTTCACAGTTTCTTTCATTTTCCAGGCTGTTTTATTTTCCTAAAACTTTTGGGCAGCACAGACAGGCTTTGTTATAAGGCGTTCCTTGTCACTTACAGGACATTGAGGAGGGACAGAGAGACAAGAGAGCAAGAGTCAGGGAGAGCAAAGAAAAACTGAAAGCCTCAAAGAAAGCCAGGAGTGCAACGATCTTCCTTTTGTACTTTTGGACACACTTAATACCTTTGTTAAATTGCATTTAGATTGGCCAAGGAGTGAAAAGTTCTTTGGGAAACAGGAAATTAATCAATAAAGTTGCAAGTACCCACACCCATGCAATGTAACCGTTTAAGTCTTTTCCCCTAGGAGACTAGCTTGATGAGAAAGAGCTAAAGGGAAGTAGGGAAAGAGAGACATTTCTGAGTTATCATCATTTTCAGCAGCCAATAGCCTCACTATTCTTTGAAGCTGCAGCTATATTTGTTATATATCTAGTCTCTCTCCCAGATGAATCCTTCCCTACAAGAACCCAATTCCACCTGTGGATTAATAAGTACTTCACTGCACAGGAGCCCGAGAAATGCGTATATATTCATTAGCTAGAGCACAAAAAAGAGACAGCATTTTCAGGTGAGTGACTGGAAGGACCAGGAGATAATGGCTATCTGCATTACTAGTCCCTCTCTGCCTTAGTTGAAAGTTGTCGTCCTCGGTTGTATATGATAAAAATTAATGACTTTTTCTATTGGCTCTGGGGTGAAGCAGACACTAGAGTGTTCAAATAATCTTTCACAGAGTGATCATCCAGCAGGAACAGCCACAAATTAAATGTAAAATACAGGTTAAAAATGGCCTTCCCTTAGATGATCAAAAGCATGGTCATATAGGGTGGGATAAGCCATGGCTCACCTAGCTTTGGTCCCATTTTAGTTGATCTGAGTTTCACAATGGACTGTGAAGTCCATGCTGAGAGTTCTGAAAAAACTCTGAACAAATACAACTCCTACATTACAAGACCAGCTGAAAATGAGGCTCTCTTACTTGAGAACAAGAAAGTTGAGGGGCACACGTGAGATAGGTGATATAGGAAAGTGAAAAGAAAAATGGTCTTTGCCACAAGATAAGGACTTTTTGTTCTGATTTACATAGGTTTAGTTATAATGAGGTGTTGACTTATGCCTGGGGTGTCTTGGTTATTCCAAAACAAACAAATACACAAAGTTAGTCATCTGAAGGAGAAAAAAAAACAGAATTACTATTTCCAATGCACATAATAAAGATATGCAACTCATTGCTTCAAGAGGTACTAATAGCTTAGATTCCAGAGCAAATGTAAAATACACAAGTTCTTTACATATGTTCAAAATTGCATAAATTGATGCATAAAAGTGAAGAATAAATAGAAACATTTATGAATCATGACGTAAGCCAGCACTTAACGGGTAGGAGTTAGACAAGGTAATGCATAACTGTCGACTGTGAATTCTCTTACAATTTCCTTCTGAGAATATGGTACTAGACTTTGTGCCAGGGACAGGATATTGTACTAAATAGCCCATAATTTTCTCCACCAAGATGATTTCTATGTTTCCAGTGCTATGGTCTGTCAATGAACAAAAAGCCTGTCTCTCTCAATCTTGCATGAAGTAGGAGCTGGCTACTTGCTAAAGTACAATGTAACTGCAGCACAAAGTACTACAGTTTCCAAAATGCACAATATTTAATAAGCAATGTGATGCAGAATGCAATAACTATTAATAAAGCCACTCCACTGAATTGATTTTAGCACGATTAAACTTTTCTTTACCTTATTTCACAGTCCATTTAAAATGTTCTATTTTTCCTTTAATGGCAAAGGAAAATCTGAGCTTTAATAAAACAGCAGCAGAAATTCAAGGCAGCATATGGCACAGATGAACAGAAAGCATTATCAGTAAAAAGGCAACAGCACCAAAATCAGAAATCCAGGCTGTGACACCATGTAATTGATTTAGGTAGAGGAGCATCCGTATGCAGTGAGCAATGAGAAACTGTCAGCAATGGGCCAAGTTAGAGTTTTTAAAGGTTTTTGAGAATAGGATAATGCAAATAAATGCATCTTAGTGGGAGGTAGGAAGGGAAGGAGAGAGTTTGCAAGAGGTTTACAGCAGCTGGAAGAGTAGCTGGTATGTTCACCTTTGGTCTCTTTCTTTTTGGGTAAAGCCCAGTTCAATGTCATTCTTCTTCCACTCACCATGGAAAGCCCCTTGTTTCAGGAGTAACACCCCGCTAAAAGCAGGCCAAGGTTTACAGTATTGCTCAGGGTGAGGTGTTGCCCGTTTGCTGAAAACACTTCCAGGGGCAGGACTGCAGAGCTGTATTTTTCAGGACAAGAACAGAGACCTTTTTTTCTCATAGAAAACCGTATCAGTAGAGAAGGGACAGTGAATAACAACTGTTTATGGGTGAAAAGCAGCTCCAGATTTTCATTCTAAGGTTCAGTTCAGAAGATTGCCTTCGTCTGTCCAGGAGCCTTCTTTGTCCCTCTCCTGTGAGCTGCAGAGTTACAGTGCTTTGCAGGTAAGTGGGAGCTGTGGGCATGAGTTTTCCCGGCATGAGCTCTCTAACCCTTGAGCCTCTGTCTGAGATAGAATCTTCTCTGGTAGACTTCTGAAAAGACATATGAGCTGCCACAGCATGTTGTGCATGTGGTCCAAGGCCATCTGTGTGATGCAGATAAGGCCCTCTGCCATTTGTACTCGTGACGATGCACATCCAGTCATGTGTCAACTGTAAACTTCTGCTCCAATATCTGTGGTGGAAGGTCCATAGGCAGTGCTGTCTAAAAAACTTAAATATTAATGAATTAATAGTCCTGAGACTGCAGTGCAAGGTGAAGGCATGTGATATAGAGGCCTACTTCTGTCTCTGAAGTGGGTTGGTTTTCTAGGTATTGGATATGACCTGTTTTGGAAATGAGAATTGCCAAGTGTAGGGCATGATAGCTTTGATAAATGATAGATAGACTGAAACTGAGGACAGAAGCACATGACGGAAAGCATTTACAGCACTGCAACATATCAAGTCCTTGCCCATCAGCTGAACCAGTGTGACTGACTGAGCACACATTCACACTTGCTCCGGCTGTAAAATGAAATGTATTAACTTCCATTGCCATGGTTTATGTTCCGTTTTCCTTCCTAATGGCAGTAGGTTAGGAGTGTTCGCAAGGTCAGTCCCAGTGCCTCACCGTCTTCACTGACAGATGGCAACTTGATGAGCTGTGGTAACGCTATCATTTCCACTCATGTGCCCATATCCCAAGGAGTCCTGAGCATTTGCAGCTCAATAAAATCCAGGCTCTTACTGTGCCTCAAGAGAAATAATTATAAAGGACACCACTTTCCACCCCATGGGACCACAGTGAGCAGGCTACAGAAGTTGTCTGAGTTTTCCATTGTACCAGAGTCCCTTTTGCAATTCATCGTCATTGATGTTTTCAAACCTGCCTGTCTGACAGCCCAGCAGAAAGACTGTCTGGGAGATGACAGCTTGATCTGTATCTCTTTCACACCTCTTTAGGGATAATTTTTGATGTGAGGTAGGTTTTGATCAACTGCCTTCTATCTTATATGCTCAGCTAAACAAGCTATTTGATTTTTTTTTTTTTTTATTGTGATGGGTAAATATGTCACTCATGTTGTTGAACATGCTGGCAACAGGAGATGTAAATATGTCATAGCTGATGGTTAGAAGCCTCAGTGATCATATCGGGCTTGAATTAAGGGTTATTTTTGTACTCCCTTTGCAGACACTGACAGCCAGTTCTGCTGCCTTTGAAATCCAAGAAAAAACTTTGGGACCACACAAAATGAGCCACTTTCCATAAATGTAAAATACACTAGTATTTTTCAGATTCATGTGTATTTGTTGTTCATGGGAACAAATAGGGCCAAAGACAAAAGCAAGTAAGAACTGCTCTTCCGTAACATTCTTGAATCAGCCAAGAGAAAAGGAGTTACAGAAATTTTCCCAGATGTTCTTGTCTTAAGCCCTCCCCTGCTACCACTTGTGCATGCCGAGTTCCCTTGCAGGAGTCAACAATGGGACGTGTATTTCCCAGGTTTGTGAGGGAAAAGCAGGGCTGTTATGTTGAAGGCCATCAGATTTACTTCTAGGTAAGGGCTTTGTGCAGCTTGTGGCTGGCTGAAGAGTCTTTTGGTCCTTCTGCCTGTAAGGGCTATAGGTCACTAAATTTAACCTTCCTTCACTTCTCCATCATAGTTGTCCTATAATATAGGCCCTGTGCACCAAGTCCTTCATGGCGAGGCCTGTCCCTTGCTACATATAACGTAGTCCCAAGTGAGCTGCATGACTTTAAAACTACTGCTAAGTGGCATCTGTCTGTATGTGACTCCAGCGAACATTTTATTTGATTTCAAGATCAAAACTGGGGAACTTGGACTGACTCTATGGGCCTTAGGAGGGCCACGAAAATGATAAGAGGGCTGGAGCACCTTTCCTATGAGGACAAGCTGAGAGAGTTGGGGCTGTTCAGCCTGGAGAAGAGGAGGCTCCAGGGAGACCTTATAGCAGCCTTCCAGTACCTCAAGGGGGCCTACAGGAAAGATGGGGAGAGGCTGTTCAGTAGGGCCTGCTGTGAGAGGACGAGGGGTAATAGTTTTAAAATAGAGGGAGGTAGACTTAGGTTAGATATTAGGAAAAAATTTTTTACCATGAGGGTGTAGAACACTGGCCCAGGTTGCCCAGAGAGGTGGTGGAAGCCCCATCCCTGGAAACATTCAAGGCCAAGCTGGATGAGGCTCTGAGCAACCTGATCTAGTCAGGGATGTCCCTGCTCCTTGCAGGGGATTGGACTAGATGACCTTTGAAGGTCCCTTCCAATTCTAACCATTCTATGATTATATGATGCTCCACTTAGGTGATTCTGAGAACAACTCCTACAGGGTTTTCTGCTTTGCTTTATTTTATATATTTTTCTTTTTTTCTCTTTTCTTTTGATTTTTTTTTTCAGTGTTTTTAGTACTAAAACAATGGTTGAAAATTCACATGCAAGGGAATGTCAAGAATCAATATTTACAGTCTGTTAATGTTCCTTATAACTGTCTTCTGATGTGAGAAATGGAAGAACAACTCTATCTTTTCAAGCTGATCACCACCCTTCGTTCCAGCCAGATAGTTTCCTTGCTGATAGGGTTATGTTTTGTGGCCGTGTAAACTCCATATGTGTGTGTTTTTGACAAGCCGTCAGGACTAACCATCTGGAGTGGTATGTTGGTATATTTTTTTTCACACTTAAAACACCAACCAGAGACAAACAATTTAATGATCATCTTGTAAAGTGATGTTTTAGAATCATATCAGCAGGGAAATGAATGTGCTAAGAATGCTGTTAAGCATGTTTCCCAGGCGGTAGAATAATGGAAGGTGTTTATTGGGGATTTGTCATGAGAACATTAACTGACTTAAGGCAATGTTGTTCCGACAGTAGGGCTCTGTTTAGCTAAGGAAGTCCATCAGGGCAAGGCAGCTGAGACATGCCAAACTGAACACACCGTGGGAATTGTTTTGCTTTGTGATTAACTCCCCTCCCAGAGGCTGAATGAACCAGTACCTGTTCAGCAAAGATCTTGTAGGAGCTGGGGTATTCAGTTGCTTGTAGGATTAATCCAGAAATTCACACAGTTGGGCTAAAAATAAGACAAAAGGAAGAGCCCTGAGATCAGACCAGAGCAGAAAGTTTGCAGTCTTGAAGATCTCCACCTACATCCCTGAAAGGCAGAGGCCAGTGAATCCTGGCTACTAGGAAGAAGACGCAAGATTGGGATGTGGATTTGACCAGACATCCAGGTTCCTGGCAGCATCTTCTGCAAGTGTTACTGGATGGAGATGTCCTATAGTTCCTGCTGTGCTGATACTGAGCATGCATTTCCAATGAAGTCACAGTCCCTCAAGCCCTTCAATGGAGCAGAACAAAGGACCATGTAGCCCTTTAGAAGTTTAGGTGGCAAACCACAGAAGCAATTAATTTAATATATTTCAGAAAAATGTTTGTAGCAGACATCTCTCCTCCTTAGTATCTATAGCACTGTTGACTACTTTGTTTACACATCATGCATCTTATTTAAACACTCTTCTTATTTTTATGGCACATTTGTTTCATCCTCTGTACCCCTGTTTATTCCACATATTACAAGCTTTAGTGTTGTGTTTTACTAGTGGATCTGAACTTTAAAATTGTTGAAACTAAAGCCCTTTTGCTATAGTTTATATTTCCAATTTCTCTATTTGTTTTCATTAATCATGGCTTTCTTCACAGGTGGTTTCTTTTATTACCTTGTTATTGATGCAAGCAAAACACAATTTTTTTTTTCCTTCTCATACATTTACTTTTCCCCATTTGAGTTATGCCTGTTGCATTTATAAATGACCATGCCTGCAAGGCACTTGGGCACTTAGATGAGAAATGCTGATGCTGAAGTCAGAGCTTTGAGACACTGTTGTCCATTTGTGGTTAATTTAGGCAGCCTCCACAGCTCATGGATTTCTATCTATCTGCATTCAGATCTCTGGATAGTTGCGTTCTGCTTCTTGCATTGCAAATAGAAAAACATTTTTTTTTAAAAAAAGAGAAGAATATACAAGAGTATAATAAGAAAACAAGTGAAGGGTCAAAATGGTCTTGATGTAGCACTTTTTTTTATCTATATGCTGAAAGAACGATGTCTGTCAAACTTCGGGAGAAGACACATTACAAGTAATTGATAAATCAGCATAAAATAAAGTATTGTATATAGGAGGAAAAAGTGGCATTGTTCTTGGTCTTTTCTACTGGTAGGAGTCAGTCCAGAAAAAAAAGTAGAGAAATATTTAAAAATACACTTTCTTTTGCCCCACTCAGTGGTGTAAACAATATTAAATAGTGAAACTCATTGCCTTGTTTTCCAGATCTCAGGCATACATGAGGCTTTGAAAAGCATCTATTTACTTATTGCACTAATGAGAATTATAACACTAATAAATTATAGAAAAAAACACTAACCTCAAACCTCAAAATTCCACTATGCAGTGCTCTAATTTCTATTTTGTCCTCTTGATGTTGAGCAAAAGTTCTAGAAAACGACAAGGGGTGATGCTGGATCTTACTGTACTTTGACAGAGCTCATCTAGAAGGACTCTTCAGCTTTGGTGGTGGTGTAAAAAGGGGACACACTGGATCACAACAGAGAAAGAAAGGGCTGTGCTTGCAGCAGCAGAGGCGACAGCCTGAACTCCAGCTCATAGGGGTGCAAGAAGTGGTTTCTGCAAAGTGCCTGGAATCCTTTGACTATGCTTGCTGGGAGCTGACAACACCAGGAGCAAGACACACAGTTTTTTTTCATTAATAATGCTCTTTTACTGCCTTAAATATCTAAGTGTCAAAATGTAAATGAAGCCAACACAGTCAAAACTCAGATCCCCTATACTGAGCTCCTCTTACAGCCCGTATGACAAATTAGTGACTTGCATGTCATTTATCCTCCACTCTGAGATCACTGCTCTGTTTGTCACCTATGGAAGTTGTTTCTCCTCTCCTGTTACAGTTGCTCCTGAGTTCTGGGTCTGATCTGTCAAAACCAGAATAAATTATCCTTCTTCTTAAGTAGGTTTGGATCAGTGTTTATGGGACGGGAATGGGAGTCTAATGGGAGTCTTCGGGTTGGGGAAGAGAGAGAAGAGAAAAGCACACCTAGACTTTCTTAACTGATGCTGTTGTGGGAGCATATATAGGGCCCCTCGGTGTCACAGACCACTTCAGACTTTTTCTCCTTCCTTTTTCCTCTTCAGTCTAATTTCAGAAAAAGCAGATATTTTTCTCTCTTGATGCAGGAAGTGGCATATTTTTCATCTTGCAGCAGCACACAAAACAAAGCATTAAAACATCCAAAGACCATCAAAAGGCAGCATGGCAGGACCATAAAAATGAGTCCACCTCTGCCCCGGAAATGGCCCAATTTTATTTTCTACCTGCCATGTTGCCATAACAAATAGGAACACCTTTGACCATATCTGCAGACCTGTGGGAAGGGCGTCCCTTATTTCTCCACCCATGTTCAGCACAAAAATTGAGCTCAGCTTCTGTGAAGTCCAGCTCTTTTATTTCTTTTTTTCCCTTTCAGCCTCCTTGTCCATTATTAATCAGAAGATTTACTATTGCTGGAGCTGGATTTTTATTACATTAGCTACTCAGGGTCAGACCTTGCCTGCTTGCAGAATCTGTAGTAAAGTACCTGGGTAAAGCACCTGCCTCCTCTGCTAGAGGTAAAATCTAATCCTAAATAAAAACACAGACTAAATGTATTTACCCCTCTCCTAATTCTTACTATATTTATCTCAAACTATTTAATGAGTGCCAGAGGATGTAAAGCTGGCTTAAGCGCAGTCAGAAACTGGCTTTTGGTAGGTACTGGTTCCAATTCCTAACTATATTTTTTTCACACTTTTCACACTTCAAAGAAAAGCATGGGTGTTAGCACACTGTAAAACTGCAATCCCATGTGAAAGGCACAGAGTAACACAATGTTTTGCTGAGGTATATCACCTAGGAAATGTGTCTACAGGTACTGAAAAAAATGTATTCAATATGAATAATGCAAATATCATTTTAAATGAGCAGTTGAAAACTTTGCACGAGCTTTTGGCTGACATCCTAGTCTGTATTGAAGTGATCTGGGCTGTATCCTGCTACTGCTCCAGAGTGACCTTAAGCCACTCAGTGTCCTCTCCTTGCTTTTTACTGTCTCCATTTGTATGTGTGCTGGGATACGATGGGACTCTATTACTCTACTGTAATGGAAATAGCAGGTAGATTATTTAAAAAAAAAAAAAAGAGTTTGTTTTACTTGAGTAATCGTTTAATGTTCATGGCTGTGGAGGGGAGTTTAAAAATTATTGAGCCCAGAATCTAAAATCCAAAAGGCAAATCAAGAAAACCTCTCCTCCCTTCTCTTTTGAAGCCAGTCCTGTGGTTTGAGGAGCCTTGATTCTTGATTTTACTGAAACTACAGTCCAAGGAGCTAAAGTGAAAACTATTTTTAGTTTAGCTTAAAGGAAGCCTGGTCTATACATGGAAGAGCAGGACAGACATTTCTGTACTCTTCTGCAAAGCTTGGACAGCCAAGAGGGTGGCTTTGCACTGCCCTTTCTGTCTAGGCAGACTTCCCATGTACTGGGCAAGGCACTGCAAACCCATTTGGGAAGGGTGCCTCTCCATCAGCCAACAACCAGACTGACCCAATCAGCCTTACCAGATCTGTCAGTGTGCAGAAGTGGAACTTTTACAGCACTGATCTCCCTGGTGGGACTGCACCCGTCTACATCGACTGAAGACCTGGCTTTCCACATGCCTTGAGTGCACTGCTGATTTATGCCAGCAGGATATCTGGGCCTTATATAAAGGACAAACACCTCTAGGCTATCTCTTAGCATTTCAAAGAGCACAGGCCTATGCTGCAGTTCTACAGTCTGGGTGAGAAATGGCAGCACGTGAGGGAATGCATGTTGCTGGCAGAGGCAGTCGCCGGGTCTCGAACTGGCAATCCACATGAGCCCTGCTGCAAACAGCTGCCTCTGCCCTGCCCTTCCCCAGGCTCAGCAAGGGCTGGCTGTGGACTATAGATTGGGTCCTGCTTTATCGTTCTCCAGCCAGCCTGGGAAGACCTGGCACAACACAGTCGTCAGCCAGATTGGCCCTGACAAGTATCATATGCTTTACTGCACCCGTTAACTGCTTGCTTTTCTCACCAGCCTTGCTGTCATTCATCCCAAAAAGCAGGTGTCTTAGCATCTCTGTACAACAGCCTAAGAGGCAATAAATAGCCAGATTTGCCAGGTATAACTGTTCTGCAAGGTGAGGGATAGACAGCCTTTTCTTTACACAGCTCAAGATCCTCTCTGCCCCATCTCTCCTTCTCGCAGCCTGTCCTGAATGTGTCATACAACGGCTATTGAGCCATTTAAATAATTTCCCTGAAGTTGGAAGATGCCCCAGTGCTCACATTACTTACACTTGTCAAAACCAAGCAAAGACAGTAAAAAATCCCTCTGGTCTCCTCAGGTTTTGGGCTGGCTTTTCCACATGATGTACTCGGTTTAAAGTACCCTCTGGCTCTGGGTTTCAGTGTGAAGATGTTGTTTGTGTGCCTGATTGAGAGAGCACAAATTGGGTCCCCACAGCTACCGAGCAGAGATTGGAGAGCCTGGTGTGACAGTCTGGCGCTGCTCAGTATAGAAGTGGGGGTTGTTTATGGGAAGGGGCAGGCATCCATTCCTTTCTGGCATTCCATTCCATTTGGTCACCCATTCAGGCACCCTTGGCATCCTTTTCTTCTCTCTTGCTTGCTCCCTCTACCTTGCTAGCTTGCTCTCCCCACTTTGCTTGCTGCTTGGTGTCATTTCTGTGATCGCTGCTTGGGATGCATTGGTCATCCGGACATCAGGTGGTGAGAAATCGTACATTGTTCATTTTGTATATTTTGTATATATTAATATCCTTATATTCTGGTTTTTTTGTAGTTTTTAGTATTTTAGTGAACAGTTTTTATCTCAACCCACGAGTTTTCCTTTCTTCCCCGTTTCTTTCCCCTGTCCTGCTGGGGCGGGGGGGGGTGGGGGGGTGGTGTGAGCAAGAAACTGTGTGGTGATCTGGGCTAAACCACCACAAGTAGTCAACAGATGTGATTTCTAGGCACTTCCACAGTAGAAATGGTAATAACAGATAGGTTAACATACAGAGACTTCAGATCTGATGGGCTTAGAATTGCTAGCGCCTAGTACTGAGTAAAAAAACCCACATTAATGGGCAGGATTTGTTTGGGTGGGTAACCCACCTGTGGCACTCCACTGATGGCTGCCTTGTTCTAACTGTGTACCTCCAGCTAAGAAGCTCTAAATTATTTACCAAGGCAGCACATTAATGCCAATCAGCACCAGCACCTTAGTGCTCAGTGAATCATACATAAAACATGCTTCCTTCTGCAAGGACATGGTGTGCGGATGAAAGCAGGCTGAGGAGGGAAGGACTGTGGGAGATGAGGAGTTTGGGGTGGCAGGGGCAGGAATCTTCAAGAGCATCAAATAATGGGGGCAGTGATTCAAAGTCAAGCTTCTTGGGTGCCCTGTAATGTTAGCATGATGGGAGTTGAAAGAAGCAGCATCACTTTTAAGACTCAGCAGCAAGTATCGGAGGTGAAGTTAGAGACCATGGCTTTTTTATTGTTCCCTCCTAAGTATGATTTCTATGCATATGCAGTATGGTTATAAAAGCCTTTGGCTTTCTGAAAACACAGCAGGAGCATTAAATAGTCCTGGCCATTTGCTGGGGAGTGAAATGTGCTTTCAGCTTCACAGCTCCCTGCCACACTCACCTCTCCCCAAAGACTCTGATTTCAACTGTGCTGAGCTGTAAAGCACCTTTGGTCTAAATACAGTCACGTCCCCAGCCTGAGAAGTTCCCAACCATGCTGGACCTTGAAGCTCTCACACATGCCCTAGTGAAATTCCCCTCATGAAGATTTTAGCCTTCTTGGTCTGGTGAAGCCCTAAGGTGGTGCTGGGTTTTTTAAATCCTATGTCCTGGGAGAAGTTACTGCATCTTTGGCTGCATTTAGAGCTGGAACCAACTCAAGAATTTATGTCTTGAAATAAGAATTGAAACATCTTTTCATTTGGACAAGGTTTATCATAGCCCTCAGCCTTTTCTGACAAAATATTTTAATGAAAGGTCTTGGTGCCAGGCAGATTTTGGGGCAAGCCATGCAAGCCACTTTGAAAGACAGAACATTTCTATCTGATATCTCACAGGCTGTGGATCAGTCCAGAAGGTCTAATGTAATCATGCAGGGAGGTGGCTATTTATCTATGCCATGAATGGATTGCCTTGTGACTAGTGTACTGTGGCCCTGTGGTTTATCTTCCTTTCCCTTTGCTCAGGGAGGATTACCCATAGCAAGGAGCTGAAATGCCACAGAAGGATGTGAGCATTTAAGAGTGGTGAATTTGCTCTGCAGTCTCTAAGTGCAGGTGCCAGTCATCAATTGGGTCAGCAAGGCCCCTTTCAGCCCCACAGTCCTCACTCAATTTCCAAATTGTCCACATGACATTAGCTGAGGAAGGCACTTCCCTGTAGTGTACACATATTGTGTAGCACTGTGCAACAGTAATCTAAAGAGCTTCCTAAGTGTCTGGAGGCTTCCCACAGATGTTATGGGCTGGGAAAAGATTTCACAGAAAGGAAAAGAATAGAGAATCACCACTACTTACAAAAGGAGTGGAGAGAAGAGACTTTTACCAGACTCTACGTCCAGAGCAGTTCAGAGGTTGATTTTTTGTGAGCCAGTTCTGAAATACTACAGTCGGTGCAGCTTAGTCAGATTTTGGGCCTCATTTCTCTTTGCCTTCAAAGCAGACTCTTGCAGGAATACTTGAGCATTAAACAGTTAATTAAATCCTACTCTGTCCTCACAAATAACATTAGAAGGATAACACTCTTCAGAGTCCCAGTTTGCAGTTGAGGTTTGTGTGGGCAATTAATTCCTCTTGCCGTGCCCTCACATGATTTTCAGCAAGTTCCTTCTGAGTTGTAATGAGGTTGATGATTGCTGGTGCCTGTGCCTTTTTAATAAATTAATGGTAATAGCAAATGTCTATGCATCCTTCATTAGGTAAAACAGAAATGACTTTCCTCTGAAGCTGGGGTTGCTGGAGCTTGGCAGCTTTGCTGGAGGGGTGGACATGGGGGTTAGTTACTCAATTTATTATGCGTGCAGCACAGAATTTGTCCTATCACCTGCTGGAGCTCTCAGCCTTGTGAGTATTCAGTGCTAACTTTTTCCAGAAATAAAGAAAAAAAAAAAAAAAAAGGAAGGAAAACTTCCAGTGGGGGGAAGAAAAAAAAAAAGTAACTTTTGCATTGGAAGAGGTTGAAATATGTTTGGCTTCACCCTCCCAGGATCAAGGGGAAGGCAGAAAACTGTTCACCGTCATTTATGTCTCCCCACTTTAGGAATGCAATTTGTTATCTCCAGTACAAGCATTTGATGGGGTGATGTCTGGAGGCCTCTTTCATCTAGCAACTGGCTAAAATAAAAAAAAAAAAAAAATCTCTGAGGATCTGTAAGACCTTCATTATTCAAATCCAGCAGGAAGGTACAGTTCTGACTTCTGAAAGGGATCAGACAAAAACAAGGGAAGAGTAAAATAATGAGAATTTTGAATTTACTTCTCTTGATAATTTTGCATCAGGCTCTTCTGGGCAGTTCACTTCACTTGGTGCTCTCTGATTTAAGAAGAGGAGATTTCAGCTGTTTTCCCCCATAGTTTCAAGTATCCCAAATTTCTGCAACTGAAGGTGCTGCATTCAATTTAATACGGTGTTAAAAATTACCACCTAAGCAAAGCAGGCACTACCATGATTTGTAATTGCTAGATATTTTCCTTCTTCCCCAGACCTCCTAGGTCAAAAGTCACTAAAGAAAGGCATGAGAATTTGAACATTTCTGTGTACCTCTTCCCTGTTTCAGTAATACCTTTTTCTTCTTATAATTGTGTGCACTGAACTTACCTGTACTCAGTTAGAAAGTCTACTGATCCCATTTTTAGACTTGAGTCTGAGTTATCTCCAGTGGGATAACAAATACTTTATCTGATCCAGAGCTATCAGTAGCATCCCACTTTTCTCCCCATGCTTATTTCTTTTGCTTTTAAAGAAGAAATATTCTCCTAAAGTATCCAATGTCACCAGGATTATTCCAGATAGCAGGACCATAAGCTAATGTTGGCATTGGGTTATCTTCAGAAGGGGTGCCTTTCGACTGCAGAAATGCAAAGCTGTCAGAATCCATAAGAGATCACTATCTGCAAAAATCTCTTAATTCTCTCCATACCTGAGTTTCCTTCCTTTCTGATGTTGTACTCAAGTTCCCTGCTCTGTAATAAATCTCAGATAGAATAATAGAATGGTTAGGGTTGGAAGGGACCTTCAAAGGTCATCTAGTCCAATCCCCTGCAAGGAGCAGGGACATCTCTGACTAGATCAGGTTGCTCAGAGCCTCATCCAGCTGGCCTTGAACGTTTCCAGGGACGGGGCTTCCACCACCAGTCTGGGCAACCTGTTCCAGTGTTCTACAACCCTCATGGTTGTAGAACCTAATATCTAATCTATTTGGACACTATTACCCCTCGCCCTACTGAACAGCCTCTCCCCATCTTTCCTGTAGGCCCCCTTGAGGTACTGGAAGACTGCTATCGGGTCTCCCCAGAGCCTCTTCTTCTCCAGGCTGAACAGTCCCAACTCTCTCAGCCTGAAATACTTGATCAACTCATCACATCATAACAACTGTAAATAAGTACTATACTCAGGATATATCAAACAGGACAAATTTTTAGTCCATCATGACTGTTGCATTATCCATCCTGCAGCTCATTAATTTCTACTTGGCAATAATTTAACAGTCACTGCAATGATATTCCACTCACTACTACTCTTTGCACTATAGCAAAGGAACAATCTGAGATAAATATGGGACTGAGGTTCAACCATTGTCATTAAAGTCACACTAATAGTATTGCTATGTTGTTTCTTGTTTACTGTTCAATGACATGGGCACTCAGCTGTTATCTTTTTCTCTTTTTCACTTTGTAGACAAAATGTACACAAGGAAGTTCTGAAATATTTTGAGGAGCTCCTGGCACTGCATTGCTCTCTTTCTCCTGACATAAACATACTCAGCCTCTGCCCTGTTGTAATCTTAACAGTTGTCCAGTCTAGGTCTACTCTTGTACTTTTATGAGCCTGCAAAATTATAGCTTGGTTTATAGACCATTATTCCTGATGGCTCCTTCCATTTTCAAGACAATATATATGCTCTGTAAATGCAGCTGCTGACCAAATGGCCAGGTATAAAGCTTTGAGCTGGTTCTTTGCTAATAGGAAACTGATTCTTAAGAAATTGTGAAATCAATTTGATTGTTTCTTCTCCTTGTCCTTATTATAGGAAATTAGTCATGAAATACGTAGAGGTGAAGCGAGGAGACAGAGAGGGACAAGTGAAGTATTCTGCCTTAAAGAATACCCTATTTCTTAGTCTCTGGAAAGCCTGAGATCTATCCAGGAGGGTAATATAAAAGCTGAATCTTCAATCTGCTCCTTTTATATCCTATTCTCACCAGGCTGCTTTCAATCACACAAACCTTCAGCAATGTCTTTTTTTAAGACCTGGTTAGCAAACACATGGGAAGGAAGAGCTGGCCACAACTGTAATGCTGACTGGGTTCACGTGGACAAATGTGTCATTTCTCCTGCTTAGCTGAGAAATTAAAATGATCCTTTCTCCCTGATCTGAATTTTACAGTACATTTCTTCACCATAAAAAAAAATAAATCAATTTAATTGTAGCTGATAGAGGCTGGCCCAGAGAGTTGTCTCTATTTGGCTCATCCCAGGCAGGTACTGGCAGCAGTATCAAAATACAAGAGGTCTATGGAGCTCAGCCAACTCAGAAATGGAATATTCTGCTACAGGAACCCAGCCTACCACATGGCAGCAGCTTTGCTCTCCTTGGAGACCTCTTACGGCTATGGCTCTGCTCTATCCTAATTAGCCCAGAGGAGGGATTACCTGGTTCCATCTCCAAAAATGAGTGACCATAACCTTGTTGTGGCTGCTATTCTGCTCAGAAGACAGAAATAGTATCAGCATTGGCAGCTACAACTGAGAGAGCACCAAGTGCACTGCACATTTTAGCACTCAGTTGCTCTCTAAGGCTGAGAAATGTGAGGCAGACAGGGGAGCAGCATTTTCCCCTGCTTTCTCATGGTGTCAGTGGCATGAATTAAGTGTTTGTATTCTTTGATTTTCCTACTAGCTGCTTGATACTGTGGTCTTCATTCTTGTAAGCCTGTTGCTTAGAGAATAAAAAATAATAAAGGCTTAAAGAAAAATGGCAGTATGATTTATTTTAAACAAACCATCCTAGGGGTAATTTCCTTCTATTAAAAAATGTTTTTAGCACTTTTAGAATGAAGTTTTTGTAGGGATACTTCATTGCCCCATTACCTTTTTCTCCAGAAGTTTTTGCAATTCCTGGAAATCCTCTGAAATCTGGGCTGGGCTATTGCATTAATAAAAAATGTTAGGGAGAAGATATGTGAAACAAAATATAGCAAAACATAGCACATCCTTTCCAAAAGTCTTCCCTAATTTTGCACTAACTTCCTCTAACTACCATGGGCTAGATGCAGCACGATAAAGGAACAGGAACCCAAGTGAACACTTTACTCTCATGTGGCTGCTGTTAAGTGGTCTACATATTGTTGTGGGGTTTTTTTGAGGACATTTGTTGTCCAGTTTTCTCATTAGTTTGTGCCCCTAAAACACATTTAGCAGAGTATTTGTTTGGTCAGCCAGACCTCTTAAAATGGATGGAGCCCATCTTTTTTTTACAGAAGTGATTAATACCTTTCTTTACTACAGCAACATCTGTTTGCTTGACATCACTCTTTTTAGGTTTAAAACCAAGAGATTGCCAAGGTATGTGTTTTCAACACGAGCACTGGGTTTAAAGATTAATGTTAGAAGGCTAACTTTTCAATCCAGGCATTTTCTCAACCTAACTCAGTGGAGATGATGGTTAGTTCAAGTGTTAACCATTTTCTGAACCATTCCCCAAGTATGTTCTATGCATCTTCCCCATGGTTGCTGGTCAAACAAATCCATCCAAACCTTATCTAAAGAAGTTTTTACTGTCACCCTTCACCTGTATCTCTGGCAACACTTCCATTGCAGCTTCATAATTCATTTCCCTCAGCAAACTTGAAGCTGAGTCTTCCAAAACTTTTACTGTCTTTTCATTTTGGGGTTGATGTGTAATCTGGTGAAGAAAACACTTATTTGGCACAAGGAGATAAAGAAAATACTAGTCTTGAATTCCTTCTCTAATAAATATTTTATTATTTAAACTGACTCTTGTGAACCAGGCATGTTTCTTTTTGAGAATCCAGGACACTCTCTGAATTGCCTTTGCTTTGTTTTAAACAGTAGTTAATCACATCAAGAAAAAACACCCCTGCTGTTGAATTTTTTTTTTTTCAGAATTGTTAATGAATGCTAATGAATGATCTTATATTGAGTGTCTGATCTCTGAAGTGAGAGTTTTGTTTCTTGCTACCTTCCATAATGGGAGCCTGAGTACTTAAACCAGTTTAAACAGCTAACATGGGGAGGTAGGTGGGGATTTAGTACATAAGTAAATCTTCCAGCAATCTGCTTTTCTGTCTTAACATATTTCAAGCCACAATTTTACAATACCTGAAATTCAAAGGTGAAGCTGGTCTAAGAATAAAGAAAGAACTGTTTTTAAGTTTAATAATCCAGTTTATGTTGTGGTCTCACAAATATCTAGGTCAGTAAATTGAGAGAGTGCTGTACAGAAGGAGTAGGAGCAGAAACTAGGAGAGGTGGATGGCACAGGATAGGAATGCCCTGTACTCTTCTGCAAAGCTGGCATCTTGTGAAACTACAGCCTTGGAGAAACTGTGCAGGGTAAAGCAGACTCACCACAGTCCCCGGGGTATACACTGACCTGGCTGCTTTGATGCCTGTTGTACTTTTGTGCTGACACTTTTTCCTATCAGAAATTTGACATATCTGAAGATAAAGGCAGGCAAAGAACTTGCAGCTGGCCCTGAACAGTCACTGAGATCTGAAGGGATGTTACAACAGTGTTAGCTCTGCTGATGCTTCTGAGATTGTTTTTCCCTCATTAGGAGCAACAGTGAAGACAAAGCACCTACAGTAAACAGAAATAAATCAGAAAGGAATGTTTAAGGTCACTTTTTAGCTTTTTCAAAAAGTGTTCTTGTAATCTTGAACAGTAGCAGAAAAGCTGACATCACAAACTACCTTTCTTCTTATTGATAATGACTGAATTAGTATCAAGTAGATTGAGGTAACATTGATTTTAAATTTTTTAAAAAACCCTCCATTTTAAATATCGATCCGTCACCTTTTCCAGGTGGGAGGTAAGAAAAGATTTGCTGCAGAGGCTTAGAAAAATTCTTGTTGCTTTTCCCTCCAACTCAGCTAGTTAAAAAAAAAAAAAAAAAAAAAAAAAAAAAAAAAAAAATCCATATTTATGTAGCAAGAAAGTAAAGTTAAAAAAAGCCACAAACGAAATGCTCTAGCCTCTGTATTACACTGATTGTAGTTATCCACTGCTTGCTGCTGCAGTCACTTTGAGATTTCCATTTTAATTCCCAGGGACAAAAGGAAGCTAGTGAGACTAGGGTTGGAAAGTACACTGAGGATCAAGTTGCTGACAAGAAGTGACATTTTTACTGTTATTAGCAGTAGTACCAAAAGAATATGCCCAAAATCTGAGCTAACAGAATTCCTCTGTGACAGCCACTAGGTTTACACATGATGGGAAAAAATTCCTTTCCCAGTCACTTTGCAATAAAAATAGCCAGGATGAAGAGTAGACTTTTTCAGGCTGATTTTTAGGGGTGAGAAATTAAAGCAGAGATTGAACAAGTTGATGGAGACAGGGCTTTCCCGTTTCACGGGGAATCTACAGTTCTGGGTGCTTGTCATATATCCTGCTCAGTTGTTTCAATCACAAGGTGTCCATTTCTCACCTGGCATAGGCAGAGGTGGGTGTAATTCTGCATGGTCCAGTGCCTGGCATCTCAGACTACTAACCAGATAGTGCTACTAGTGCAGCTTAATTAGAAGACTATGTATACAATAAATGGGAGAGTCCAAGACATGACTATTTAACAAGGCTGCCTTTTTTTTTCTTTCCCGTGTGATAAATTTGCTTAAAAAGTCCACCAATTAGTCCTGGGTCTCCAGATATCAGATAGTTCAGCCAAAGCAGAGATTCAGACCAATCTATTTGTCACAACCAGGCCATTTTATACAGAGAGGGAAAAAAAAAAAATTAAAAAAAATCAATGCCTTTTGGAAGCAATAAACTGACACTGAGATAATTTTCATAGCAGTCTGCTACAACTGAGCTGGTCTGGGGCAACCCATGTTTGTGGTCATGTGAGAATGTCCTTAAGCACTGACACCTCTGACAGCACAGCTGTTCTCTCACCTTATCCCTTTCCATTAACAAAAGGAGGGAAGATTAGACCCTCAGGAAAGACGATGTCTGGTAGCAGGCTATCACCATCAAAAAAAAAAATTCATGCAACCTGTATCCTCTATCTCTGTCCTAAAAAACCTGCAGGAATGGACTAAAACCTAGAGGAATTGTGTTTGACTGTTGCACAAAGTTTGCATGTTAAAGGATGAGCATCTGGCCTTTGCAGAATAGTCCTGAATTCTCTGTTTGTTTGGGGTTTTTTTTTGCTCCATGTGCAGAAAAACTTCCCAAACTATTTTGCGAGAGTTCTAAAACCAGAAGCATCCTACCAGCTTCTTTTTCTAATACTGTAGCACTATTGTAAGAGGATGGATAGCATTTACATTAGAAGCAGTTTGGTATATAATGTTTCAAAAACCACAGAACTGTGGAGAACAACTTACTCTGCAGCATTTTTGATTTGAGCTAGCAGGCTACGCCAGCAGAATTAATTAAGGGCGTTAATTTCCTATATTAGTGCTCGGTTTCTGTTGCTTTTCTTCACCTGTACTAACTGTAATTTGTGCAACTTCCTTTAGCTTTGCTTTAAAAGCTATTTAAACCCTGAGCATCTCAGGAACCTGCTGCAGAATATAGATATACTTTGTTAAATTGTTATCCCATCTCCCAGTAAGAGAGCTTTGTGCTGTTAATTACAGCCTGAAGCCATTGAATGCTACTGCTGTGTTAAAGTAAGTGGAAGGAATGCTCTATGTCTCTGAACATAGGCCACTGAGCATGATGGGTTCTTTATAATCTTGGTAATTCTCTTTTTTTTTTTTTTTTGAGTGATAATTTAACAATTCTTAAGAAGCATTTTGTCGTATTAAATGATGTGGTTGGAAGTCCTGCTTAATTATTGATGCACTGAGAGCATCAGTATGGATCTAACCTATATCACATGGTGACTTTTCTCCTGCACTATGAAAGTTTAAGCTTCAGGAATGGTGCGTTGATGAATTGATGCAGGGTTCATTGCCAATACTCTCCTGCATATTTTATAAGGCAAGCAAATGATGGGAAGGAAGGCTGATTTTCCTCCTGGAAATTCCACCTTTTAACAAAGGCTGATGCTGAAGGCAAGCTCTCTTATCCCTGAGAGAAAGTTTTCATTTAAAGATAGGTTATTTTACTCTACCTTGTGTGACCTTTAGCACAGGGAGAATGAATATGTCCTTTTCAAAGAGTATGTCTTACTATTTTCCGAACTTTGTGAAAGGTGTGATGACTGACAACCTTGATCCCTACTCTCTTCTGTGTTGGCATATAAGAACTGACAATATTTTTCCAGAGCCTTTCACAGCATAGAATCATAGAATAGTTTGGGTTGGAAGGGACCTTCAAAGGTCATCTAGTCCAACCCCCCTGCAAGGAGCAGGGACATCTTCAACCAGATCAGGTTGCTCAGAGCCCCATTCAACCTGACCTTGAATCTTTCCAGGGATGAGGCATCCACCACCTCTCTGTGCAATCTGTTTCAGTGTTTCACCACCCTTAGTGTAATTTTTTTTTTCCATATATCAAGTCTGAATCACACAAGGTATGCTGTGTCTTAGTGCATACATTTCCCTATAGATGGGAAAGAATTTGAAGCCAAAACTCGAAGTTATGGATTCTTCAGCTGAGGACAAACCCTAAAAATTGAGCCCTTACCTTAAGTCTTGCTATGGTGTTCTATGGTCTGTAATTTGGATGGCGCCAAATAATTGACATCAGTACAATTTTTATTTATGTGACAGTTCTAATATTTTTTCACATAGATACCTACCCTGAGAAAAATGTGGAGACTTTTTATTCTCACATACTCTTCATGGCAGAAGAGCAGCACAAATCCCCTCTGTTATAATCTGCCTCCCTTGAACCTGGTCACAAAGCCCATAAACCTGGAAAAGCTTCCAGTGAATATATTACCAAATTGCAAACAGACAGAGTAAAGCTCTATATAGTCTCTCAGTCAGCTATAGCCAGGTAGTTAGCTATATTAGACCAAGGCAGATTTATTCCTGCACATTCAATGTTACTTTAACTTGGTTGTGTGTTAGATCTGACTTGTGAAGCGGGATTTCAGAGCTCTATTTGATCCATAATAGCCAGTATGGACATATTTGATAAGAGGTCAGAGATCTGAACTTTCCAAATGTGCCGATTAGAATTATAGAGAACTACAGTAGTTTACAAACAGAGAGGTGTCTTTGCATACTAAGTCATGCAGATGCATTGCAACAATACCATCACAAGAAAAACCATAAAAACCTCCATTCTTTTGAATAATATCATCCTTCAATTTATATCCAAGATTTTCTCATTAACTACCTCCTCTTCTCAGGATACCCTGTGAACAGATTAGCTAGAAAAATGGAAGAACAAAAAGGCTAAGAGATCACAGTAACCATAAGCTTGTGGTTCGTTAAGACTGTTCACACTTGTCATGGTTTAGCCTCATTCAGCAGCTAAAATACCACACAATTGCTCGCTCACTTCCCTCACTGGTGGGATGGGGAGAAGAATCAGGAAAGAAAAGAAGGCAAAACTCTTGGGTTGAGATAAAAACAGTTTAAGAGAACAACATAGGAAAACAAAAACAGAGGTGGAAAACAAATCTATAACATAATGTATTTAAACACATAACTTACAGTACAGAGGCTCACAGCAGATTCAGATGCCCAGCTCCCTCCCAGGTAGCAAAATCTGCCCCTCAGCAGCCTCTCCACTCTACATACTGAACTTGGCATCCCATGGTATGGAACAGCCCTTTGGCCAGTTTGGGTAAGCTATCCCAGCTGTGTCCCCCAGCCATAGGAGCCACCAGCTCCAGCTCTTATTCTAGTTGAGGTGAAAATTAACACTATCTTAGCTGGAACCAGGACAACAGTCAAATTGAGTAATAAGCTTGTATTACCCTTTTTTTTTTTTAAAATGTTAACCGGTTCCATGTATCAAATTTTATAATGTACCATTCAAGTCCCATTTACACCCATGGCTATTGATTTTCATTTCACTTTAAAGCGTGCTGTGATTGCTGGATATTCAACACCCTGCCTTATTGGATTTATAGATAAATGCTGCTATATATTTTTAAATCATAATTTAGCTTCAATCTCACTGGTTGCTGTTTCTTTGCAGAGACAGTATTGCAGTATTGTATTTTTCCACACTTACATTGCGCCAAACTTGATTTAAAAATCAAGAAACACTTGCAGGATATTTTATTCCACCACAGAATGGAAACGCAGATCTGCTTCTGCAAGTCCATTTTAATATTTTATTCCTACTGAGTAGGCCAAATCTGAGTTTGGACCTAACAGTGAAATGACTTTTTGCACTCACACTTTAAACTCTTGTAGCTTAATAAAGGTAATTATTCAGAGGCAAGTCTGTCTTCCCTTGAATACACCTTCTGCAGTTCAGTTTGCCAACCTTAGTCTGGAAGCTGAGAACGGGATACAATGACCAGAAAAGTAATGCAAAGCTTTTCTTTCCTCTAGTGTCTGCATCAGCTTTGAAAGAAAAGCTCATAAACCTTAATGGAAGAGAAGACATGGCTGAACTAAGGAACCCCTCTATTCTTCTGCAAAGAGCAAAGAGCTCTGTGCCAGGGAAGTTAGATAACTTGGGGAGTGCGAAAAAAAGTAAAGAAACGTATGTCTGATTTCTATTTATGAATTTTCTAGTTTGTGTGAGCCCAAAAGAGCAAGTGCCGTGCAAGATGGCCCTCCCATGATGTGTTTGCCATCACCCTTGTGCTCAGACCTTAATGCTGTATCCTGAAGACAGAAATGGAGGCAACAACGGAGGGATAGTTGCAGCTACTCAGCTGGAAATAGAAAGAGTGGTGGCTGGACTGGAGCTCTTCCTTACCATCTGTGCAAGCCTTTGTGCCTAAGTAAAGGCATAGCTGCAGCTTTATTTTGGGAACACTGGGATCTGGAGCTTAAAGGTAGGGGAGGCTGAGGGAGAAGGGAAAGAAAATGCAGACGAATTTCACTACTGCAGACATCAACCAACAGATTCTGTATTCTACATCGAGTACTTCATGTCACCTCCTTTATAGCCAGGCGGTGCTGAGATGACCTGCTTTGGAAATCAAACATGAAAAACTCTTGCTTGAGCACTATTATATATGTATCTATAAAATTTTAAACAAGAAAAATGAGTGCTTCAAAGCAACATGTTTGATGATATTCAAATTCGTTCTCTGTCTGAAAGAGATTAATTTTAAGCCCGCCTTTTTGAAGAGAAACAAACAAATATCCTCACAGAATAACCACAGGAATCTGAGTGTCTGAGATTTACAACAGTTGAAATTATATCTTCATTTGATAAATCTGTTCTGGGATTGTCCCTTCTCAGGAGTTTAGCTTGACTTGAAGCAGGAATTTTCCAGTGGCCCTAACCTGAAAGCCATGCTCAGGAACGTCAGATACTTTGACGATAGACCTCAAATGGCTTGGTAAGATACAAACCACCAGTGTATAGAACATCCTTAGCCCACTGGCTGCACAAGTGGAGCCTTTGTGTGTATTGATCAGGCAAGGGCATCAGAGCCATCCTGAATCTGAGACCTGGGGAAATCTCTCTTTTTGCATCTATCTAGAGCCATCTCAGTTTCTGAAGGATGTTTATTTTGGGCATAGGTATTTTATGTGGCAAATTGGACTGGTTTTTTTTGAACTAGCTAGCCTAATGCTCTTCTACAGCTTGGCACATCATGTAGTGAGAGTTCTATGAACCAAATGACAGCTTTCAGCTGGCAGTGACCTCTCCCTCCCTGTCGTTCACGCAACAGCAACAAGTGAATATTGACCTTTCTAGAATGAACTTCGTGTTGGCACATAAAACTGTGTTAGGATATCTCAGCTTGGGAATTTGTTCTGGCAAGTTAGTCTGAATAACACAGTCCTTAAAATACTGTCTTAATCGGGTCACTTTAAAATAATAAAATGCTTTGGGTTGGAAGGGACCTTAAAGAGCATCCAGCTCCAGCTGCCATGGCCAGGGACACCTTCCTCTAGACCAGGTCACTGGTCTAGGGAAGAAAAATAGGGAAGGGAAAAAAAGAGAAAATAAAAAGAAAGTAGAAGGTAGGATTAACTTTTATTGACGTGTTTTGATATTAAAGAGCTGTACTGACTTGTACTTCTACTGGTTAGTCTAAGTACTCATTTTTTTTTATTATTAGTCATACTGAACGCGTCTAAGACAGATAGACAGGTTTTCCTTTCTACTGAGTATATGTATTAATCTAAATAAATTATATACTTAAACTGTCAATGATATAAGTGCATATGAATCTGGATTGAAAGGTATCATGAATATATTTCAAAGAATGGTGTTGAAGTTGTTATTGGAATATATATGGTGAAGTACCATATGTCAATATTGTCTGTAACAAAATGCATGAAATACGAAGGCAATAGAATATTTATGTAAAGTGCTTAAATTGCTCTTATCCATTCTTTTTCATGTTTAAGCTTTTCTAACTGCTGTGTCTTTGTCACATTTTTTGTATAAGGATGACATTACATTACGACCTTAGCTAACTGTAAGTTAACAATGCTGTTTGTGTGGGAATTTAGATAAGCTTTCTAAAGCCTGAAGGCTTACCTGATTCTTTTTGGTTCAGAAACTGGGCTGGATGTGATTAGTTTTTTTTGGTTTTTTTTAGAGAGATATCTGCAAAGAAGGCATTCTAGGAAGAATGATTAAGTTGTTAGATGCAGAGATGGATGTTTATTACCTAATTTCTTGTGTTTAAAACACATGATAATGAAATATCTTGGGAGGTTAAAACAAAGAGCTTAAATCACAATTTATTATGAAGATTCATTGTCGTCAAATCTCATTTTAGCTAAAATTATTTCCTAATCTAGATTTTATTTGCAGAAGTCATGGTGTTCCCTCTATTAGAAAAAAAAATCTCCAAATCTTTAAAAGTTTTAAAAAGTTCAGTCCTGCTTGTATGTGTGTTACAAATTTTCTCACTTTTTTCATTTTGAAAAAAAAAAAAAATTATCACTGATTTTATTATTTCTTTTTGTTTCTAGCACCTACCTGGCTGTGGGTGAAAATATGTTCTGGCCAGATGGTATAGGCAGCATTAGGACATTACAGCTGAAGTTGTACCTCTCCTTGTGTTTCCTTATTGAATGCTTTCCCTTAATTTTAAGGGAATATACAAAAAAAATAATGCCAGAGACAGATCCTTAGTAGCTGAAAAACCAGCAGACTTTTGCTGAAATAGGAGAAGAACATCAACAAAGAGAAGGACCCATTTCTTTCATCACTAGCTGGCAAGATTGGTGTCTAATGGCAATATCAGTCTAAGCACTAGTTTGTAGAAAAGAAGGTTATAAACCTCCTGTCAATAGCGATAGTCATGTGCATTTTAATTTCAAACAAATAATAGTTTTAAATTTAAAATATTCTACCACAAAATTAGAAACCAAAGCATGATAGCAATGGGTTAGACTAAATCAACAAGCAAAAAAAGCAATGGGCAACAGTCACTTAATATGATCACTTTCATCTCTACAGTGCTCCAGTCTGCTTACTCAAAACTGGTGAAATCAAAGCTGCAGTCAAACACAACACAGCAAAGAAAAAAAACTGGGGCTTGGATTGTGTTTTTCTGCCCCTTCTTTTGTTAATATGAGTAACTTCTTCTCCTGGGCAGTGAATTCACCCGTTGAGCTACCGTGCTTACAGGTGGTTTATTTGTTTGAAGTGACAGCCCTGAGCCCTGCGGGATGCAGGGACACAGGTGTCTAGTGCACAATATCCTAATCTTGCTCTTGGGAACATGCACCCAAGGGCCACATTTACACCTTATGGATCAAAACTGGAGAGTGAACTAAGAGATATGCAGCAGCAGTGACAGAGAGACCAAGGTCCTGGAGGGAAGCAGTGAGCTGACCATATTGCTGGTATCAATGCTCTCTAAGAACATAAGGGACCCCAAGCAAATTACCACTGATTTTTGGAAAGGATCTCATGAATTCATCCAGTGGAAGACGCTATGAATCTCTGACTTCTCTTTGTGAGTGTGCCTAGCTACAGTGCATGGAGGCCTCCTGGACCCCTGACTTCAGTTTACAGTTTTTGAAATTCACTGACTGTTTGTTCTTAGGTAAGTGGCCTCACCTGGAGCCTTGGGCTGCCTGCTAAAATACATTGTAAGACTAAAGCAGTAAATGTAATGCTGCAACTAGAATATGCTTTGAAATGCACAGAGGATAACTGCTCTAGTAACACAAAGTGCTACAAGGTGTAGGAAACTCAGCTCTCCAGGTGAGTTTGGTCCTGGACTGGAATAGTGGGCTTGAGATTTTGTGGGTTGTTTCTTTTTATTTTTTTTTTTAAGTTTACTTTTCCACCTCAGACCTAGAATTTGCTAGATTAGGCAGCTGGTTTCAACTTCTCTTTTCTGCATTCTATTAAGTAACCTGAGTGTCTTTGGGGCACTGTGACACGTTGAGTTAAAAATTACTATAATTACTGCAATCCCTGTGGAATGTGAAGTGTGCACAGTTTATGCCTCAAGGGGCTTGAATCCTTGGAGAGTCTATTTTCTGGGACAGCAAGAGCTGTGAAATATACAACTCTTGATTTGCAGTCAAGATCAGAGTCTGATTTGTATGGTTAAATAAAAAAATGCTGATTTATACAATTTGTTCCTGGGTCATAATTATGGTCTAGAATTAATTGAATAGCCTGGAGGTTTCACAACTGTACATGGTAATGATTACTAAAAATTGATTCTCTCCTATATTTCTTTATTAACTTATCTGGAAATGACATATCATGAAGAACAGCTTTAAATATTGCTGTGCTGAGCAACTTTGCAAATTGCTATTCAAGCTGTTTGTGTTTTGGGGTTTGTTTTTTTTTCCTTGACTTTTTTAGGTGATTTATTATTTTGTAAGTGCCTGAGCTATACGTTTAACCAGAAACACAATGTGGGTTTGTTTGTTCATTTGTTTGTTTTCGTGTTTCTGACTAAATATGTTGCTCTGTTAGCCTTCAGGATCAGATATATATGTCATCTTTGTTGCCCAGAGAGGTGGTGAATGCCCCAACCCTGGAAACATTCAAAGCCAGGTTGGATGCGACTCTGAGCAACCTGATCTGGTTGAAAATGTCCCTGCTCCTTGCAGGGGGGTTGGACTGGATGACCTTTAAAGGTCCCTTCCAACCCTAACAATTCAATGATTCCATGATTCTTCCAGACAGACAGACAGACTGGATTGCCCCCCCCAGACATGAGGATCTTGCACACCAATGGGTTATTGTGCCACCAAGCATGTCTGGGCTAGCTAAGCATGGACTGTGTATACATGAGAGCAGCTGAGATACAACCTGCTTTTGGCCACTTTGAAGCTGGATGTTTTAGGATATTTCGACTCTGGATGTAGTGAGTTTAATGCATAGTTGCAGAATTCATGACTTTTTAACCTTTGTTACTTTTTATTATTCATTATTGTTAACTCAGGGGGTTTCTCTGGCCAGGCTCCTAAATATGGGCTCTATATTTGTCTGGGGCAATCACTCAACTGGCAGTTCTGCAAATGCTATCTCCTGTTTGCTCATCCAAGTGGTCCTATTGGGAAAATATGGGAGAGTTTGACTCCTGTTGATCGAATCCTGGGAAGGCTTTGAAAGCCTCTAAAAGAAATAGAATCGCTCTGAGGTTGAGACAAGATATGGATTAACTACATGCAAATTCTCTGTGAGAAGAAAGAAATAGCTGTGAGGGCAAGACAGTTCCTCTCAAATTATAAGGCAAACTGTAAAGATGGAGTTTGTTACTATTATCATATATGTTTAAGCTTTGCTATTGACATTATAGATACTTTTTCTCATGCTCTGAAAAGCATTTTCTTAAAATATTTCACTTCAAGCTTGTCCAAATGTTTAATATAGATAAAAGCTGACCATGAGAAAAAGATACTATTATAGTACTATAACACTATCTTCAACAGTATTATTTCAAACATTACTATAACATAGAAAATCGAATAAGAACCTTTTAGATGTATGGAAAATTAGGCATTTGACCTTTCTTATGCAATTTTTTTCCAGTGAAACTTTCCAATCTAGTTATTACTACAAAACTTTGCATTTCATCAGATCAGCACTTTCCAGCAGATTATTGCTTTACTGGGAAGTTTTCATCTGGTTCTTTCATTTGCATTGAATATTCTGAGTCTAATTCTGAAGAAAAAAAAATGAAAGCATTTGAATTGTGCATGTTCTGAACCCTAGAAAAGGATAAGAAATGAGGCAAATAGCCTATGTTTTCTTATGCTCTGGAATAACAATTGTAATCCATTGATTTAAGTGGATTTCAGCCAAGTTCTCTTGGTTTGACAAGGAAAGAAACATCTTGTTTGTGACCTCAGTGAGGTTTGCTTTGGCTGCCTCTCAAAGGTAAGGAACTTACTGCCTTCTTCACCTCCAAAAGCCATCTAAGACTTGGCACTTGTTGGTGGCTGCTAGGAGCAGCAGATCAAACTTGCTGCACTGAGGTCTGTCACAGCTAAAAGGGCAGAGAAGAGTCTGGAGCAGTGTATTCCATCTCTTTACCAGCTGCTAAAGTGATGGACAGCTGATAATGGCCATTTCTCAGTTTTTCCCAAAGCAGGAAGATCAAGGCCTGTTGCAGGATCTTCTCCTCTATGACAGTAAAGCCATTCCAGGTATGCCCATAATCTCCACAATATCTCACTGTCTGATGGCACCACTGAAGGAGGTCTTTTAATCCCTTTACACCCCTAAATTTCCACAAATTCCAGATCCAGTCAGAGAATCTAATTTTACTTAAGATCTCAATGTCAGTCTCACTGTCTGTGTGTCACTCACTATGTGTGGCACTTGCAGACTGGTGCTTTCTTGGCTCTATGATGAGTTGGATCTGCTCATAGATCACCCTTCTTTTTATTGTAGTAGGTTGCTCTGAGAAGAAATGGGCTGGGGCAAAGTTAAAGCTCCTGACCACTTTCATCAAAGTAATTTGTAATCGCATTGGAGAGAAAGGGCTGAATGTGAAGGGTCATGGATGTAAAGACAATATGGACATCTTCACCAGCAGCTGCAGAGATGAGGCAACATTTTGCTGACTGCTTAGGACAGAGGTAGGGACAGAGTGTGGTGCACGTTGTTGTAAAACCAAGCCTTCCGCCTGCATTCTCAGCCTAGCAAAATGGCTTGACAGGGGTATGAGAAACTTTCCTTCCCTTTTACACCAGAGAAGGAGGAACATGGCAGAATGCTCTTTTTTCATAGTTGAAATAAAATGAGACTTGATTCCTCTCTGGGATGTTCATAGAAAATTAGCTGAGTTTGTCTTTCTGACATGAAGTGAATCTTCACAGCAATTATTTACTCTTCCCTCCCTCAATGCTGCCTCCCCTCTTTCCTCTTACTAGCCCCTCTTATGTCTGCTGCAGATTTCCTGGCTCTAGAGATAGAGTGCAACAATAGCATCTTTTTTTTTTTTCTCTGTTGTTTTGTTGTATATAAATGTACAGGGATGTCTTTGATTGTTTATCAGTTTAAGTGCCCTGGGCAATGTTAGCATTCAAGCTATCAAACTATTAAGGGTCTGATTCTGCAGAATATCTTCTAAGAGATGCCGAGATATTTCTGTGTTTCTTGATGGACTTAGATGGGTGTGGAGGACATTCATCCCTTCAGGCAGAGTTGAGAATAAGGCCCTAATTGGTGTTAAATTTAGGACAAACAACCACCAGTGTTTAGCAAGGATATGTGTTTGCTGGAGAAGAAGGAGCCTCATGCTGTGTTGATTGATGCTGATTTCCATTCCATTATTTCAGGATGTGCACTACATGCTACCGAGAGGCCAATTATGAAAGGTTGTTTAAAAGACACATCTCTAAGTACTGGGATTCATCATTAATTCAAGGGGTTATGCTTCTGCCTTTCCTAAGTTCTCTATTCCACCCACAACAGAAGTGGTTGTTTCACATATATTTCCAAGTTTCCACCTCTGAATATTGTGCTGGGCTTCCTGTTGAACTTGGTTCTGTGCTTCGTGAAGAATTATACTATGTTTGAGAGAGTTTTGTCCTGTGCAATATCATTGATCCCAAAATATCAGACCTGGCCAAGGCACTAGCAGCAAAAAGAAATCTCACCCCAGTAGTTTAGACAGTAGGCAATGCTCCTGGAGAAAATATAAGGAGTACAAACATTTGGTTCAGTTCGAAAAAAGGTTAATCACTACAAAACTGTAAATTCTCCTTACTCGCAAAAAAAAAAACCTTAAGCAAACAACAAGGAATGATAATTAAAAAAACCACCTGTCACAAAAGAAGAAGAATAAGATTGTGATATAAGAAACAAACCGTTGGCATAATTCCACTCATGGCATTCTTCTCATTTCCTTTGCTTGCTGTAGAAGAGATGCTGGCTGTCAGATTTAATCATATTTTCAAAATACTGGGTGGAACTGAATCCCACTTTTGAACCTTTTGAATGTCTGGCAGCAAGAAATTTAGCGACTAGTGGCTGCAACAGGAGTAACTGGTGAAGACTGTACTCTTTCTAGTGGAAGAAACATGGACCATCCCTTTGCCAGAGACAAGTCACATCAGCTACAGAGGCTAGAGGTGTCACAAATTAGCCAGCAAAACAACCAGTGTGTCTCCACTGAAAGCTATAGCTGCCACCTGGAGGGGAGTGAGGAGGGAGGCTGTGGCGAGGCAATGCCATTGGCATCATCCTGTGCCAGGCAGACAGGATCAGTACATCTCGCTCTTCCACCCTCTGCTCGGACCCTGCTGCATTCCCTAAGCTCATCAAGATCTGATTAAAACTTAGCATTTATCCAGGTCTCTGCACATACTAACTAATTAATAGGCACAACACCATGGTGAGGAAGATGAAAGCAATATTATTATCCTAATTTTACACATGGGGGCGTAGAAGCAGAGGGGAATGCTGAGTTAGCATTAACGTATCAAGCTCCCACACTTCAAAGAGCCCGCCCCAGCTATATTCTTTAGCGCATAGTCTGGACGTATATATATATAATGAGCTATCCATTGGGTTTTCAATTTGCTGACCTTGCTGTAAGCTTTGGTTGCACTCCACAAATGTGGAAGTGTTCACACAATCTGAGAATGACTCTCTTTCCAAAATTCAGCCTATCCCTAGTGCATCTTGTTTCATTCCATTGAGGTGACTTCATTATGCTTTCAAATGCAACCCTATCAATCTGTGGCTAAAATACATTCAGATTCCTTCTGGGAAAGTCCCTGGTTCTGATCTGGATCTACAGGGAAGACTTTTGTGGTATGGAAGAGAAATTGAATCAGTCAAAGCAAATTCCCTTTAAAGAAACTTCCTATAAGATTGAGAGAGATGGAATTGGAAGTCTATTTTATAAAATACAATTAGAAATAAAGTAATTCTGTTCTATTCTGTAGGATTATCTAAAGCAAACTGAAAAAAAAATAGCACATTTTCTAATAACTCTTTGTATTAATAGAATTTACTCTGTGTCAGTCTCTCTCTCCCATTGACACTATCACTCTGAATGGAATTTGCCCTACGCTTCTTTTACAGTCAGTAGGTAGAAATAGGCATTTTCAGAGCAAAAATAATTTCACCCAAAACAAGACAGGTGAATTGCACCTTACAGAGAGTCTTGTTTTCCTCTGGGGACCATTAAGGCAGCAAAGGGACACTAGTTCAGCTAGAGTTGTCTACATTACAGTTGTTGAAAATTAGATGAGATGAAGCCTACTCTTTGTTCTCTTTTTCTCTCTGTGTGTTGGTTTTGTTTGGGGGGGTGGGGGGGGGGGGTGGGGGGTGTTCTG
>WHYT01017247.1:113390-172102 GCA_009806455.1 Tetrax tetrax
CATTGCTGGCCAGGGCTGAGCCAATTGGTGACAGAATGTTCAGTGATAACACCTCTGTGATCATGTATTTAAGAAGGAGAAAAATATAAAAAAAAAAGGAGGAAGAAGTAGCGGTGGCGGGGGGGGGGGTCACGGGCAGGCAGGAGCCTTGTGGGCCTTGCAGGCCTCACCCTCTGGCCTCCTGCCCGGTGGCTGACTGGGCCTGATTTGGCCCAGCCCGGCTGCAAGAAATAAAGAGAGGAGATGAGATGTAAAGAGAACCTGAGAGGTGTCTCTGCCTGACCCAAGTGTGAAGAATTTCTTGTGAGAGGAACAGCTGCAGATGCCAAGGTCAGTGAAGGAGGGGGAGCAGTAATGCTGCTCCTGGCAGAGATTCCCCTGCAGCCCGTGGTGAGGTCGGCTGTGCCCCTGCAGCCCACGGAGGAGCAGAGATCCACCTGCAGCCCGTGGAAGACCCCACACTGGGGCAGGCGGATGCCTAAAGGAGGCTGTAGCCTTTGGAGCACCCACACTGGGCAGCATGTTCTTGAGGGATTGCACTCTGGAAAAAATGACCCATGCTGGAGCAGTTCATGAAGGACTGTGGCACATGGGAAGGACCGCATGCTGGAGCAGGGGAGGAATGTGAGGAGTTCTGTCCCCGAGGAGGAAGAAGTGGCAGAAAGCAACGTGATAAACTGACCACAACCCCTATTCCCCCCCACCCCCCATGCCACTCAAGGTGGGGAGGAGGTAGAGATAACTGAAATGAAGGTAGGTCCAGGAAGCGGGAGGAGTGGGGGGAAGTTGTTCTGTTCTCTTTCTCATGATTCTGCTTTGGTTTTATTAGTAATAATAAATAATTTTCTCCAAGTCGAGGCTGTTTTGCCTGTACCAGTAACTCTAGTGAGCCCTCCCTGTCCTTATCTCAAACCTCAAGCCTTTTTGTTATATTATCTTTCCCTATTCCCTTGGAGGGTAGGGGGAGTGAGTGAGACACTGCATAGCTTCGTCCTGAGCAGGGCTAAACTATAACGCCCCATATTAAACTGTGTTTCTGATTTCCCGTATAATGTCAGGGGTTGATCCAGTCAGTGTCAAACCTTTTGTGGACTCTGCATCAGGTCCTTCAGATCTCTCCCTGAAAACACATCACACACATTAGATCTAGGATTTCTCCTTCCCCTTTTAAAATATCTGCTCCCATGCAGGAATATTCCCAAGATCAGTTTTCTATTTCCAACTCTGTATTGCTGAGTTCATAAATTGCTGAGTTATCCTTGGGAGTCACAACTCCCACAGTGCAGGGCTGTGATCCATGTGATAGCACCACTGTGAAGTTTTGGGTAGCTAATGGTCACATCCCCCAGTTACCAAGAGATGCAGGCTCACCTGGAGTTCCTGGTGGCACCTTATAAGTCTCTAGCAATTGTCTTATAAGTTGAGTAAATAAGAATCCTCTAAGCGCTGAAAGTGCAGAGGGCATTGCCATAATAGGTCTCCAGGGCTTTACAATACAGTTTTATTTCCTTCCTAAATATAGCTGCTTGCTTCTTATTTGCCCAAGAGAACTAACATATTATTTAAGGGATATTTTCCTTTTTCCCTTCCCAGGCAGACTGTATGTGTCCATACAAGTGTATGTTTGTGTGTATACAGTATATTGAGCAATTTTGGTGGCTATTTGCCAAAGCAGATAATAATGTTGTAGCTTTAATGTCTGTTTATTTCTCTTCTCCTATCCTGTCTCTCACCTCCCTATTGATTTAGTGTAGCCAGTGAAGTTTTACAGCCTATATTTAAGGAGGCTGCAGTTTGAAATCCATGAGGAGCTGCTAATCAGAACTAACTGCAAGCATCAGGTGCAGTAGGCATCTCAGTCCTGGCCTATTGGCTTAAGAGAGCATGAAGGGCTAATTTCATGGCTGATAAAGCTTTCTGTCAAGGAGGGCCCCAAACAAATGAACATTGACTTTTCTTTACAAGGGAAATAAAAATGGTCTTTTATCACAACTGTCTGCTTGTGGAAGGTAAGAAGTCACATCCCTGCTGGGCTATCACTTGCTGCCTGGGACTATTGAGGAGCTTTCTATGTTGCCCAGACAAGATTTCCAAAAGGATTTTGGAACGTAATTCCTCTTTAGGTGCTCACTTTCTTTTTGATTACTTGGACTTTTTTAGTTTTTGGCCCAGAGATGATAAAAACCAGTCTCAGATCTTCTGCAGGCTTCTGCAGGCCTAAGGAAATTCCTTAGGCATTTCCTAGGAAATCAAAAGGCTTTTAGACACCCAGATAGGAACTGGGTACCCAAATCTCTTTCCGACTCTGGATCTTTCAGTTTGCCGTTTTAATCACTCCCTCCCTGTTTCATTTAACTGCTCTCTTGTTATCACCTACACTCCTAGGACAACTCTTCAATCTTCCTGGCAGAGCAGGGAAACAGGCTTTAACTTCTGCTTCAAGGGAGCACCCATCTTCCTGTTCTTCTGAAAAAAATAATATTGATTATTTCAAAGCACATGGCTTGAGAGTCTTTATGTGAAGAGGAAATGCAGACAACTTGGTATCATTCAGGTGTCCTTCTTTCATCCATTAAGACTCTTCACCAACGGAAGTGGATGCTATTTCTTAGATGTATCATGTAGCAAGTAGTAAAGTGTGCAGCTAAAGACTGATGCTTTCAAGAAAATCATTTGCTTGCATAAAATTAAGCAAGTTCTCACATATTTCACAGAACGTGGCCTATGAAGCTTTCAAAAATGGTATCATTTTTCTTTCATTCTTTCATGTTTTGATGAAATGTGATTTCATCCAGCAATACAGACATTTCAAGGACACAGTCCTTGCTTTTAATATTGAGATCACTGAGTTTCTCTGTAAGTTCCTCAAAGAGAAAAGTCCCCTCTAAATCTGATCTTGATCTCTGCTAATCTTAAATCCATCATTCTTTATGAGTGGTTTTTAACAATCCTCTTAGGGCTTGTTTGCACTACAAAGGTTACACTGGGGGAGAGAGAGGCCTCTAGTGGAGGTCTGATCTATTTTGGTAACAAGACTTTTGCATTTATAGATAAATTACCCATTTGAAGGACAGACACTTTTCCATCAAAATGTGTATTTTGCCAGTGTAGCTTCATTTACACAGAGGGGGTTTACCAGAAGAATTATGTCTATACATATTGCAATTTTCTCTTTCCTGCAATTAATCAGCATACCTGAATGCTGTAGTATGGACTTGGCTTTCAAATCAGGCTGTTGAACAACTCCATGAGCCAGTAGTAAAACAGTTTAAGTCTTTCAGTACAAATTCACAGGGCTCATTCTGGTCTTGTACTTAAGGCAGCCTCCCTGGTAGATCCAACTGCACACCAGCTTGTTCAGGAACAGGAATCAAAGACACTGGATGTGATGCAGACAGGTGTACATCATTGCTATTAGAAACTGGTGTGCTGTACCTTCACCCTGCCAACCTCTGAGTCACCTGGCTGCAAGTGAAGCTTGTACCTAATCATCTACCAAGTTATTTTTCTTGCCACGCTTCCCGAATGGCAAGCGCAGATCAGGAATTTTTCCCTGTTCTGTCTGCGTATTGGTGGTGTTGAATGCATACCTGTTCCTCAATACAGACTGAGAAAAATTCATGTCACAGAGGCAGACAGATTTCACAGGACTGGATGCAGGCATTTCCAAGACCTTTGCTGTAGAAGTACAGGCAGCAACGCATTTAAAATATCACATATTTGACAAGTTTTAGAATGTTATATATATTTATGAAAAACCGTGCTGAAACAAGGTTGAATTGCTACTGTATTACATGCTATTGTTGTTAATGAGGGATACGATCCCAAGTAGTAATTACAGTTTCTGCTGTCAAACAGCAGTTACTTTAGACAGAATTTTGCCCTGGGGTTTTAACTGTTCCCCTCATGGGCTGTCTGAAGGTGTTTCTTGTTGGTTTCCTGCCCTATAGCAAAACTCATTTTTTGTGATAAACATTTGCTTTCCAGTTAAATTAACACACTTCCCACCTAAATTGACACAACATTTTTAGGCAAAAGATGGTTCTTTTGTTTGTGGGCTGTTTATTGCCTTCCTTGTTTTATGGTATGTCTGAGGATTGAAGGCAGCCCTGCAGCCAGGCAGATCAACATAGCTCCGCTGAAATAAATGAGTCTTTGGAGGACAATCAGCGGTCGTAATGTGCCTGGATAACTACAGTGACACCTCTAAAAATGTCAAATAGAGATACTAGTCCTTTGCAGTCATGATCTGCCAAATGGACAGGTTTCATACAGGGATTCTGCATTTCCATTTTAACCACTGAGTTCAAACATATTTCCACGTCTCCTCTCCTTTCACCACCTATCTGACCTTTTCTTTTCTTTAAGCCTTTGCGAAATCACAAAACTGGTTGAAACTTAAAAAGCTTTGTGGTGAGAAGACAGATATGATTACAAATGAGAACACACCATCCCCCAAGGAAGCCCCAGTTTCCCCTTTCATCACGATTAAAGAATGCTACATATGAGAATATTTATGACAGAGTTTATGTCATTGTGTATTGTTTATGATTATGTAGTATACACTTACATTCTCTGGAGAAATGCTCAGTCTCCTTTTTGCTTCTTCACTTTCTCCTCTATTATGTTTCCTGTAATATGTTATTGAAAGATTACTCTTAGGGTTTGCTTTGAAAAAAGAATACCTAACTAACATATTTCTTTGAAAAATAAACCTGCCTTTGAGTTTTAAAAAGCTGATAGGGAAAGTAATAGGAAGATTAATTAGTTCTAATTGACAATTTTTATCTAAAGCATATTCTTTGAAAATGTACTCTGTGAGGTTGGAGGCTGTACAGCCTACATGATATAACTTTACAGATTTTGTTTGCTGACTTGAATGCCATTTTGTGAGTGCTGCAATCACTCTTATTTCTGGTTATTTGTTTTGGAAACAAAGCTGGAATCTGCAGAGATAATGTGGGACTCGCAGCACATTTCCTTCCTAGGCTAATGAAGCTAATGAATATAAGTTAGAGAAGGATGGAGTGGCACCCAGGCCGTACACTCACCTAGGATAGATGCCAGACTCTAGTGTTTAAATTAAAGAGCCACAACAGGTTTGGACCACCTGGGCTGCAGGACAGCCAGACACTGGCTCCCAGGGCAGTCAAATGAGAAAAGTTGGAAAAACCTGTCAGGAACCAGAGAGGAGGATCTGATACAGCACCAAATGGGAGCTGTGACTTAGTTTCCCTTTGATAAAGTTTCCTATTTCATTCATCACTTCCTCTAATGAAAGTGCCTGAATCTCTCTTTAGGGCTGTAAAAGGTGGTGATGTGGTGTGAATGGGGTTCTTGCTCCTGGAAGCTAGTGCTAACCTGACAGCATTGACTCCAGAAACCCCATTGATAAAAGAATGAGTTATTGCAACTACTCAGTACTCCATCTCAGCTGAGACTTCAGTCCAGCTTAAGTATCCACGTGCTTAAGTACCTTGATGAACTAGAGTTTTAGGCAGTTGTTTAAACTTGAGAGCAGGTTCGTTGGTGTTTTCTGTGTGAAATTGTTTTGGCTGACTGTGGCAGTTTATGCAATTTGCCTGTGCAGTTTGGAGGTCAGCAGGAGAGAAGAGTGATCTTTCACAATGCCTCTAGGTCCTCGGTCTCCAAGGAACAAGTGCAAAGCAGTCTAAGTCCAGCCCTTTCTCAGCCACATCTGTGAACAGCAAATATGCTCGGTCCAGTCTATTTCCAATTGCCCTTCTGAGAATTCCCAATTCTTACATTGTTCACATGTTAGTTACATGTGATAGGATAAAAGGGAATAGTTTGGTAACATCTACAGGTTTATACTGCAGCACACAACAGTGGCCAGCCAGGTGCACACTGAAAAGAATATTTTATTCTCTTTGTTCTGACTGCTGGGATACCCTGACTAGGACACAGTTGAATTGTTTAAATGCAAAAGTCCAAGTTTTGCTTTAAAAAAAAAATTAGCAAAGCCTAGAATGAATTACTGGCCTATTTTTCATCTTGGCATGAAAAGCATTTTCCATCTTTCCTCCTGAAGCTTTTCCACTTAGTATAAATAATGAAATATTCAGTGAGTCACAGAAAAAGAACAGCTTTGTAGCCTGGGGGGCTCAACTGAGTATGAGACAGCCCAGGTAAGTAGCTTTATCATGGGTGTATTGGCTATTCTCAGTATGATATGAGAAAAATGCCATAAAGCATTTTGGCTTTGATCCAGTCAGCCTTTTGCAGCAGAAAAAAAGAAATATCATGGAAAATTTTTCATCAGCTCTATTATAGGCATGCAATTTAAGCCACAGTTCGTAAGGAAATGGGAATTAGAAGAAACAGCACTGTGATTGCTACCACCTTGCATAACATGCCTCTCCCTGAGCTGGGCATTTCTAGAGCAAAAAGAATTTAGAAACTTAGTCTGAAGTGTAACAGACTCAAAGCTTTGTGAACTGGAAGGGGGTCCAGGACACTCTCAGGCGTATGAGCTATTTATGCCAAGACAGTTTACACCACTAACAACCAGAAAGTGAAACTGCATATAAATGAAAACTGAGGTGGTCTGGTTTGATGCTACTCTGCTGAACTTCAGCAAGTGCAAAATGGAAACTCATACAGAGAATGAAAACAGTTTATTCAAAATATGTATTTTATATAAATAATACATAAAGATTTTTACAGCTAATTAATTTTTTTTTAAAGAACAAAATGTCTACGAAATCAAAATGTATTCTCATATACCAGAATTACTCTGTTTCTAAAACTGCATAAATCATATAATCATCATAGCCTTCAGAGATGTTCAGCAGACCAATATCTAGCCCTGTATCTTCAATTGTCATAATCTTAAATTAATGTGGGATCAGAGATTCTGGAGTACAAGAGAAGAAGTTGAAGAATTTTCTATTAGTCTGGTTTAATGAGAGACACATCATATCTCCCCAGTTAAGACATTTGTACTTTGCAATTATCATTACAGCTGATTAACAGCAAATGCTCACGTTCACCAGCTATACTTAAGAGGTGATGATACCAAGGAGGAGTTGGGAGGAAGAGGGATGTAAATTTTTAATACGTTATTTGCCTTAAGTCTGCATGGGAACTATGAATAATTGATGGTAATGGTGGTTAACCCTGAGCCCATCAAAAGGGATCTTTACATGTTATCCATTCCCCAAGCCTCCCCCATAGCAGCTCTACCTGACACAACACGTGGCTTTTTGAGGCACCAGGCTGTGGTGAGATTTGTTACTACCAATTAAAGATGTTGATTGACAGATGCTCTCTATACAGAGGTTTCTGGAAAATGCTGTGGCTCCCATCCCACCTCCAGCTGCTTGTCGCAAGGGCTGGAGGTTGTTGTCCCCTCAGATTTGCCACCTGAGCTGTTCAGGGGAAGGCTGTAAGTTGCTTCAATCACAATCAACCAAATTAGCTTAATGGGTGTCGGCAGCAGGTCATTGCTGTCTTTGTCACCATAAGGGAAGTGGGTTTACATTGATGGCACAGGCTGCTCAGCTGGGTGGTGACCTTCTTCATGGGGATAGCTACCAGGAAGTGGCTGGGGCCAGACATTGCTTCCATTTGGACAAATACATGTGAATGAAGACACTGTCCAGAGTCTAGTGAAGCCAGCTGGACTCAGGTTATATTTGCACGGAAAATAAATTGAGAAAGGACCTATTCTCTGGCGCTAGGGGCAAAATGCCAAGCCTTCTTGTCTTCCTCCCAAATTGGTCTTGTCCACAGTTTCTGGTCCAGGCTATTTCCTCAGCTTCAGCAAAAGCCTGCTGGCACATGCAAAAACTATGCTAGAGAACACGGTGGGGGAAAAAAAAAAACCCACAGATTGGGCAATCATGAGTCTTGCTCAGTATGCTAATATTGGCACGGCCACTGTGGTGCCTGAGCTGGCTAATGCATTGCTGATAGAAATTGTCCTGTTTGTCTGTAGTCTCTACCAGAGTGTCCTGGTTTTGGCAGGGATGGAGTTAATTTTTTCCTCTCAGTAGCTGGTATGTTTTGGATTTCGTGTGTGAAGAATGTTGATAAACACCCTGATGATATGAGTTGTTGTGAATGAGACCAAGGACACTGTCCTGCTTTCCAAGTCTTGCTAATTTGCAGATGCAGGAAGCTGGGAAAAAGACAGACAGAATAATTGATCCAAACTGGCCAAAGAGAGTATTCCATGCCATAAACGTCATGCTCAGTATATAAGTGGGGGCTGGCCGGGGAGGGTATCTGCCTTCCTGGCATCCATCTTCTCTTCTCTTTTTTTTTTTCTGTTTCCCCCTTCTTAAATACGTTATCGCAGAGGCGCTATCACGGGACATTCTGCTCCCAATCGGCTCAGCCTTGGCCAGCAGCGGGTCCGCCCTAGGCCCGGTTGAGTCCACTGAACAAAGGGGAGCGACTGCTAGCAATTTCCTACGGAAGCTGCCACCTTAGGCCCCCCTCACTAAGCAAAACCACAACACAGAGAATACCTGACAAGGATAAACCACCAGTCAGGCAGTTTAACAACCTTGTTCCTTCCTTTCTGAAGATTGTGGGATGTCCTGGAACTGTAAGGAAGCTCCTAGAGTTTGATACTAAAGCTAGGAGAGATTTGGCACCCGTGAGACCCATACTGCCTGTCATTTAATCAGTTGGGCTCTGCTTTGAATTTGGGTCTGCATCAGTGGAGCTGCTGTGGAAGAAAGCAGTCATCAGTGAGCACAATTCCTGCTGTATTTGTGAAAGATGTATTTACTGGCTTGGGGGATAGATGAGGACTCCAGTGGGAACAAAGTCCACCTTGCAGCTTACAGCCCTCTCCTTGGAATATGGTCTGAAAAAAAAAAAGGAGAGCTTTCCACCTCTTTTCTAGATCCACCTTTCAGAGGTTCTGTTGTGTTCCAGGCTGTCCAAACCGACAGGGAAACAGGCAAGGATTTACTGAGGGGAAGGAAAAGAGAAGATTTCCCCTTCTGTCCCACACGTCAGCATAGCTGCTGCAGCATTTACCACCAGCACAGGCAAAAGGGAAGCTTTGACCTTGCAGCTGCACCAAAGTCTGAGAGAAACCTGTGTATGGAGAAGTTTACTTGTTGGTAGAAAAAAAAGCAGGTAGGAGAGAAAAGAAAGGCTGAAGGAAATGCTGTAACTAATCCAGCATCCTCCGCAGCTCAGTGATGATTAACCTTTCTTCTGCTCCATCTTAATATCACTGTAACTGGCAGTTGCTTTCTAGTGAAGAGTTTTTTATTTCCCGTGTGTGCCAGGAGATACTCCCCCTCTTTCTTTGAGGACTGAGTTTCATCTCAGCTTTATTTGGTGTGAGGCAACTGATCTTTTGCAGATACTGATTATGCAGCCTGCAGCGGTTTGGGCTGTAGTGTAGGGGCTGCAGTGCTGTGCTGAGCTAAGTGGATCAGCCTCCGTGCTCAGGGCTTCAATGAAGCTGGGCTGACAAGGCCCCGAGGGACCTGTCTGTGCAAATGGGATGGATGCGGGATGGGGCTGGGCAGATGAACAGGGACCAGTTGCTTTCTGCTGTTGAACTGATGTGAAGTTCTTTTCTGCCAAGGTTAGAAAGTGGGGGAGTTTTCCTCTCTGGTGGCATTAGGATGGATACTAAACCAAAAGATTGGACCAGTTCGAGAGAAGTTTTGCTTTGGATTGATCTGCTGAGCAGGACTTAGATGTTGGCTTGGAGGCATGGTCCAGGGAACATGCAGAGCTTGTGGTGATTTCTGGCACTACGGGAAGAAACTATGCAACAAATAAATTCGGGGGAAATTGATAGTTACAAGAAATGCTCAACAGCATTCAAGAGCTTTCTATTTCAGTGGTCATAACCATTAGGATCAAGTATACCCTTATTTGCAAGGACCCAGCAAAGGCTTTTTTTCAGGAACTCTGGCACATGCCTACCACTGCTCAGCCACCTTGGATTTAACTTGGATGTTTTCCTCCTGCTGCCTCCATCTCTTTGGTGGCTGTAGCTGAGAGAGGTGGGGTTGACATTGCTCCCATTGCAGAAAAGTCCTGCTGGAAGTTGTCTTGTTTAATGAAAGGTAACTCTGTCTCCAGTGTCTGGAGCCACGTGGAGAACAGGCTGCAGCTTATGGCAAGATGCCTGAGTTAGCTTTAAACTAACTGGATTGGGGGCTGTAAAAAGCTCATATAAATTACAAATTCTAAGTAAGGATTTATCAGGCCTTTTTTCATTATCCTTTCTTAAGTGGATTAGACCATGCTGACAGAAAGAGAACAGACATGGAATGAGTGTTAAACCCACACCAGATCAGAATATATTTGTCAAGTTATTATATACATAGCAATAAGAGGCAGCAGGATTCCAGTAATAGTCAACTTAATGTGTTGTTAGTTTCAAGTGATTGTATATCTTCTCTCTGCAGAATAATTGTTTGCTACACAAGCACATTACATTTAGGAATAAATAAAAACACGCTCTAAATCATAGCATTAGTGTGGCCTCATTTTCTGTCTCCTGGGACAATACAGATCCAGTGAACTGATTCTGAACGAATTCTGCTTCATGGGGACACTGTATGCAGTCCGTGAGCATCTGTAAACCTTTCATAATGCATTAAACATAGCTAACAAAGACGCATGCCTACTGTACCATGGGTACCTTTTCTCCAAAAAGACAGTGGATTTCTTGCCAAATTTCCACAGCAGACTCAATTTTTTTCTTTCCTGTTTCAGGAGACACACTTAAATAAAATCGCAATGATCTTCTATCTAAAGGAAAAGGCTCAGATGATTGCTTGCCAAAACCTGAACTGTTTTTGGTCAGAAGGGTCCTGATGACTCTCAGCGTTTTGGGAACATCTTCCACACCTTCATGTCTGATCTCCACAGTAACTTGCCCTAAAAACTTCATGTGAAGTTCATAATGAGATGCACTATATTCACTAGAAAGGGAATAAACTTTGCTGATCAGTACACAGAGTTTATTGTCCTAACAGTGAAAGGAGCATTTGACAAGTTGCTCTCCAGTGATCTGGATCCCCTAAAGGACCCATCATGGAGTATGAGAGATGTATAAACATCTCAAATAACAATTTAAAGCCTTCTTTTTATTAAAAAGAAAAAAAAAATCTAGCCTTTTTCCTTATGGAAATGGCCTTAAAAATATTACCCTATTGCTGGGACTGACAAGGGAGTGAGTTTTTAAAATAAATAGGTAAAATCACAGCTTGCCTGCAACCTTACCGGCTGTGCTGCTGCGTGATGCCTCCCTAGCTACCACACAGCAACTCCTAAGTCAGTTATGCTCCTGGCAAAGCTGTATGTGTGTTTCCTGGGAGCTGCCACATTTTGGGAAACTTGGGCTCCTTTTTTACTTATTAACCTTCAGTTTGAATTTCCTGTGGCTCTGATGGATGCTTGTAGAAATAACCACGTACTCTTTAATGGCGTTATCTATAAGGAAGGAAGCAAAAAATCTGAAAAATATAACAGATTTTCTCAACCTGAATTGAGTTATCTACCAGTGTTTCTTTATATGCTTGTGTGTTTTTCCTCTTTCCTCTCCGTAGACCCATAACCTGGAGCTGGTGGGTTCTTGAAGTTTTATAAAGCCACTTTTCCCCTATCAAAGTATGTTTATTATGAGAGACACAAGGAAAGGGCTGGACACCAGTGAATGAATAGCAAGGAACTTTTGAAAATAGAATAAAATAGAAATAATTCTGAAACTGTACTTCTTTCTACTTCTGGGACTTTAAATAGTCCCAGCCGTCTTAAAAAGTTTATAAGATTTTAACCCAGAACCTCATGGAATTGTTTTAAAGCCCAAATTTTCCCATAGGCTTCCCACTTGGATTAGGACACATAGGTTAGGCTGTCCCATGTAACAGTAAGCCCTCAATGCATGTGTTAGGAAATAATTTTAGCCTTGATTTCAGCGATGAAAATGTCTCAGCATATCAATAGACTCACTGAAGTCAACAGCATCAAGAACACGATTTAAGCTAAGAAAGCATATATGTGAACTGAGAGGCGTTATCTCACAACAGGGAGATCTTCCTCTCTTTGGGGGACTACCCTTCCACCTGCAGATGTCCCAGACCTCCCAGGAACTAAGATGCCCTGATTTCCAGTTCTGTAGCCTACCGGGAAAGATAATCGTCATTTTCTGTACAATGAGCAAATTAGATTTTTTTTCTCTCTGTTTCCCTCATCCTTTGAATTGTTGACATCTGCATTAAATGTCTCAGCCAATATGTATTTACTATGAAATATGAAAACATAACCCTCATCTTATTTTACAAGCATGTTTCATGCTCTTTCTTTAATTATTTAGTTCCACTTATTTAGACACTTTCCTTTGTTTTTCATAATTAGCCCTGCAGATTAAGAGCATGATAATTTGTGCAAAGGCTTATTAATTATTGGTAATAATTATCAGCAGCAGAACTGCAGATGTATTTAACCTAACTTTTTGAAGGAAGGGAGGAGGGAAGGATTGGCTGATACGAATATACTGCTCCTTCCTTTTTTCCCCCCTTCTGGTCCATTTTCTATTGCTCCCTGCTAGCTCTTTTCCATAGAATCCCTCTCTCTCTCCTAAAGGCTGCTGGATCACATCTGTATCAAAATGCGTAGGACTGAAAATTGTTGCACCTACTGATATTGTGGTAAATACCACCCCCTTCCCCACACAGCCATTTTAGCATCATTTCTAAAAGGTGATAACCCCTCCAGACTGGCTGCAAAATTATTGAAATAAGGCAATCTGTAAAATGCTTCATTTTCATAATTCTGCTTAGAAACCTGTAATAAATAATTGTTTGATGCCCTAGTAGTTATGATAATTCAAAGTAAATAAGTTAAAATATTATTTTCAGTTCAACTGGAAACAAAACATCCTGGAAATTTTTAGTGCTTGGAAATTTAAGAGGCAAAATGAACCTAAACCCCTCTAGTTCTGGGATAAACAGAATGGTTTGTTTACCACAAAAATTGTATTTGTTTGTTTTGTTGAAGTATTTTTTATGTTTTGGTTCATTACATGCATTTAATGAAATTGCACATCAGTTTCAAGATGTAACGCTCAACACCAGCTGATGAAAAGGTTTCATTTAGAAAATATTTCGATGGTTTTTCTGATTTCTTTTGTTAATCATAATTATTTTCTGATGTATTTTTAAGTTCTTAGCCTAAACAATTCAAAATATATTCCTAAAGTACTTCCATGGTCTGAAATCTGCTTCTTCTTGGAAAAACTAAACAAAACATAATTAAAAAAGTCACATAAAACAATGACTAGAACATCTGACTTTTTTGCCATCTCCTCCTATTGTAATTTATTTCATTTCTCTTCTGATTCTTCTGTTTATTAAGTACAAATGCATTCACTGTCCTTTGTCTTGGCTTAGGCTTGGAAATGTAATTTTCCACTGTCCTTAAAAATCTTGTTGTTCTGACCGTACTTTTCATTATGCCACATGGTCTTTGACAACCACAGAGTCCACATTTCTTCCTAACCTGGCCCGGTCCCACCACTCAATGTGGGCACGTGTCCACACCCACATAATAGTGCATTAATTCCCTCATATGTAGAAATGTTACTGGTGCCAAACAGCAAGTGTTATCAGGGATTTATGCTTTTAGCATAGTAGATTTCTTTACCTTATCTTTTTTTTTTTTACACTGTTTGTTCTTGCCCACTATTTTTCCATGTTAATATCAAGCATAGCTCAGTATGGTACTTTCTAGTTTGCATTACTGTTCTTCCCTTGATTTTTCTTTTTGACTTCCCTTCTTTCTTAGGTTCCACTTCTTGGTTTGATTTTTTTCTTCACTTCTTTATAGTTGTTTGATTTGGCAGCCTTTCTGATGACCTGGGAAATTCTAGTTTTTCAGAGATGGAAAGTTAACTGCGAGGTGAAGGAGCTAATGGGAAACAGATAGTTTTCCCTCTTTGGCTATAGAAGAGAGTTGTCCATCTCATTCCTATAACCTGCTATATCTCAAAGCCACCACTAACCCTTTTACCAGCACCATGGGCAACAAGCACTGAGCTGAGCCACCTTACTTGCCCTTCCCTTGCTGCGTGCCTTGCTGAGACTTGCAGTCCAGTTATCCTACAAAATGAGAACAGCAGCTTAATCTATGCTGGGAAAATTGAGCCCAAATCTGTGTAAGTAGGGAAGCAAACCAGCAAAAGGTGGTCGGGTTGATATTGCTGACTTGCATCCCCCCTTGCTTTGGTGCTCCAGGGTAGGTGGGATGTGTCTTGCTGCCCTCGGCCAGTTGATGGTTAGATGTAGGCATTTTGCAGTAAGGGCTGCCCACCACTCCCAGGTGGGATTTCTCTGGAATTCAAGGGGCAAATTTAACCCTTTTATTTACACAGGAAGTGGAAACGCCTTAAGTTGCTTCCACAGCCATTGCCCTTATCCTGATGAAGTCTGCTGCTGTAGTCCCTGCTACCTGCCTTGCCCTAGGATGCAGTCCCTTTCCCTTTTCCTGATTGACTCTGAGTGCACAGTGCTGCTGCAAAGCTCCAAACCGTTACTTGTGCGGAGAGCAGAGCAGGAAGGTGCCAGCAGGGCAGACAGCTCCCTGAACTGCAAACTGCCATGTCTCCTAACAGTGAGGCAAGCTGCTGCCTTGCTCCAGAAGTACTGCTGTTTTCTCCCTCTTCCGCTCACAATCTGATATACTCTGTAATCTGAAACATTTATTGACAACTTAGTTTTCACCAGAACCCTTAGTGTGCTCTCCTTTACTTTAACTTCCTTCTAATCTTCAGCTGGCTGCAAGAGGATACCTCCTCCTGCCAACCTCGTGCTTTGCTTCCTTTCCCAGATTTTCATTGTCTTGTGGCAATTTGGCCCCTCCACAGATCTTGTTATTCTCTTGAACTCCTTTTTTACTGTTGCCTCTCTGTCATTTAAAGGGATAAATTCCTATCACTGCCTTGTCTGACAGCCAAAACTTCTGCAAGGGACCTGTATTTTGAATGCCTGTCAAACAGTGGCACTGATGGACCTCTGAAGAATGAGAGTCAGAGGGGCCTGTACTGTCCATAATGGGAGGCTTTGAGGAAGGGGCTTCAGTCACTTCTTCACCTACATTGCGTCCTCTCTGGGGCTGCTGTGTGCAGATACATTCTGTTTTATCAAAGAAGAGCAGGGAGGAGCTTTACAGCACATGACATTCTGGGAGATGCAGCGTGAAGTCCTCAGAAATAAAGCGAGCACTCGTTTTATGTGGAACAAAAAAGTCATGCTTGCAGAAAAAAATATACATCAGACTCCCCTTGAGATAAATGGAGTTAGAGATAACATATGCCAAGAACTGAGGTAAAGAACAGCCAGAGGAAGCCATTTGTCATGCAAAACAATGACGCCCTATTTTAATTGGTCTCACAAAACCTAGTATCTAGGCCACATATTCTTGACATCCGTCTCCTGACACCTTCTTAATCAGTCAGCTGGTTGAATATATGCAGATATCATTCTCAAACAATGGAAACTCCACAGCCTTATTACGAGGTGTACAAAAAGGTGTTATTTTAAGAGGGAAAGCCACTTTCCCCTGGTGTAAAGGGTGTGGGAGTAGGGTTGCTGAAGAGGTGCCAGCTCTGTAACACAAACACAGGCTGAGTGTACAGATGGTAGTGGCAGTGAAAGCAGAGACCTTGCTCAGTGTGAGGACAGGAGTACCAGGAGGGGAAAGGAAAATACTTCATGTTTGCCCAAGACCGCCATTCCCAGCCCCTTACAAACATGCACACATTTTCTCCTAAAAAGCAGTGATCAGACATTGCACAGTGAATTCTTGGTGGTGGTGTGGTTCATGAGAAGAGGTGACACATACGGGCTTGAGGCTGCTGGAGCACTTGGTACCTGCCATATTTATACACTTTTGTTGGTGTCATTCCCTCTCTTATTGGTGAGGAGTAAGAGGATTGGTTGCTTGCTTTTTTTTTTTTTACCCCAAGGGCTGCTACTATTTCTATTCTTAAAAAAAGCTCGTATTTTGTTACATATAGTCTCCTGAGAACAAAATGTATCCTTTGGCTGTTACATCCCAGTCAAAGTGCCTTCTATATTAATTTCTTCTTTAGAAACCTTGCTGGGAAAGTGAAGTACATGAAATAGGACATCTGACATCCCTTTGGAGATTAATCCAGAGATAAGTGTTAGTACTTTTATGTCTGGTGATCACAAAAATGCCTCGATGCTTACTGGCAAGAGAAATGAGATCCCAAGAATGATGCAAACCGGGGAACTGAGGAACAGTGGCAATGGGAATAAAGGTTTTGGAAAATGCTTCAGAAACTCCTTTGTGAGCATCTGGTGAGAAAGCTCTCCTGACTCACAGCCTGCAGCATCTGGAATAAGAGTAGGTAATGTGAATACAATGTTGACTGAGCTCCTATTCAAAGGTGATATAACATTATGTGTCTCACTTTACATAAATAAATACATCTGATAGAGACGAGATTGAGGTGTTCTAAGAACATCCAAGAATTTTGGCCGTCAAGATTAAAGAGATCCACTTTATCATTTAACACGGAGATTTCTAAAATCTTCATTTTGGCTTCATTAGATAAAGTTCTCATCTGAGAGTAATACATACGCTTATATTATCTTCAGAAATCAAAGCCTCAGAAAAAAAATATGGTGATAGCAATGGAAGGGACAGCTGGTGTCACTGTGTCCAGTTCCATGGTACTGCAGACAACTGTTTCACATCATTTCTTTCATACACTGAATCATATTTCCTCCCAACTCCAGTTCGTAAGTTTGCCTTCCCTATGGCTGGCTATTCTTTCTAGCTTCACTGCTCTCTCAGACAGGGAAGAATTTAAAAAAAAAAATTTTCAGCCTAGGTGTTTTCCTGGAGAGGCCACAACTGTAGCGTGTTGCTAAGGTCAGATTCAGAGGCTTGAAGTTCCCAAGCTCCCTTTTTGCTTCTCCTCTTAACCCTGTTTCCTCAATACAGGTGGTACATTTGTTAATGTCCAAGCATATAGTCCCATTCATAAAAAACTTGACAGATTTATTAAAAATCCTTTAACCTGCAATTTCCAAATGATGGGGTGAAAACAATCTGACTTCTTCAGCTCTATCGCATTCAGTTCCAAATTTTCCTTCTGTTTCAGACATGGTCATGGTTTCTCTGCTTTCTTGTCCCCACCCTGCGTTTGTCTCCATGGCTGACACCACTGCCCTTATTGAAAACTGAGATGAAGAACCATGCTGAGATCATCTTTCATCTCTACTCTATTCTCTCTGCTTAGTGGCCCAATATGTTGCCTGTCACTTGAAGGAGTATCTGAGCCTTAGGATTATTGGTCGCATTTATTTTTCAACGTATGTCTGGAAGCCAGTTTACCTTAATGACACAATTCTCACTAGTCTCCCTCTTCCTTTAATAACATTACAGAAATTGCTATTCATATCCAACACTGAACCTAGAGGGGGGAGCATCTATAACAAACTTCCAGCACTACTCTATACAATCTCTTATTATCCTTCCCGCAAGCAATTTTACACAAATGTAGTCTATTTTATCCAACTGACTCTTCTCATTCATTCTACTCCATCAAACAAGGCCACTCAGACATCGTTGACTTACTTTCTGTTTCCAAAACTATTATAACTATGGTAATAATTTTGTTATCTTTATGTTATTCCATTAATGTCTGATTTCACGTATAGCATCAGTAGTTCTAGGACCTCCGCTTTATTGTTTGTGTACCTTCGATTAACATACAGAGTTTCACTGGTAATTCAATGTCCTGACCAGTCAATGAGAGGTCATTTTAACAACTGTATTGCCATCCTGACAACTAGGGAGTCTCACTATGTTTTTGCCTAATAACATGCCTCTCTTATCTTATGCTGATGTAGCCAGCATGGCAGTGAGGACCTTTGTTTTTGTCCAGTATGGTCATTAGAACATGCCAGTTTCAGCAGTACGAGGCTTCCTTTCTCTTTGCTGTTGATTTTCCTATTCAGTTCTATTCCCCTAATTTCTGTTTTCTTGTATACTTGATTTTCCTTTCACTCTGCAGTAAATGCAAGGGTGCACTCTACACACATAACTCTCTTCCCATTAGTTGATTAGAAGCTCATCTACTTGGTCTCATCTGCCTTGACCCCATGACACCTTGGCAGAGGTCCATAACATCCTGGCTTGCAATGAGAATCTGAATAACGAATTATTACAGACAGTTTTGCACAGTACAGGAAACGAGGAGGCTGCCCATGTAATTGTGACGGAGTGGAGAGAAAGCAAATTAAAAGATATACTTAATTCCCACACTGTGCACCATTAAATTCTTGAACTTGGGATGTATTCAAATAGAGGAGTTCAAGAAGAGATTGAACGAATTCTAGGAAGAAAAATCTGCAAATGCTTTGATGCACAAAGAAACAACCTGAGGCTCAGGACAATTCTTTGAGCTTTTGATTTGCAGGGAGCACCACCCCTGGGATCTGTTGCCCTGTCTTTTTAATCCATCTTTAGGCTTCAAAGCAGGGATGGGACCCTGACTTAGGTAGCATTCTTGTCATTCAGATAATTGTGGGTCACTTAAGGAGAGTTTACCCTTCTGTACATCTCCAGCTTGTGGATATTTTTCTGGTTATACTGCTTGAATTTGAGGCAAATGCAGAGCATTTGGAAGTGTCTAAGTGGTATTACAGATTAATCACAATTTTTCACGTCAGTGCTTCTTCCCAAGATACTGGGATAGTCTTGTGGCCTGTTTTGGCTCTTGGTGTTGGGAAGCAGAGCTGCACTTGCAGCTGCACCTGAGGCTGCCTCCACGGTGCTTTGTGGTGACTTGCTGCCAATGCTCAGCTCCCTCTGTGCAGAAAGGAAAGTTCTTTGTCTCCTGAAAGGGGCTGTGAGAATAAACAGGCAAATTTCTTAAAAGTACCACAGAACTGCTGTTACAGTGGCTGGTGAGAGAACAGGGCATCCAGTAATAGCGACTTGAGTTTTGATCGTTGCTTTGACTTTATTGATTGTCAGACTTATTTTTGTTTGTTTGTTTAAATGAGGTGAATGGAACTCAAAAATCCCATCTTGCTCTTGCTGAATATATTGACTCTGTATTCTGCAGCCAAATCCATACACATTACACAACAGTATAAAGTAATATTTGAGACAGAGAAAGGTTGCATTTCCCATCTGGCTAGGTCCATTTTTTTTTTGGCTAGTCTAATGCATTCTGCAAAGGGGAGAGAGAGGGAGAGGCTGCTTCTGCCCTCTGAAAAGCAAAAAGCATTATGAAAAATAATGAGATACAGTAGAGCCCTAATGATCCAGATGCCATAGGGAAATCTGAATAAGCCTGGATAACAGAATTTTCAGAAATTCAAAGAACTTGTCAGCGTAATTAATAGATATCAGGGGACATGGCCGTGTTTTGGATAACAGAAAGTTTTGGACACCTGAGAAGCAGATGATGCAAGGTTATACTGTAATATCGAAGCAACGTTGTAGCTTCCATAGCTCTCATCATAAGTCTTTCCTGATACCTGGTTGCCATCAGAAAATACACTCTGTTCGAAAGAGAGACAAAGAGATGGTAATAATCATGGGTGCTATGTACAGAAAAATGGCACCAAAAATCCTGAGGTTACTGAGGAAGAGAACAATAACTTTTACTTTTTTTTTTTTCTCCAGAATTGATTAACTTAACCAAAGTGAAACTACACAACATAAGCTTCTGCTTGGTTTAATTCCCTAGCACATTCACTTTTTCAGAGCATCCATTCACACAGCACACATTTGTCCAGTCACAAAAGCCAGCCTTGCACATGCTGTTTTAGGTACCATTCACAGACCATTGCAGGGTAACAGTTGGCAGAAGCTCCTATTTAGATGGCAACAATTTAATGACAATTAGAATAATTTATTCCTATGTTATTTGCAAAGCTAAGCTACATTCTGCTCTAAACATAAGGCACACAAATAGATAAATGAATAGCAGTGCAGGCATTACATTGTCAAAACTAACACTGGTTGAGCACAGGGCAAGATTACATTTGTCTTCTTACTCTGCAGTTGTTCTTTTTCCAGAGTTATCAGAAATATTTTTTGGCATCCTCAATGGAATTTTGATCATCGTCCTCTGAGATGATCCTCATAGCAAAAAATGCTATTTGCCATACACCTGCAATCTGAAATAAACCTTAGTTGATTTTAAACTTTGAGACATTGAGAACTGATAAAGGTTTGGCCAATCTGATTGTCCGTGAAGCTGTTAAGAGACCATCCCTTTCTGACAGGGTCAATGGAAAGTTTGCAAATCAACACCATAATGTTCTTTCAAAAATGTTTTTACCGATTACTGTTTTTGAACATATATGCATATATGTAAAAGTTCAATTTTTTTACAAAAATCTCAAATTAGAGGATTTTCCCCCTCAAAATGCATGCACTCAAAGTGCTAATGCTGACAGAAAACTTTTGATCATATCTATTTAATTTTTATACTTCGTGGCTGAAGTATATGATATATGGTCTTTTTATTTTTTCTGTGAGTAGCTGGGACACAGCAGCAGGGACATTTCTTTCTGGAGCTTTCTGAAGACTGGGCTTCAGATGGTTTAAAGGGAGTGTCACACCAAATCATAGCATCAAATACATCAGTTTGGTATTCTGGCTCATGAGCTCCTGAAGCCGTATCACATTACGGATGTCAGTCCTTAAGACTTCAGGGTTCTCGTGCAATGACATCTCCTGATTAATATACCAAAAATTATAAGGGGGTCTGTAATAAGGGTGTTAATGCTTACCTTACTCCAAGGCATGCTCTAGAGAAAAATGATGTATGAAATATGCTTTGAAAATTCAAAATGCTGTGAAACTACTAAGTATTTTTGTTGTGCTTATCATTAAGTGTTTCATCAACAGTGAGCCATTATCTCTATTAGCAACAAAGTTAGAACAAAAGCATGGAAAATACAAGACTAACTGCTCACTGTATAAACACAAGATGGAGTATGCTTTGCTTTTCGTGAGAAAGGTGCAGAAAGGATCAATTATTAGAACTACACACTTTCGTGCTTAAAATTAAAATACAGAAAAAGTTCAAGTACGTATAATGCAGAGCTGGTTTTGAACATCCAGGCTTCACAAGGCAGTCAGTTCAGGACCCAGGGCATTTTATTTGGTATATTCATTTTTCAGGTGACCCATGGTGAATTTAAATGGTGAGAACTCATACATCTCTGTTTTAATTTACTGCTGCAAAGTGACTAGGTACTTCTTACAGAAAATCAACTCAGATGATGAACATGCATAAGGTTTTTTGTTTTTTTTTTAATCAACAATATACTTCTTGCATCAATAAGTTTATGACATAGGAACTCATAATACTATTTCCTGGACTGTACAGAGTGAAAATGAATGAAGGAAAAGCCCCGCCACAACACCCCGTTACCTAAAACACAGACCAGCCTGAATGAGGAGGGTTGGCTTTAATTCTAGGGTTTTACTGGAGCAAGAAATATTCAGAAACTGAAGTCTGCGGTGTGAGGTCTGGCCAGCGCGGGGTCTCGCACCGGTAGATGGCTCTGTGTGATATCTGGAGGTAGGGCCAGCTCTGGGCTTGGCTGACAAAACACGGCAAAGCCTGGAGCGGAAATTACAGAGTGGAAACCATGTGTTATGGCAGTGCTTTCTTAACAGTAACAAATAGATGACTTGAGGAAAAAAAGGAAAAAAACAACAAATGCATCCTAGCAAAATCTCTTATTTCATTATGAATCATAAAGACTATCTGGGTTGCCAGCCAAGGAACAGGCGTGATTCATTTGGGTTCAATAAGAAAAAAATCCGACCAGCTAACTGACAGACAAAAGAATTACTTCAAGTGAGAAAGGAACATTTTATTTTTATAAATATATAGGAAATTCAAACCAGCTGAAGTTAAAATATCTTTTCTGCAATCAGGCACTCAAAATTTATCAAATTGACAGTGTTTTTATGCAAGTATTTTAACCATTAACTGAAAAGAAAGCCTGACACAATGGTGTAAGTCCTTATGTGCCTGTATGCTAGGTGATCCTCTCCACCTTCCAGAATCCCTGTCACCAACATCACTGGCACACACAAACCTCAGTACTTGATAGATACATGTGAATAGTCAGTTGTGTATTTGTTCTGGAGGTCTTGTTATACATGTTGATATATATACTATTAATATAGTATTCAGAGATTCACAACCAGGAAGGGGGTTGATTGCCTTCTGTTTCTATTTTGCAGATAACCAAATCTAACACATCAGGATAAAACTTATTTTGCAGGTCTTGACCAATCTCTCCAACCTTGAAACATTTTTTTTTGTTGCAGTGAAAATTTCAGAGTTTGACGTGTTACTTTTGTTATTACATCTGTCCCCTTGCTTAGATATACAAGAAAAGACCTTCATAATTCTTGCATGAAGTATTCAGTTGACATTGTGATCCTGAGATGGTATCAGAGAACAAAGGACCCGAGAGAGAGGACAGATGCACAGCAGCCTGCTAAGCAGCATAGGAATCATTAGAACAGCGTGGGGTGGTTCTGGTGCGGGTAGGCAGGTCAGGTGAAGGCTGAAATGGGAGAATGGATGGATGTGGGAGGAGGTGACCATGAGATCAGCAAGGAGCCTGAGAGAGCAGGAGGAGGGAGCCATGGAAGAAGGAATAATGAGATTACAGGATCAGAGAGTTAAGTTGAAAGCTAGCTTGGCAGTAGGTGTGAGAGAAAGTTCAAGGAGGTCAGTGTACTCTTTGTTGGAAAAAGTGGTGATGCACTGCAGGGGAAGAGTGGGGAGGAGTGCTCCAGGGCTGCAGTGGCCAGGGAGGCCACTCTGAGGTGGCCTCAGAAACAGCTACTAAGCTGGTGAGCCTAATTGCTGAACTATTTGAGCAAATTAATTACGTAAATGTTGCATGTTCCTCATTTAACAAATGGAAAATTAAAGAGGCTTAAATTGCAAAGTAAACAGCAATTAAACCTGCTGCATCTGCACACGTGTATATGCACCTGGATACCAAGTGGCTGTCATCCAGGGCCAGGACAGTTTGCTTCAGTGTTAGCAGCTAAGGGATAAAAAAAAAGAGGGATGATGATTTGACACACTGGTGAGAAAACCAGTAGGTGCTGCAATGCTTTTATGGGACACACTTTCAGCTAAAACATAAATGTTTTAATTGAGTTATTTTCCGTAAATCTTTTTAATGTATATGCATGCAACAGAGTACTAGAAACAAAAAGTTAAATCCGATGGTACATAAAAATGTATGCATGCATATTGTTTATGGAAATAAATTTGATGTAGAGGTGACTCATTAAGCCTCTGTAGTTTTTAATTAAAACAAAAAGTAAGAAGACTGGATGCAATACACAATACAGAAGTGAACAGAAAAGGGTCATGTAGGGTGTCAGCCTTGAAATTCAGATTAAGGCAATTACTCAAAACAAAGATACAAACAAGAAGCCAGATGTAGTGAGCACTGAAACAAATACCCTCTTCAGAGGACAGCAAGCAGAGCGAAGAGCTGCCATTCACCCCGAATGTGATGCCCTAAGGCTGAAACAGAACAGCTGGGGAACGACCGCAAAATTTCTACTGAAGTGCAGATCAGTTTGATGTTGTGCTTCTGTGCATGATCTGTAGAAAAGGGCTCAGCGCTTCCCCAGCGAGTGGGGACAAGGCAGGTTCCCCTCTTGGCAGGGGCTTTGTCCACACCAGGGTGTTGCTCAGGCAGAGTCAAGGTCAAAGCGCACTGATACCCAGCTGCACAAGTGCAATGGAAACTCAAAAAATACGTTCATTTTACGTCTTGCGAGAAACTCCTTCTCACCTCGCCCTCTGACAACCTCTGTCTATTTCACAGATGCTAACTGCTTGTTTCTCTCTCTCAGATCCTGTAATCTTTTCCCCCTTGTTAAGAGCAGTTTCTACTCCTCTTGGGCGCCAGCCTCCGTTTACCTTCAAGTACCTAATTGATTAACATATTTACATTAACCTGAGGGCGTAATTTCTAAGTAGTGGTCACAGCTTGACTCTTTCTGCATCTTTGTTGGGACTGATGAGGGAACTATATACTTAATAGCCTGCATTCTTTTCTACCCCTAAAAAGTGCCAGCTACAGACTATGCCTCATAAAAGTCAATGGCTGCATTTTTGCCTCATTAGAGTAAATTTCCTGGGGAATCCACCAGGATTTTAACCTGAACACAGAAGAAGGATTAAAAAATAAAGATGAAGAACATATCAAAGTCAGCCTGCACTGAATCCCCTATGTGGCAATTCGCTCTTTTGACCAAGGGAATACCAAAGCCCACACAAATACCTGCTCCAGTCCAGAAATGAATGTGACCCTGGAAGCATCTTCAGTTCCCCTGGGTAGGAATGATAAAGCTTTGCTGGTAGCCTTTTTGTCAGCTTCCAGGCATGAGAACAACTGCCTGTAACTCGCAGTGCTGAGCAGCACCGATCCAGCCTCGAAGGGAGCCACAGTGATACCCATGAATCAGTCACTGCCCTGTTCATCCTACCAGGACAGCCTGACCCTCTCTCATACTGGTCAAAACAAGGACTATAGCTGCAGCTGATCACTGACTGAAGCACTAAATGCAGGTAAATGTTTTGGTTTTACTTCTCATACAGCACTTGAACCTACAGATTTATATCCATGCAATGTACAATTTTGAAAACACATCAGTGCTCTGTCTAGCCACAAAATGCCTCATTACCCTTGTAGAGCAGAGGGACAGTTTATAGCTTCAGAGAGGCAACAGGCTGAGGTTGGGGCCCTGGAGTAAGCTCTCAGCAGGCATGGGGTGGGAGGAACCAGCCCCTGAGCATCCCCACAGAAATGGGTCTGAGTCTGAACCCTCGTGATGGAGTCCCCAGGGCGCTGGGGGAAAATTTCTCAGAATGTTTCCAAATTTGGCTTCTGATTCAGATCAAGACTTTGCTGATTTAATCTGGGATCTATGAATAAGTAATTAAATGGATACTGAGAATCCCTCTTGACCCTCCCATTGATATGCTTTCAGACCTTGGGTGCAGCACTCCTTGTATGTTTGAGACTTTCACTCTGGGGGTGCTTACCTCCCCCGGACAGGATTTAACTGAAAATGGAGCTGAACATCCGAGGAAACTGTAGAGACTCTACTGTTGTCCAGTTGAGGTTTACATGAATCTGTGCCAGCATTATAAGATACTGAACCTTGTCACCAGGTAAGGACCAAGCCTGGATTCCCAAAAGGTCCAGGATCAGTCCCCACAGTGTGCTCAAAAAATGACTTTCAGTCAAAACATTAGCAGTCACAGGTTATCTACAATTCTCTTAAATGTAAGGACTTTAAACGTATCCTCTTCCCTTTGTTCTTACTGAGCCCCAGGGCTTTTCAGTCCAGATCTGCTACAGTTGTTCCTTTTGTTTACTCATCTGTGTAATACCCTCAAAGAGTTTTCTTCTCAGAACCACAGGCAGAAAAAGTCCTAGCGCGACTGCTGGAGTGAGCAGCACTCTTGTTCCACACTAAATCAAAGGAAAGTCAAACACTTTTTCATACTCAAATTTGACCTTATATGGGGGTTGTAAAGACAGAAATATCCCCACCACTAACAAAATCTCAAAGCGCTGAGTCGATGACAGCATTCATCACAAGGTGTCCCATGAATATGCATGCCTGTTTTCTTCCAGAGGGCTGCATTACCCCAGCCACAGAGGGAGAGCGAGATGGATAGAGAGGGCACACTAACCCGGTTAATGGGTAGCAATCTGATAAAAGAAACGCTAAGGTCAGTCTTCCACAATTCCTGTTTTTCCCACCGTGGCTATCTGTTTGTGTGAGATCTGAAAAGCTGCAAGGGGTAGAAATGACTTGCTGCCTGCTGCCATTTTACCAGAAGAGTGAAAAATAAGTGTCTTCCTCCTAATACGAGCTTCTGGGGAAGTCAATCCCAGAACAGAAAATTGCAGTCAGTCCCTGAGGCAGAAGTTTGAGCTAGGCTTTGCCTGCTGCTTTTCATCTTTCATTGTCTGACAAAGCCGAATGATGTTCAAGGTTGGGAATCAGGAAAACTGGATTTGTCTCTGATGGGTCATCAGGCCTGCTTCCCCCTCTATCTTCCTAAGAAAAAAAAAAAACATCTGAGTTGTCTAGAGCAGCATCTCTCTCGCTCTTCAACACCCAGCACATGGTTGCTCCTCTCACCTGGGATGCCTGGAGGTACTGCAGTAACATATACAGACCCCATGGCCAAAGTCTGCTTTCTCCATATCATGTGGTAAACTCCAAATTTTTTGCAAGCTGCCTTAACCTTTTGCTGCACATCCAAACTGGCAGCCATCTTGCTAGACTGGAGAGAGCACTGCCATTTTAAGGCCCACTTTCTAGGAAACTTCTAGTAAAACCAGAAACAGACTCACTCAGTGTTTCCTATTTTTACTTAGGAGGAGTTGTAATTCACTCTATGGCTTTTGAAAGCAAGGCGGGGGAGTTCCAGTTGTGATATGTGTGGTCTTAATAGGAAGGAAATCCAACCTGATAGCGAACCTCGGTGAGCCTGAATCAAGAACTCCAGATCAAAACCCTTCTGGGGAAGTTCAAAAGGCCGTTATGCAGATATAGATCTAAATCTTGCAGGTGGCTTTTCTTTGTCTGATAAGCTGAACCAAATCCCTACATCTAAAGGTCTCACATGTTTCAAATGCCCTAAGCCTGGTGCAAATCTGAATTCTGTGGTGGGAGCTGGGCTCCATCCAAAGATACATGAATGTGCTGCTCATCTACAAAGACTGCATTTGTCTATGCTGCGTCAACTTGGGCCTGTGTCCTATGTAAACCACAGGACTTGCTTATATGAAAAGGTGCAGATCATTGCCCTGAGCTCAAACAGTGAACCGTGAGTTATAAGACTGATTCCTTGTCAGGCTTTTAAACAAGATAGGGTTTATATCATTGACTTGAGGGTGGTGGGGAGAGAAGCTGTGAAAAACCTGTTGTTCCAGATACAGAATACCCAAGCTGTGATTCAAACACGTATTTCTGACTTAGTCTCTCAAACATGGAGCAAAGGACTGATCCACAGCCCAGAAAAGTTTCAGAATGGCTTTAAATCTGGACTTTTTGGCACAGTGCTAAGCAAAGTTCAAGGGTATGTAGATTAAAAGGCCTCAGCAGTGGATGATAACAATCTTCATGGATTTGGAAGGGAGAATGCAGGTTTCAGGAGGAAGAATTAAGATGAGCTGCCAAGAAGCCAGTCACAGCACACATGGTTTGAATGTCAGCTGTTGTTGACGCATCTCAATCAACCTTTTCCTTAGCATAGACAGGTTGTTCTCATGTTTCCACCCAGTAAAGTATATCTGAAACAAAACTGTTTTAGAAACATTCAATTTTGTTAAAGGAAAGTGTTCCAGTGGAAACTGTTGATAAATTTGTTCTTTTCTTCTTAATTTTCTTAGAAAAGGACATTTTTTTCTCAAAAAAAAATCAGAATTTTTTTTTTCTTTTTCAGTCATAAAGAAAAGAAAAAAATCTAGATATTTTTGAGAGAAGCACTTTTACTGTCATCTCAACCTCTTAACTTTTAATGAAAAATTGTGACTTGGCTGGTGATTTCTAGCTGAAGACCCTGTCAAGCATAAGAGCAGCAAAAAAAATTACCAGTCTCAAGAGCAGAAAGAAAAAAAAATTGAATGACAGCAGTACATCTAGCAATTACCTACAATAAATTTTCTCTCCGGTAGCCAGGCCATGCTTTATTAATTTAATTACAGCTCTCTAACCTCCTCAGGTGCCTGCTATGTCTGAGCCTGAGAGTGGTGAAAGGAGAAGTGTGGCAAAGAGATTCCTCCAACTCTTCATTTTAGTGATTCAAAGCATGGCATCTTATTAAATAACATCTTAATTGCCAGCAGCTACAGCACTTTTGTAGATCAGAGGTTAATTTTTATTTTCTCTCCCTTGCAGCAGAGCAGTTCTTCAGCAGAGTGTGTCTCTCCTCAGTCATCATGTGGTGGTGAACCTGGCTGGAGGGAAATGGTGTCTCAGAGATTTGGGGAATGTTTCCTCTATTTTTAATTTCAATGGCTTGGTAATTATAAAGCTCTACTCCCACCCACATTGTTAATTTTCATTAAAAACAGACAAGGGTAATCAATCTTCAAGCTTGCATTTGGGGACCTTTTACAAACTGCCAGAACCAAGCTTCTCCAAAATGCCACAGCTTTTATTAGCACTGGAGAAACTGAGAGTCCAACCAGAAAGGTACTGAGCCATCGTAAGTCCTCAGCACTGTACAGGAATCAGCTTCTTAATAAGAGCAGCAAAAGGCACCCTTTTCACTCTGTCTTCCTCAGCCTAAACAACTGATGTCATATCATCCATCAGGATGCTGGAAATTATATAAGCCCATCATTTACCATCAGTAAAAACAGATTGAGGCTGGCTATGAAGCCTGAATTTGGTTCAATATTTAATGACTCATGCATTGCATTTTATTTCATCTGCAGTAGTTTTCTGCCTCCTTATTTATTACAATCAACTTTATTCCCAGTAGTAGCACCTTGCAGTCAGAGTGTATTCCCAGTTGCTTTGAGGGGTTAAAGAAGCCAGCTACAGAGCTACAAAGAAGTAAACAGAGAAAAATCAGAGGGTGAAGGAAAGACAAGATGGATGGAGAGTCAATGAATGGCAGAAGTTGTGTTTGTTTGTTGTTTTAGATAATGGAGCAGAGGACTTTTCAAGGTCCTTTTCAATCCTGTTTGTGATGGTTCTGCTTTCCATCCTAAATTAGTATGTGAAGGTTTCATAATCTTTGTGACATTTTACCACACTTCACCTCTGTGAGGTGAAGCAGGACTATTATCCTTGTTGTATGATGGGCAGCTGCGTACTGCTCTCCATCTACCTGGGGTACCTCAGCTGGCAATTTGGCTTTTTCACAGCTAGTGGAGGAAACTAGACACTTTGAGCCAGTCAGTCAGATTTTAAGGGGGACCAGGCCCATGGAGGAAGGTAAGAGATCTGCTAACAGTTTAGATGCCTGACTCCAAAGGGCAGTTCCTCAAAATCTGATGTGTAACCCCTGAGCTTGGAGTGTGTTCTCCAACAGAGCTTGTTCAGGCATAAAGCTCTGCCAGATGGTACAGAAACACACTGCATGCACAACTAGGCTAGCCAGCTACTTCTGATGGAAAAGATCACATACCTGGTGTGCAGAGCAGAAGGTATAACCAAAGCAATCCAAAGTCAGAAAACTGAAAGAGCTGGGGGATGCATTGGTCCAGAAATCAAAGAGAGAGAATCACCAGTGTCTGGGCTGAGATGAGAAAAAACAGGACAATGAGCCACAAACATAGCTGGTGTTACAAATACAAATATATCAGGGACAAAATCAGTCCAGGAAGACTGAGGAAAACAGATGCTTTAGGACACAGAAATTCTTCAGAAAGAGATATACAGTGTGATGATATAAAATTCCCTTGTTTGCTGTGGTTACAGTGAAATAGATTGTTGTTCCTACCCATTGAAAAGGGTTGATTGCCTTGGCTTCTTCAGTTACACCTTAATTGCTTTTCCTTTTTATTAAGGAGCAACTTTCAAAGTGCTAATATTAATGTGCTTGTTAGCTAATTGATTATAGCCAAATATCTTTTTACTTCAGGGTAGGATTGAGTCTTTTAAAACTTCAGCTGAGATTGGACTTCTTCTTTTTAGGCCTTTCTGTCATTCTTGGAAAACATTTACATCCTGACTGTCAAATGTCTACAGATATTTTGATAGCACTTTCATGCTCTCTTTTCCATTTCTTCTCAAACTTTGGATTTAAGAGGAGCTAGATGAGGTTACTGGCAGGCACGGCCAAGTTATAAAGGTATCTGTATTTGTGTGTGTGCATGTGTGTGTGAAGGGAGGCAGGAGGTAAAGCTGAAACTATCTTACAATGTAATTCTTTAATAAATATTGTATTTATTTAGGAAAGGGAGCAAGATTATCTGTTTATAACATCTATGGCTGAGGCTGGTGAGCAGAGGTGCCATTTCAGTCCTTAGGGTAGGCAGGAGCAGGATTAGGCTGAGATGGCAGTGCAGGAGGTACTTAAGGAAGGACTTAAGAGCCATGCTGGCAGGGAAAAGGGTGGCAGGTGAGCAGGTTGCAGCTGTGAAAGTGCCTTGGTGAAGTGGCAGGTTTAGTGGTAGTGAGGGTGACAGGGCCACCCATAGCTGCAGGAGCAGCTGATGTCCTGCACTGGGATGTTCCTAGTAGGTAGTTGTTTGCTGGAAGGTGGGGTGGGTGCCCATACCTGAGCTGGCAGGAGCAGTGCTGCTCTGCTGGCTTCAGCAGAATCACCCTGGCCATTGGCAGTGGAAAATTCTTCCCAGGATCCCTTGTAATGGAATCCAAGCTCTAATTTGGAGCCTGACCTGTCATACTCTGTTTTATCATAACATTAAATAGTGTCCTAAAAGAGCATAATCAATGGTAATTACTGAATTGCTTTACATACTCTGGCATAGGGATACATTGCTGATCCAACATTATGTGCCCAGGTAATGCCAAAGGGTTAACACATTAGCTTCTGTTATTGCATATTGTCATGTGGGGGTGGTTTTTTTTTTTGTCCTGTAATATGGTTCCACTCATTATAGTAGAGCAGCATTGTCAGAGACATGAAATAGACCTCTTAAAGAAAAAGTTTGCTGTGTTATTCAGGACCAGGTTTAGTTCAAGGTGCAGTATAAAAAACAGCATGGAAGAGCCATAATTACAGTACAATGGGATGCAGCAGCTAGGTGAAAAAAAAGAGTGACAGGTTCAGGGTAGTATTGGCCTCAGATTGCAAGGAGGCTTCAAGAAAGGGTTTAAATCTTCTGCATCCTCATAATACTAATTTTCATCCCATTTTGGTCATTAGTCTGTGTTGCACCCATTTCAGGGATGTTCCGAGCAAATGAAAGGAGGCAGGGAGAGGCAGCAGCAGCTGGAGATTCTGTGTTCTGATTGTCTCAAACTATTGCTGCAGTTCCTGACACCTCCCATGGAACAGAGGCACATTTCAGAAGTGACTGAAATATTTTATATGGTTACTAAGGCAACATGCTAGTCAAACTTAGCTACTGTCCAAGTCTTGCTGTTAATACATTAAACCATTTAGTGACTGGAAAAATGAAGAAAAAAACTTCAAAATTTCTGTATCTTCCCATCTCTCAAACTGTTCCTCTGTTTGTGTCCAAACCTGGAAAATGGTATTATTGGTCTGATATGGATGGAGAATGTAGGCTAAATATGTGATAGGTGTCTTGTTTAGGAATTTCTGCCAGCTGGTTATATTGCTGTAGGCTGCCATGCAATGCTGCTCGAGGCCACGGCTCCAGAGACACTTCTTTTGGCAACTGAGCTAGCTGAGGTCCCTCTGCTTGAGCTCACCAGCTAGTGCACTGCTGCTCTCTGATGAAATGGATTCGAGGAAGCCACTTTTTCCCACACAATGGACAGGAAATATTAACACTTACACAGTCATTTAGTGTACTTTAGATGATGCTCAGTCACTTGTTACTTGTAAACCCACCATTTTTTTCCCTAGGTCTCCCAATGATAAATGCCAAATAAGTTTTGGTGGAAAATGAAATAAAGGCTTCCTGAGATTTGGTAAAATCATCAATCCTGGGTATGTATTTCATCACCAAATAAAGAAAGCATCCAATGGTTGAATAGCAATTGCTATAATAGCAATTTTCAAAAATCTGTGATTTGCTCACTGCCTTGAGAGTGAAAAATACAGAGGAATCAACCACAAGTAAATCCTTTCAAATGCATCACAGATCATAAAGAATTTAATCACTTCAACCGTTAAATGTGAGTTGCTATAAGCCATTGATTTAATCTGTGCTCCTGATAGAATGATCCTAACTTCAATGTTACATATTGCAGTCAGGCTTGCAGAATCCTCAAACAGACAGTTTCATCTGGAGAAGAAATGGGGCAGATCTCCAGTGTCCGTCTGCTCCTCCTTCTCCTAGAGACTCTTGTGCTGGTGACCCTTCAGCTGTGTGTGCACACACACATTTGTGCCAGGGATGTGATTTTTCTTTTCGGTTTCTTTTTTTTGGTTGACTGCATTGCCAGAGGGAAGGATAAACACTCTGTGGGAAAATGTGTTTCTGTAATGGAGGATTAATTAACGTTAGCAAGAAGGTTATATTTTTTAGATCAAGACAATTTGTGCTGTCTTAAGGGAACTGAAAAGAAATATGCATCTTTTTAAAAACCAGAAAAATCCACCCCTAAATCCTAATCATTCTCCAGCAAAGATGGAATATTTTGCCTTATTACTTTTAAAAGATCCTGTTGAATTTCAAAAACTAGTGTTAAGGAAATTCAACCTTGGGAAGGTGAGGTTGAAAAACTGTTGCCAAAGTTTATTTTCTCCTGTGAAGAGTGACTTGTGTATACAGGTTTACTTCAAAAGATGAATTAATGACTTGAAGTCTAGAGACGCAGATAATAATATGCTATAAATGGGGTCCCCTTTATAACCAGCATTAATTAGAATATGACATTACAAGAATTATGTCAGTTTGTCTTAGGCGGATTTAGGAACTGTATTGCCCTGTCATTGAGAAGGGGTAGGATTCCTGCACAAAAAGAGAATAACAGAGATCTGCCAGTGACTGAGCAGCCAGATGTCTGTATTTTACCCTCAACCATCCCAAGCTGCCTGGGAAGGTCTGTCCTAGCCCAGAAGAAAGGAGCACAGATGAGATCTATGTCACCAAGGAGGAAGGAATGTGGCCACGGGTGCAGGGTAGACCTTCAAATTCTTAATTACATCTTTCATCAACATAATTGCAACTAGTAGTGGCTGCTGTTTTGATTAAATCAGAGCAGCCCTCAGGCTTCTGTGACTCTGAGATCAGTCCTGCACAGCTTCACAGCATAGAGCTGCGTGTCACCCACAGGCACCTGCTCTTTGTGACACCAGATTAAGCTGCACCTTTGTGTTTCACAATGCTCTCATGAAACAAGAAAGCAACAAAACCAAAAACAAAAACAAAGAAAAAAACCAACAAAACCACCTGTCAAGGCAAAAAGGTAAAAATCAAAACCTAGCAAATTGGTTAAGTAGTGCTATGTGACACAAGTTAAGCCTCTGAATTTTTCTGAAAGAACAGATCTTTTAGCATGAACACTAGAATAGAAGGAGAGGGAAAAAAAAAGCCTCAAACTTTTATGTGATGGAACTAATAGCCTGGTGTGATTAAATGAACACTTAGTCACCAGGACTTCAAGGTCAAGAGCATTTTATGGATCTGAAATTTTGTCTTGAGTGAAGAGTTGGTCTGGTTAAGTTTTAAATATGCAGATAGATTGACTGGGTTACTCCCTCTGGAAGCAATAAGAGGTGGATATAGTTCTACGTTTTACTCATTTGGGGAGTTATTAGCAACCTCTGAATTGTAGAATGTTCCTAAGCACCCAATGAAGATAGTAAACTGAAAATTAAAATAAACTATTTGTCTTGGTGTTTACTCTGGGGAAAATCAGGAGATTTCCATACAGGGAATGAAGCTCACTGAAGGAAACACGTGTTAGACAGGATGCCTTAGGCTGATAAAACATGCTCAGATTTTCAGGATGTTCTGGGAAGGTAAAACAAAGTTATTAGGGTAAAAAAAGTGGTGCAAATTATCATATTTGGGCAAAGCATAAAATCATTGTGAGATAAGATAGAAAATCTTAAAAATTAGTAGCTGGTTACTGAAAGTCACCGCTTTGCAAAGACCACTGTTAAAAGTGGTCACAACACAATGTAGAAGAGTGAAAGATACTATGGAACTGGAGCTGGTCAAGGTATTAATGAATGATCTGGGAAAGGGAGTGAGTAGTGAAGTGACATTGTTTGTGCATTAACACAAACTTATTTAGATTTGACAATCCTGAAGTTGATGGTGCAGATAAATATTTGCAGATGGATGAAATGGAGAAGTTGAGTGATAAAACAGTAAATGAAATTCAGTGTTGCTAGGTGCAAAGTAATGCACAACAGGAAAAATAACTCCAGCTATCTGTGCAGTACAGACTAAATTGTCATTGCAGATTTCCCTGAAAACACTACCCCTATGCTTGGCAGGCATCAAAAATATCAGTCAAATCAAGGTACATAAATGTCAGTTAAATCAGAGAAACAAAAAAGTCTGTCAGAAATTACTAGGAAACTAATAAGACAGGGGCAGAAAACACCATTAGTGCCATCTCTAGATCTGGGCTGTGCCCATGACTCCAATTCAGTGTGAAGATAGGGATGACAGGGTTTGGATATGTGGACAGGAACAGTATCAGTCTGTTCAAGTGTTGTGCTATAACCGCAGAATTCTGTGGGACATGGCTGATAGATGACCTCAGGAAGGACAGGAATGAGGCATCAGCAAGGGCTGTCCTCTCACAAGATCTGTTTGAGAGGATGGTGAATGCCATGAGATGCTGCTGGCCCTCACCACTTGCTGCTGACCCCTGATAGAGGAAGAAGGCTGGGCCACAGTCACCTTTGGTCCAAGACAGTGGGGAGGTTTGTTTCTTCCCATATTGCTTTACTTGCATAGCAGACTTCTGTTATTTAGCTTTGTTAAATTCTTGAATTGGTAATATTCAGATTATCCAGACAGCTGCATTATAGACTATTAGGCCAAAGCTACTTCTCACTTGCTGTAGTTCTGCTATAATAAATATTCATAGCTTCGTTACAGGCTGTGGTTTCCCGACCTACATACTCAGGGATTATGTGGTGGGGGTATTGCTTTAATGATGCAGAAAAACTGTAATAGTCCTTTCAGATCCTTATGCAACAATATGTTTTGTTTCTTCTAAAAACTAAATAACTCTTGTTTTGAATGATTTAGTAGCAAACTCGCTTAGTCGCTGTGCTGTGGTTCAATGGTCTGCAAAATTTTCTTTTTAGAAATACAAACCCATTATGTAAATACTAAAGAGCATCTTCAGGAAAACTAACTTCAATTTGGTTTTGTCCCCTTTTTTTTTATATTTATTTCAAACTTTGTAAGCTTGAGGTCACTCACATGACCTTTTTTTTCTTCAAATATGCAAAATAAAATTGCTTGCTGACTAAAAGCATCAACGTAAGTTTTAGCCCAGAAGCAATGTTCCAACTGAGTTTTATGCCTCCTGAAAATTGAGGATAGATGAAGAGGGATTTGCAGAGCATATCGCTGAGAAAGGACGTTTATTTGGTTAGAAACTCTGTTTTCAAAACCTGGTCAACCTCTATTATTTGGTCCTTCCATCTTCTTGCTCCCGAGATTCCCACTTCTGAATGGCTCCTTTGCAGAGTGTACTGGTAGAACTGCCTCGAAATGCTACCATCTGCAGAAGATAGGGATCTAAACTTAGTATTCGTTCAAAGCTGTGAGAAGTAATTTTTCTATATGTCCAGATTTTTCCACACAGAGATCCTAGTTCTCTCTAGGAGGTTTATCTACTTACAGAATACAGTTCTTGGTACACAATTTTTAATGCCAGAAAAAAAATTACCTTGCGAAGGATGCTCACACACAGTTTAAAGGCTATGAAAGCTTACCTTGAGTGAATTCTGAAACTTAACAGTTCGGTCACTAGGAGGACTCTGCTTGCGGAAGGGTTTGACTTTACAGCCATGAACAGGGGAGATGTTTTCTAGCATGTGCTAAGTCCAGGACTCATATTTTAAAAAAACAGAGTCCTAAATGCCAACAAAACATTTTGTAAACAGTTGGGGTGAAATTGAGAAACTAACTGAACCTATTTATCACACAGTGGTGTTTATTGAGCCATTAACTCTATGCTATGAAAAGACAGGTCATTAGCAAAGCGGGTGCCATGCTAATTAAAAAGAAAATGTGTAAGAGGTGGCAATGACTGGGGAGGAAAGTCACATTTTCATTTATTTTTCCTTTTTTAAACAGCACAAAAATAAAGTGTTTAATTAATTGTTTGCTCTGCATTTAACAACTTCCCATTAGTTCATTTGCTTAAGTGCAGCAGCAATCAAGAACACATTAGCTAATGTTGAAGCTCAGCAAGCGAGGAGGCTAGAGGCAGGTGCTGGGGTCAGTGTGTGCAGAATCAAGGGACCATCAGTCTCCTCCTGCTTTAATTTGTCTGCAGGAGCTTCCCAGAGTCACAGCGGCCCAGTTGGAGTCACCAACCATTTTCAGCTGGAGCTTTGAGGGTTTTTATGAGTAGATCCAGCTGGAAAAGGTCTGTAGTCAAATAAGTGGATACTGATGACTTGCACTGCCCTTCTGCGAGTCTCTATTAATTCTGCTGTGTGCTTCATCCCCTGCCAAGAAGGATAGTAAAGAAATTATGGCACTAAGCAAGAACCATGGAGACTTGAATTCAATTACTTCTCTTACCCAAACTCCCTTGAACAAATCATTCATGGCAAGATTTGAAAAGGAACATGAAGGTATTACCAGATGCATTGCAAACTAAGTTAACAAGAACTCTATGGGAAGGAATCTTTAATAGGGGACTGAGAGACCTTTTTTGTCAAGGGATTTTTCTCAGAGATTTTATTTTGGTTTACTTTGCTTTCATCAGAATAATGAGGATAATTTGGGATTTCTTGGACAACATTTACACCAGATACATCTACTCCAGAGAGGCCAGCTGAGGAGAAGCTGACATCTGCCCAAGGCTTTAGTCCTGTCATCCAAATCATGACCTATGGTGAAAATTTACACTCTTGTTTAAGAAAGCAACTAGACAGTGTGGTAACACTAGGATGAAGTTACCACTCTGCATTTTCATCCAGCTTGCTCTATCGTGGAGCTTCATACATACCATATACCAATTCATTCTGACATTTTATAGCTTTCCACTTACTGATTAATTTGTCCTTTTTTTTGGAGTTAAAAGTAACCCAAAACAGTATTCCAAGTTTGTGACTGGGAATCGGTGGGAAGAGACCCAGGAAAAGGGTTCTGGACTAACCTATTGAGACACAGGAGCTGAATGATATAGCTTATGGCATTTCAATACATAAAACAAACCCCATAGGCAGAAACTTCTTTGGTTTTTTTTTCTCTCCCTTCTGGGTAGTTGTTATATTTCTGTAAAAGCATGTTTAATCCTGGCCAATTAAACTTGTTAGCACTCAGTACTTAACAGGTCTTTTCTCTTTCTTTTTTTCTTTTTTTTTTTTTCTTAAAGAAAGGCCTTTGTTGATGTTAAATAGCCTTCTCAATTTTTTAAATTAAAACAGATAATGGAAGGAATCATTAAGAATGAGTATGAGTTTGATTTTTGATTTCCAGATATTTTAACCTTAATTGATTTACTTTTATTCCCTGATGTGTTTTAAATCAATTTGCTAAAGGTATCTGCCTTTTTTCACCTGATCACAGTGGTAAGCATAAGTAACTACATAAAAAATCAACATAAAACAGAGCTTTTTGGTGATGCGAGGGGGAAAAAAAAAGGTTATACAATATCTTCAAAATACTCCCCCTTTAAAAGCACAGTGAAAGTCCAGGAACACTTACTGAATGCAAACTATGACAAAATGACCTCTGGCTCCTACGGGCTCAGCAGAGCTGGTGGGACATGCTATATTTGTAATCATCTGGTCTGTTCCCTTACCCCACCTCAGGATTCACTATTCCTGAAAATCTGAAGACTCTTGCCAGTTTTTTTTTTTGCAGGAGTGCTGTTGGGTTAAACCTGTTTATTGCAGACCCAGGGTCTGTAACACCAGTCCTTAGAAGAAAATTGTGTCAAAGCTTTGGAGCACCAGGCTGCTGTTATCATCTCTGAGGAAGAGGAAGGAGCACCTGGAGACACATTGATGGCCAGTTGACCACCTCAGTGCCACCCCTTGCACCTCCCATCCCCACTTTTTGTTTCCTCATCCCCTTTCCATTTCTGCAGTAGGAGTGGTTTGGCCCTACTCATCTCCTGGGTGAAAATATCCAGCTTTGCCTACATTTCAGAGAAGTGGCTTTGCCCGGGTCCCACAGCCTAGCAGAAACATGGGCTTCCCCCACAGCTCCCCGCTCTTAGCAAAAAGCCAGATGGAAAAGTCTCGTTAGTGACAATGACCATTCCTGGGTGCCTGATTGCCCACTGTCTGGCCCAGCTCTCTCACAGCAAAACAGGCAGGACACCCAGACTGCTATTCAGCTGCATACAAATCTATCTTTTGAAAAATCTATTTTGGGAGCCAGAGCTCAAAATATAAGGCTTCTGACCCATTATTTATTTAAAAAAGGCCTACTGAAACATTCTAAAGCATATAAACACTTGCCATTCTCAAACTGGGAGACAAAAAGGCACAATTATTTATTAGCTATATAACTGCAGAGGTGAAGTTTGCAAAAGTTGTGAAGTCCTCTTTGATTTCAAAGGAAGAAAAAAGTATACAGAGCTTCACTGCTTAGCTGTATTGTTGATATACTCCTGTCTCCAGAAGCTTTTATATTTTTTCTAGTTTGTCAAGAAAAAATCTGCACAAGACTATTCTAAAGGACTGGGAGAGGGGAGCCAGGGGTGCGATCCTGTCCCCAATGGTGCCAATAGGAGACTCCAAGATATGGAGCTACCACCCACGCAAGACAGATGATGCTCTCCCAACCTCCAGGGCTACTGTCTTCATATTTAGCATCTCCATTTACATTCTCCTTATTTTTCCATTAATTATTCAAATCCCTTTTCAAACCCATGCTAACTTTTAAAATCACTGGCTAGAAAAAAAATCCTAGTCAAAATTAAGTATAGCAGTGCTGCCTAGTGTCATTTTCTTGTCTTAAGTTTTCTTTATTTATCTGTTTGTTATAGATCCATAATGTTGTAAGATGAAATGCAGCTATTGAAAAGCTGGTGGGAATCTGCCAGAAGATGCAGGTTGTCATCTCTCCTTCCAGTGCTGCTGCTGGCAGAAAACCACAGCTTTCCCCTAAAATGACATTGGTAAAACAGGGTCAATAGATGCCATGCTTATTAGCCTGGAGGGAATCTCCTGCTCACTGGCTTGTAATACACGTTAAAAGCTTTAACAGGCTTTACGTAAAGCTTAGTCCTCAGGTAAAATGTGTGAGTAGGGCTCTGGTTTGTGAGTTGCGGGCATACAGTGGGTAAATAGCAGAGGAGATGGATCTTTAAAAGGACTGTACAGCCCCATTCCCCATCCAGTATGGCGTTTAAATCACTGTGATCCCAACTCAGGCATCCTGCTGCTGCCTGGGAGTAACCAGGGGTTCATCAGATCATCAGAAATTACCTTACCCATCTGGCAAGAAGCTGTGTTTATGGCAACACTCAGGATAGCAAACTAACAAGGACAGCATTTTTACAGTGAAGTTTAGAGCCTCAGTCAAAAATAATGGACCATAATACGCCAAACTGCCCATTGGTTCAAACAGAGGGTTGGCAGTAAAAATGCCTTTCAGTGTACTATGTACATCAGACCTATACACTAATAACCCCGTGAAAAAGAAGCATTTAATACTGAACATTCATAAAGTAGCTGAATAAAGGCCTTATCCGGCACCCATGGAGGTCAGTGGAAAAGCTCCCCTCCATACCAGCGAGCTCTGAATCTTCAGTTGTGTCCCGTGATAGCATAAGGACAGCACATAGTGCTTGATCCCAGAGACAGACGCGGTTTTCAGTAAGGGTAACACTCATTTTTCTATTGCTTCAAAGGTGCCAGGCCATAAAAATAAACAACTTGCACCAAAGCTGTGGAATGGCTTAAAGTGAAAGGACTTCTCTGTTTCAGTTATGGTACCTGAGTGGGTTACCTGCTGCCAGAAGAGGATGGTGTGAAAAATGAGGACTCCCAGCTTCCTTCCCTAACTGTGCCTCAGTAGCTTTTCACAGCTCTGAGGACATCAGTTTTTCTTTCTGCTCCAGGTCATGCAAGGTTTAATGTTATGAGCCTGGGACAGACGATGTTAACAAATACACTGTTCTAATAGTGTCTCTCAGCGATTCTTTCTGAGAAATCCTGTATCTGCTCCCTATGGGCAATTTCTTGCCTAGATTTTATTCTGCCAAAGCCTATGATGAAGAACTAACTCTTCCACAGGCTTTCTGCTCTATCTATTTGCTTTCTGTTACAAACTAAATACTCTTCCGAAGCTGGACCTTTTGTTTTCATTTTGCAGGGAACTCAGATAACTCTGAATAACTGCTGTGCCATGACAGCAGCACCTGTATTCTCAGTTAACACCTAAGTGTCAGGGGCTTTGACCAAGCACACACAGAGCATAATGCTGAGATCTGTAGGTCCGATACAGTGTATTGCTGCTTTTAGTAGTGAATGAGCTGCCTGATGTACTGCCTTGCAGCAGTCCTAAGAAGTGCATCAGGAAACCTTTCCAGTGTAGCTGTTGAAGACAGCATTGTGCACCTACAATTTCTCTCTTCAGCAAGAGTTGAACCTTTCATTTCATCCATCAGCAGAGGAGAGGAGTAAGTCACTTCAAAAGCAGTGCAACTTCTTGCTCTCCAGTAGAAACCTGTGGAAGCTTCTGGGGGCAGGGATTGCCTTGCACGTGACTGCAGTCAGCCTCAACTATCCAGACTTTCCAGTTGAGGGGGCAAAGAAATCCACAGTGGAGCCAATTCTTTTTGTAATGGAGTTCACAGAAGATGTTAGCCAGTCCAGCTCATAATAAGGGATTATTGTTATGTCCACCAGTATGGCAGCTGGCTCGTTAATGGGCTTCTGAGCATTATTGTAATATAAATCGTTCATGGCAAGAGGAGGAATCCCGCATGGGAGTGTTCCAGGCTGTGGATCAAAACCAGGCTGAATCAGCATAGATGGCCTTTGCCCACATTGCTTGTGTAGCACTACCTGCCCAGATTAAGAAAAAGTCTTGCCAGTGGTTTGACATGGTCATTTGCTAGGTCTAGGTCTAAGTGACCTGCTAAAGACACTGGAAAACTCGGGATGTCCCATACTCCATTGGCCCTACCAGAGTCTAGGATCAAATGTTTTGCTATCCAAACTGGTGGTAAGTCTCATCTTTAAGATGGTCCTTCTGCACCCTCAATGGACAGACTAGATTAGTGACAGTAAAGCAATGGTACTGGTCCCCAGTGCAGCATCAGAGGTTAGGGCTAGTCCAGTGACAATGACAGGACATTAATTACAGCCACCAAAAATGTTCATCATTATTCATTGAGTGGTGCCCATGAGCTTTATTCAGTGTTTGCTGCCATTTTGTTGTACAAGCCAAATCCATCCCTATATCTTTCTGGTCTGGAGGGTGTAAACCTCACATGTGGCGCAAGCTTCCTAATGTTTGTGGTATCATCTGAGGATGAATTGTACAGGCTAACTGCAGCAATATTTTTACTGTTGTACTGAGAACATTGCTTGGATGACATAATGCTGGTAAAGATGATTAAATCTGACTCCCTCAATCCTGCAAAAGCTATATTCTTTTATCTTTTAAAAAAATATTATTATTTGGCTTTGAAACACACATATGAATTTTATTCAGTGTTTCATAGAGAACAGGAGCTCTCTAGGGAGGAAAACCTTAGCATACTTGATGTATATTTCAGACACAGATGGCAGCTTCATAGCAGAGAGTTTGTGTGTAAAAATATGGAAGAGACAATCAAAACATCCCATGAACTCAAACACACTTAAACAAAACCAGATGAAAATCAAAGCAACAATTTCTTGGGAATGTGCAGGATACTAATGAATATTATAGATCAAAGAGCTAAGGGTACAGTCTCCCTGTGTTTGACAGAGTTTGCTGCCAGACTTACAGGACCTGTTCATGGCAGCTGAGGGAGTACTCCAAAGAAATAGCAGCACAATTTTCAGAGTTCCCAATACTGACTTGAGCCCATATATTGTAGTTATTGGGGGTAAGCAGTGCCAAATTACTACATTTTTCTGTTTCAGACAGATTTATCCAATTCTAATGCAAAGCAAATGATGAAGGCTAAAAATAGCCTGCAAAATTCCTGTGCCTGCAGAGATGTGTATCGTGGGGGTGACACAGTGTTGGAGATGAAATCATGCTATGACACTCTGCACTGGGTGAGAAGACCAGACATGACACACAAGAAGTGTTATCTTCTACAAGCAGCACAAGTTTTATGGAAACCATTTTTTATGGAAAAGGACAACATTACCATTTGGGATATTTAGTGTTGTTTAAGTAAAAAAGTCACTTTTATATTTAAGCAAAACCATTATTTTACTTCTGAAAGATTTTTTAATTGAGTATTTTCCCTGCATGAGTCATCCCAGATGAAAGAATCAAAATTAGTCTCCCCTTTCCTAAGGTTGCACTCTTTGATTCCTACTAAAGCTCAAAGTCTGAAAGCTGGAGATTGATAACTAGCTTGGTACATACTCCTAGGCTCACCTACAAACCACTTAGGGAGCTACTTAGAGAACATGAAGAGTTCAGAAACAGTAATTCACACGATAGGCTACGGTAAGATAGGATAGCGATACCCTCTTCTAGACTGGGGGGTTGATGTGTTTTTGGTTAGGATGGGGAGAAGCCCTGTCATATGTCTCTGCCAAGTTTCACTTTGTTAGAACTTCACCTTCTCCCAACATCTCTGTTTTTGTCTGTTTTTCTGGGAAGGATAATTAGCCTTCAAATGATAACAGCCCCATTACAGAAACAGCAAGCCTTCTTAGGGGAGGCAAGAACAGCTCAAGCCCTGCCAGGCAGGGAAAAGCAAATCTCAAGGTTTCTTTCCAGATTTCCCCTCCCACTCTGTGGCATCCTGCTGCTACCTCCAGCTTTATCCTCTCTGCCTTTCCCTCAAGAGGTTCAATTGCTTTCATCTTTGTGTTTACGGATGTTACAGTGACCTGTCACAACATGAGCTCTCAGCAGCAATAGGAAAGATGCTGATTTAGGCTGAGGGTGGCTGAAAGCTCACTCCTTTTATTCTTCTTTCCAAATCTTACAGAAAAGAAGGAGCAAGAGTTTTCAGGGAGGGAGGAAGACCTCCTGGTCCTTCCCAAAATCCAGCTATTTGTAGGTGCCTACTGTAGAGCAGTTCCTGTGTATTTTACCACACATCTCGTGATCATAGGTACTTTATGCGTAATAAATGGAAGCAATGCTGCTGTTCTCAACCAAACCTTATGATCAGGAATCAGAGTATTGTATTTAAATTCCTTGCAACTGCGTGTGACTTCAAATGCAGCCATCCTCAAGGTCTGCAAGTCTAAAATCTGATTGTGTTGATACACATAGCCTATGCTTTACCCATCACCCTTCAGTCATTCAGACTCTTAGTCCAATATTCACAAAGCCATCTGAGATAAATAGGAAAGTATTTATGCCAGGTGGGAAGAGCGGCTGCAAAAATCACACCAGTGTCCATATCCTCCTGTTTGCACTCACATGGAAGAAAAGCCCTTGCACGGCTACTCAGGGGAGGTATAGAAATCCCTTCTTCTTCACTTATCTATACTGCAGTGTTACCCTGCAAAGGAAACGTGCCTGAGCTTTTGGCATGTACTGCCCAGTGGGCTGGGTTCATATGCCAGCAAACACTAAATTTAGCAAAATGCTTGGAGTGTTTTGTGTCCAAGGCACAGTGTATATTCTGAACAGAATTACCAGTGCTGCAGTGAGCACTTCATTGAAGAAAAGGGCAGGGATAGATTGCAATATTCCTCTAAGCAACCTTGATCAGGATGTGTAAGAAAGCTGCTTGGCTAAAGGATTTAAAAATGCAGCAGCCTACTTGGACACAAACAAATAACAGAAGGTGTCAGTGATGAGCTACTAACACGAAGGGTGAAATCCCAGTTCTCCTAACCCCAGGAAGCTGGGCAGAAGGTGGGGACAAAGGGATAATCTTGTCATATTTTCAATGCACAAATCAATTGAGAGGCACAAAATCTGGAAGTGCATTAATAGAAACAATTATGATAATAAATTGGTGTGGGAAAAAATGTCACTATGATAATTTCAAAGCATTAGTAGGGAGCTCAGTTTTATTTATTTTGCTAAAAAACAATCTGCAAATAAAACTTTGATGGAATGGAAAATATAACTTTCTTTCAGGCACATCAAAATAGGTCATTTCAACCTTTTTTTTTACTCTTCTTTTTTTTTTTTTTTTTTTTTTTTTTTTTTTTTTTTTTTTTTTTTTTTTTTTTAAAACAGAAAATGCTTTTCATCTAGGAGATTCATCTAGATAGACTCATTCCTGCTAAAAGTTTTGGTTCCAAAGAAAGCAGCATTTCTTTTGAAAGGGAAGAATGTTTGGTTAACAGAATTTCCAGCTGTCTTTAAAACACCCAAAAGCTTAAGGAGATGAGCATCACAGCAGTGTTGTTAGAAGTGAAATGCAAGAGTGGAGGTAATGTGCATAAAAGGGTTATCCTGTCTGGTCTGTCACAACTAGTTATGCTGAGTCCCCTGAGAAGTGTTGTGAATTAATCTTCGGAAAAATGTTGAAATGTCAATAAAAACACACAGTACATGCTATGCTCTACATTCCTGGGCTTCAGCTCCAGGTTTCTAGACTTTGCAGGACACATGTTCATTTCCGTCAAACCACTTCTGAATTCTTCACAATTATACCTTGAGTAACTTGGCTTGAAAAAAAGCCTCTAAAGAACACTGCATGCAATATAGCTATTTACTTCTTGCCTACTCCAAAGGTTGCTGAAACTAATTAGATTTTTTCTGTGGACTTAAATGGGCTTTTAAGTGGTGGCATACTTACAAATGGTGCTGTTGCAAAGACTGGCAGAAGTAAAACAAATTTTCTAGAGGTATGCAAGATGGGAGGTAATTTCAATGGGCAACTGAGTTGTGAGGCAGCAACAGAGAGGTGTTACTGATTTATAAACTGTAAATCTATGTACTTTGCTATGGGGACTCGGTCTTCTGCTGCCTGTTAACTTACATTGTTCGGTTTGCAACCAGGTAGGCAGACATGTTGAGTTATTTTGGGCATGCTGCTAAACAATTTGCATAGCAACTAGAGCCTGCGATGTGCGTGAAAAATTCCCTGGACAACTGTATGCAAGTTTTTAAAAACTTCGTTTCTGCCTTGAGATGTGTGAGTGGCTAAGTGTCATCTCAAGGAATGGATGAGATTTACAACATTCATTTTAGAAGTGTGTGCTCAGAAAATAATATCCTAAGGTCGCTTTAGAGCTTGCAAATCACTTCCTCACCTTAAAGAATTTATTACACAAAATGTGTGTTCAGTGCAAATTTGGGGAAGAACTTCATGTCCAATGCTGTAGAAATTTTATTCCTCTGCACAGCCCTCTGCTTGCCAAGAATAATTTCCTTAGTGTACCAGATCATATTCTTCTGGCTTCTTCTTTTTAAATGACAATACTATGTGAATAAATGCAACCAGGAGGGAAGGACATACTTCCATGGAGGTGCTGTCCTTTCCATGAGGATATTTGAAGAGGTGTTTATTCAGATTTCCCTAAATTCACTTAACTAGTGACTCCCCATCTCCTTGTCAAGACTCCTTTATTACATTTTGACTGTCTAATTCCTTTGTCATGGTTGCAGTTGGACAGAAGGTCTCAGATTTCCAGAGTGTGGACCACATCCTGTGGGAGAGGAACCACCCTTTGATGCACTCTGAGCTGTACTGTCTTCTCTCCTGATGTCCATCAACTACTATCCCTGCAACAACTCATATGGCTACTCAACTGGAAAAGAAACACTGGGAAAATGTTTATTCTTTAGATGTCTTAAAGCAAAATTAGCTACCTGAAAACAAGTAGAACAAGCCAGTCTTTCAGAATGAAGTTTCCTTGGAAGATCATAGACCTCGTTTGATATCCTGTGCTACTTATGCTGATGTATGGCAACCTGCTGCTGGAAGAACTTCCAGCCTTCAGCCACAGGGAAGTCAAATGTTGCTCCTGAAGCCAAGCTGGCTATGGTAAAAATCCGTGTGGTTCCTAATAAAAGGATATTTTTGCATATCAGAAAGACAGCACAAGCAAGATGTACTGCAGATGAAAGGACTACAGTGCCAACAATGATTATAGAACTTGGAAAAAGATGAAACAAATGTCAGACCCCTGTGTCACCTCCTTTTCCAAACATCTAACTGGGATTATTCTCTTCATTCTTCAGCTGTGAAATGAAGGCCCATACTGCCTCCTTTTAGTGATTCTACTACTTAGCACAATATCTCACTGTCAGCAAATTTCTATTAAGACTGCCTAAATTTTCCTTTGCTCAGCTTGGTTTTAATAACCTTCTCTGTCAATTCCCTCTTCAACAGTTAGGTCTGCACTTCCTAGTTTTTCTAATCTTTTCTTACAGATGCTTAGAATAATAATAATACTCCTTTGAACATTTTTTTTTTCCATTTAGATGTATTTACTGCCTGGAAATCTTATCTAGGCAGAGTTTTTGGATGTGGGACATTTTTACAGAATTTCTAGCTGTTCCAGACATCTGCATGTGCACAAATGGTCCAAACTAACCTGTGTTTCACAATTCCCTCCTGATTTTATCTATTTACGGACTGGAAATCTCATCTTGTAACTTGGAAGTCCCATTCATTAGGCATAATCTCCCATAGATAGTCTGCTGTTGCATTGAACCTCCTACTTGAGTAAGCAGTCCAGCTCAGATGCAGCAGAATTTCTCAGCTGTGGGGTGGACCTCAAGGATAAGTGTCCAAGGTCCTTAAGGCAGGGCTCTGGAAGAAGCCATTCTGTTGGCAACAAGGAAATAATGACCATTTGCAGGATGGAAAAAGCGATGCAAGTTATGGAACTACTTTGAAGGGGGGAACTGTGAAGTGCGGTATCTAGGAGAGATCAAGGCAAATATTATTCACATCAGCCTCTACCTCTCTGCTTTTGGTGAATGCTCAGCAATAGGATTATTTACTAATTCATTTCTTTCATCACCCTATTTGTCATTCCCATTTTCGTTCTCTACTGACTTGATTCAAGCAAACAGTAGCATCTGAAGCACGCGGGGAGAAATTACAGCATCCATCTTTGAAGTGATCTGCTTTTCTTTTCAAGCAACTTCTATGCCCTACCCAGGCTTTGGAGGTTCTCTGCTGGATAATGTAAAATGACACTAACTGGGCTATTTATATCACTGCAAAGTGACTACATGATGGGATAATTAGCAGTGCTATATCTGCTGGAGTGAGCGATAACACGGTAACACATTTTTGTGTTAAGCAACACAAACAACAATGCCTGCAGGTTAAACAGTACCTGAGCAGCTGATAGGGCTCCTGCACTCGTATTTCCAGGAGGCAATATCTACTGGCTTCGCTCATGCGTGAGGCACAGTTGTAGTGCTAGTTTTATTACCTCTTGCAGTACTTACCCTCTATGCAGGTAAATGATTTTTGCAAGCAAGCTTGCTTTGGGCAAGTGCAGGTATTCAAGACATTTTGTGAACGTGTAAGATCATGTAGATCTGTAGATCTGCTAACTGAATTGTGACCCTTGGATGCGAAAGTCCAAGTGCTTGGCCAGTAACAGTCACACTGTTACTCCTGGATGGAGTCCAATAGCTTGTGCTGTGTTTTGGCTTACATGTTACTTTAGAAAACACAGCTGGTCTTGGCCTGAAGCCATAAAAGTGTGAGCACGACCCATTTAGCCCACATCTTGGTACAAAGATTCTAGCTTTGCTGCTGAGAGCCTTGGCTTCTTTTAAGTATTACCACAGCCGCAGAGAACAAGAACCTGTTATGCTCAGTGAATTTCAATGGTTAATCACACTCATTAAAAAATGTTTAATATGAATTTGCTCAATTTCAATTTCCATAAATTGCCTGTTAAGCCTTTCTCTGCAAGATTAAAGGAGCATTTCATATATGCTATTTTCTCCGCAGGAAGGTTACTAATGCACTAATCATGGCTGTCTCAAGTCTTCTTTGAGATAAGATCAAATTTGCCCCCTGTAAATATTTTTCTCCATCCCTTGAGCTATGTTTGTGTCTCCTCCCTGCACGCCCTGTAGTTTTTCAACATCCTCTTTAGAATGTCAATATCAGAAGTGGACATGCCATTCCAGTATGCAGGAAATGTGCCAGTATCAGGTGAGCAGTGCCAGGCAGGGAACTAAAATCGTCGTGGTGCTTGCATGCTGGTGTATGAGTTTGTTCACTGATTATATCACCCTTGCAAAGTATGTTGGGGTGTTTCTTTGTTATGACCTATAATGTGACTCACTGGTTACGAGGGTTCAGTTCCTCGCTTATCTTTAGATCAGTAATATTGCATTTCACTTAGCTAAAAAGCACTTTGGATGGACTGAACTTTCAAAGCAGAATCTGTAACTGCTCTTATTGATGTTTATTCATCATGTCACCCTCTCTGGCGAGGAGCAATTCTGTATTTACCTCCAGCTCACCTATGGGATACCCCATAGGAACCTGAACGAGGAACTCTACAGATCAGGCTTGTAATTTCCTGGTTCTAATACAGAGCTATTTCATGTTTCACGAAAAGACAAAAGAAGTCCTATTTAACCTTGGCGAAGAATAGCATTATGATTATGAAAAGAAACTGAAGAGTGACGTGTATGTGAGACATTCTGGTAATGTTCCTGTGCTGTCAGTTAGCGTGAAATATGCCACCTCCATGACTAGAATTTATCCGTCTCTAGTCTGCAGCTGCTTTGTGTTAGCAGAGATTCCTGCCACCAATTTATCTGGATTCCATAAGCAAGTCCATCCAAGGTAAGATAAACTTTGGGCTCAAGTCTGTTAGGTATCCATCAGGACTTTGCCTTGCATATTATCCTAGTTCAGTCCAATGAGTTCTGACACAACAGTTCATTATCTGAGGAAAAGAGCAATTTTTCACAAAGTGGATGCCAACCATCTACTTTTTTAATATCAAGGCTACACATGAAGACAGTCCTGAAAACCCTCTGGTGGTCTATAATAACATGAAGATTAAAATGCTGTCTGTTAATATAGAAGCCATGGATTGCAGAGTGTTATCTTCTTGAATAAAGCTCCTGCCATGAAGGCAGTGTCTTACTGACTGTATTATGCAGAGAATAGGTGTCAAGCTTTAAAAAAAGTCATTTAACAGAAATTGAGAGCAATAAGAAAAACATCTAAAGAATATAACTTTCTAGGTAATTTACTCTCACATTATTTGAAAGTGCTGCTGTTAGTTTCCCTCATACAGGACAGGACATGTTACTGTAACTGTCTTAAGTAGTCACTCAGAAGGTGGACAGGGCTTCCAAGTGGCATGAAGACCACCAAGGAAGTAAATGGAAATAACTGTTGGTCGTCTGTTCTGATGCAAAGACTATCAGGGCTGTGCTGAGAAACCATCTGGGAGAGGTTCAGAACAAAGAAAAGGAAGTATTGCTTTATTAAATGTGCTGTTGAGCTATGTAGCTTCTTGCTTCAGCATGTCAGAATACAGAAAGAATTATGTGAATTCAAAACACTATAAGTTAATGGAAGAAAAATCCTTACAATCTGAGAACATGATGATGTTCCTTTGATATAGGAAATTCCTAAATCATAAATATTCGGAGTATATTCTAGAGAAATTACACTGTAAGCTTCCTTTGTTCTTGTATCCTTTGCTTATGTATCTGCAATTGGCAAAGAATTGGAGATGAGGTAGTAGGTTACATGGGTGGTTTTTTCTGACCCAGTAAATCTCTTTCATGTTATGCTTACCTCCTTACAGAGCTGTACACATTCCCTGCAATAATGGAGTCAGCCTCTAACTGCTTCTGCAGTTTCCTGGGATAACAGTATGAGGAAAGTGAAAGAGATTTGTTGCCCTGAATCAACTAGAGACAAAATAAGCTGAAAGAAAAGCTTACAACACAGAGAACTGGTGGGAAGCAGCTGCTCTAGTAGCAAGTAAGGGCTGGATGCCGTCAAGAGGTTGATAGCAGGGTGGCACAAGAGAGTAGGGTACAGAGATGCTGCCCAGCAGCGTAGTTCTTACAATAGACCAGCGTGTGTGAGCTGTGCTGGGCGTAGCTCCTGTCTCAAGGGGGATGGGGCAATGCTGCAATCTGACTGAGGAGTCCACACTGCACTGGCTGAGGTGTGCAGGGAAAGAGAAGGAGGCTGGAAGAAATTGCACCCCCTCTAGGTATCCTGCTCTGCCAGAAAATTAGCCATATGTAGAGTAGCCATATGGAATTCTACAGGACCATGGGCACGCTCTTCTAATTCAGAATATCCTGTTCTCCAAGAAAAACTATTTCTAAGTGCTCTCCACTAAAACCCACCGCATTTTCACACAGCATTTTTCCCTCCTTCAAACTTTTCTCCATACTTAATCTTTGGCTACAAATGCATTCTGAACCCAAACAAAAACCACTCTAGTTTGCACCCCTCTAGCCAAATCGGAGAATTGACTGCAAAACTTCCTTATAAAAGGCTTTCCCCAGCTGTGGCCATTTACTAAATAGGAGAAGATTAGCTTCTTAGTGGAAGCCAGCATAGAAAGTTAACTACACCTAGTTGCTGTGTTAGATTGCAAGCCCTAGGTGCCTGGTAGGATTCATGATTCTTGGATAATGGCAGTATTTTGGGAAATGAAATCCAAGTGTGCAGAGATTGAGTCAGCGTTGAGAAGGAAGGTATGCTGGGAGTTCAGAGTCATTGACAAAAAGCGTCTGGTCATTGAAGCCTAAAACAGCTTTGGTAGAAAAGGGTTTTAGGCTGAAATGAGTTTGAGGCACTTAATGGCAAAGTGCTATTGTCAGTCTTAGTAGCAACGCATAAATAAAGTCTTTGTTATTGACCTTACTAGGGAGTAAATATAGGCTTTCTGAGATACCTCAAATGCATAGGTCTACCTCTCAAAGGCATCTCTGTTCAATTTTCTGTTAGGTCTAAAGGATCCAGCTGCGTATTGCTATTTCTTACTAAGAAGCAGTTACTGATAGGAAGGCTGCTTCTGAAGATAGGGTTCAACTCTGACTTAAAAACTCTAATCAAACCGGGGGTCTTCAGGCAGATTCCGTTCTCAGTTATCTCTGTGGAAATTGAGTAGCTTTATCAAAACCAGCTGATAGTATAAGTGCAGAGTGGTGGGCAGCATATGCTCTGTGTAACTTTGTCTTCTAAATGACCTTCCCTGTACTGCTACTAAATCACAATATTCCTTTTAAAAGAGTGTATTAAATCACTTTCCTGAAGAACCAAAGGAGCAGCAACAGTATTATTCTGTTTTCTATTTTATTCAGTCCTGCACTTAATTAAAAAATGTGAAAAATAACCTTAATATTAAAAAATAAGTTAAACTAATTTTGTGAACATTGAACCCTCACTTGCTGTTCACAGACTGAACAGGTAGGAGAAACTTGTTCTTCCTCTTGTTTTACACTTTAAATTTAAGGGTGATGTCTTTACTTTACAAAGTGCTTGGGCTATGGATAATGGTAGAACAAATTCTATTTTTTTTTTCCTAATCTTTTTGTCTGTGACTAAGTCCAAATTTTACCCTTCTTACCTGCCTGTGATAATTTCTGGCTGCCATATGAACAGGATGACCCATTCTAAGCGTTATAGATCCAGCAGTCAATTCCCAGATCTCTGGGAATTCTGAGTCAGTGAACTGTACTGTAGGTGGCCTTTTAATGTTAGTGAGTAACTTAAATTTTGTTGGGTTTTTAATATATGTTTTTAAAAAATCAATGACTTTCCAAGAATTTAGATTGATAGTAATTACACTTATCAAATCCATATTTTTTCTCACCTGTTTCAATTTTTTGCCACTACCTTAAGCTGTTGCTGTCTGCAGAAAGTGTGAGCAAAATCCTTTGCTGTCTTAAAAGAGAATCTCCAGCTTACATCCAATGCAAGATCTTCTGCAAGAGGTGAAAATCAATTAAAAGTTTTTTTTTTTTTTAGTCCTCTAAGACATTACCTGCTTGTGATATAGAACTTTCAAACTTTTCTCCTTGATCTGAATATTCCTGTGAGGTAGCTAAGTTCGGACAGGCCCATAATAGCAGAACATTGTCCGTAAGTCTGCCTTTTCAAACAAGCAGAAAAGCTTTAAAGCACCTTCCATCTTTGAAAGCATTTTCCCCTTCATAAACCTTGAAGTGCTACAGCAGAGCTGGAGCTGCCTGCTTACAGAAGCCTGCCTGTCACTTATGGAAAATTCAAATTTCATATATCAAGGGCTTGTGTGAAAATTGCTTTGAGTGTTAATTGCCCAAATGATTCAGCTTTGTAAGAGCCTCTCTTATGTACTCAAGTATGTCTCAAAGCACACTGAGTGTGCCAAGCTCCAATAGAGAGCCAGCTGTGCTCTGCTCCCAGATGTTTGAAGAAGATAATTCTTGCCCATCATTTCAGTCCCCCTCCCAAAATCCTGAGAAATTTGTTTAATGAAGCCATTAATGCACAATAGTGTATTTCTTCTTCTTTTTTTTTTTTTTTTTTTTTTTTTTTTTTTTTTTTTTTTCTGTTAAAAGAATACTCTCCCCAGAATGCATGCAAGTTTGCCTTGGCTTATAATTACAGTAGCACATTGTCAGATTAACTGTGCTGAGAAGATAAAACAAAAGCCATCAGTTCTGCAAAATTAAGACTCTGCCAATATAATTTAGAAAGGATCAGATCCCTCTGCTTTCAAAGCTGCTGTTGGTTTGCTGTATTTGAGGCCATTTTAATTCTCCAGTTTACCTATTGCAAAACTAATTGCTGTTGGAAACCTAATAAAAATATACTCAGCCTTAAGTCTTGGATTCAAGCCTTTTCATAACTATTCTTCATCCAGATCTTGATTTTCAACATTTTCACATATCAGAACCTTGACGAATTTACATTGCATAGGTTTTTTAGTCAAAATATCTACATTGAATCATAGAATCATAGAATGGCTGGAGTTGGAAGGGACCTTCAAAGGTCATCTAGTCCAACTCCCCTGCTAGGAGCAGGGACATCCCTGACTAGATCAGGTTGCTCAGAGCCTCATCCAGCCTGGCCTTAGGGATCTGTATTAATTCACACCAGCTGTCTGTGGGCTAAGTGGATCCAAACAACAGGAAAACAGCCTTTTACAGGAAGATCTTGCCTGGACTTTGCCTAATAGTGTGCAGGTGCAGAGAATTTCAAGGAGAGGTTTTCAGTGCTACATGGCGATAAAATATTTGTGAGATCCACAGCTTGATTTCGTGGTGAGTGACTACCACCAATTCCTACTCCTATCTGACTCAGCTGTCGGAAGAGATTTCTTTCAGACTATGTTGTAACTGAGTTTGAACAACCACAGATAGGTTCTGGGTTAATTCAGCCTGTCTTTGTGGCCAGGCTGCTCTTGAATCACAAGTATATAGCTGCATTTACACAGTGCAGGTGCTAGGCGATAGGAGTTCACTTTCCACAGTTCCCAAGGTACCACGGTAGAGACCATCTGTCATCCTAGGTCCATGTGTTTGTGTGTTCACTCATCAACACAGCATTTCTGGCCCACAGGTTGCTCTGGTTTTGGAACATCTGATCCAGCTGCTGTTGTGAGTTACAGACTCTGCCCAGCATCTGTAGCTTCTTTCAGCCGTTGTTAAAGTTATTGCAAAGTCCGTTTTTGCTGGTTCAGTCATAGGTGATAAGACCCTCTGGAATACGTTTTGTCTGTAGCTGATGGCTCTCACAAGCTGGTGGCAGATGTTGATGTGGAGATTATTGAGGTTGCACGCAGATCTGAGAGACGTGAAACAGCGGAGCTGCTTCTGGTAATGGTGGGAGGAAGCAGCTGCTCTGAAACAGAGCCACAGCCACAAAAAGCCATGCAAGTCTGGGGCAGCCGGGGCGACTCTAGATGCTGCTTCTCTTTATGAAGCTAAGTGAAGCATTTGCTTGTATCTCTATCAAGTGGTCCATCCAAAATTAGGACATAGACACTTGGCTATACAAATAATTTGCTGATTTTCTTCTCACTGGTGTTAATGGGTATAGTGGTGCAAAGCTTAACACTCTGTATATGGGTTTAGCAAACGACCTTAGAAAGTGTGATTTGTATTGCTATCTTGTCCTGTGAGCTGGAATATGAAATTCTGTAGCTTGCAAGGTTGTTTGAACATTGTGCTGAGCAGACAGGCTATATTGTTCAGAGTGAACATATGAGATGCATTACTGTTTCACTCACCAACTGCAAGAACCTAGAAAACACAATTGAAGATATACAGGCAGAGACTGGACCTCTCCCAGGGTATGGAGATCTTTTTATTTCCACATTTTTACATTCAGGTGTTACCTGTAGGTAGAAATACAATTTGGATTAGAGTAGTTTAGCAGCCACAGAGATGACAATTAAACGGGGATGTAAATGTTCGCATCCCAGCACTGTGTATATCCTTCTGGAGAAGAAGGCTTTTTATCTTTGGAGAGATTATTTTATATTACTCCTAACAGGAATTTGACCAGCTATGCTACACTAACATTAAAAAAAGAAACAACAACAAAAAAAACCCCAAACAAACCTACTTTATTAAAGTCCCAGTGCAAATCTGGCACAGTCAGAGGCCTTGCTTATAGAACTAATGGAGTCCCTCATTCCTGCTTTCCCAGTTCTTTGTAGACTTAGTTGGTTTTTTTGGCTGGGAATGTCAACTTGATCAAGTCATCCTGAATATCTCACCTGATAGACTTCTTGGGCTGGCTGATTTCTTTTGTCTTTGATTTCTTTACAGACTTTTCCCATGCCAGTATCCTTAACTGGAAGGACAGAGGAAATCACAACAATCTCAATTTGCTTGAAAGTCAGTTGTCCTGGTTCTGGCTAGGATAGCATTGATTTTCACCTGAGCTTGGAGAGGAGCTGGAGCTGGTGGCACCTGTGGCTGGGGGACACAGCTGGAATAGTTTACTAACTAGCCAACAGCTGGGACAGTTTACCCAAATTGGCCAAAGGGCTGTTCCACACCATGTGACATCAAGCTCAGTATATAAAGTGGGGATGGTGGTAAGGGGCAGGTTTTGCTACTTGGAGAGGAGCTGGACATCTGGATCCACTGTGAGCTACTGTATGGTAAGTTATGTGCTTAAGTATATTCTGTTATTGGGTTTGTTTTCCATCTCTATTTTATTTTCCTCTATTGTTCTCTTGAATTGTTTTTATCTCAACCCAGGAGTTTTGCCTTCTTTTCTTTCCCATTTTCCTCCATGTCCCAGTAGGGGAGTGATGAGGCGAGAGTGGGTGATCAACTGTGTGGTGTTTTACATCCATGTAAAACCATGACATCAGTAGATCTTACAGCCCCAGGAGTTTACTGGCTGATACTTTTAGGAAGCTGTTCACCTTGGCCAAGGGCCTTATCTACTGAGCTCTGCAATTCTGACCGTGCATGTTGACAGCTTTTAACTGATAGTGGATTTTTCATATGGGAAATACTTTTAACAGGAGTGCTTGCTCCCTGTTACTCCAGAAACCACTGGAAAAATAAGCCAGCACTTAACTATTTCATTGTTAATTTGCTGCAAATGGATATTTCAAGTGCTCATTCTTTTCTTTGTAATTCTCCGGAAATGTGTAATTTTTATTCTGATGGTTATTGCTAAGCAAATAAACTGTAATGGACAAATATAACTGCTTTTTGGGGAAGACATTTTTCTATTCTTTAACTTGTAGAAGGCTTGTAGTGACCCTATATTGTCTACAAGATACTGTACAGCTGAAGGGAGCCTCCTGAAAAATTATTTTTTAGCTGCAGTGGATTAAAATATTCATGCTAATTTGTAGTTGAGGCAGAGAGAACTAAAATTTGTATTTTGTTGAAAAGGGATACTTGCTGAGTATATATCATGATCTAGCGGACTGAGATGTGCAGGAAGTCACTTTTATTTTTTATAAGCTATCCTGCTGCACACTTATACCAATGCACCTCTTGTGTATTAAGTGTTCCTGACCAACTAAAGATGTGAGATACACTAATCTCAGCTGGAAGCTCTTAGTTGCTTAGTTAAATCTGAAGAAGCTTCTGCTTTTACTTGTAATAGTCACAGTTTCAGTTCTCTTTATGACCAATGGCTTTTAAGGTACCAGCACACGTAACTGCAGAAGTCTTCACCTTTGAGGAAGACAATAGAGCACCAAGCTTGTTAGGAATCACCGAGCTTTACCTGAGATACAAGACATTTTTGGTTTACTTGCAGAAACCCAAGGGTTTTCTTCAGAATCAACTTTAGTCAGGAAACCAAAATCAGCTTTGACAACGATAACCAAAATGAAATAAACATCCCAAAAACCTCCTACTAGCCACATAATGTTCTGTGACCTAGCTGCATCCCTATGCAGCCTTGCACTGGATAGATGATGCTGTAACTTTCTCAGGCTTTCTGGAAGAATATTGGCTGAGAGTTAAGACTGAAGAAACAGTCTTAAATGTCACTCACAGCAACAAGGTGGGGAAGACAATGTTGGAAAATGTTGGAAGATTGTTACCAAATACAAACCAAAGATATATCATTGCAGATAGTCTGGATAGTGACTACAGAGATACATATTAAATATACAATTTTAAGAAACTGCATAGCATTTTCTCAGGGGTTTATTTTTTCATAATAATACCAATAAAACAAAAGAGCCCTTGGAAGGTGTGAACTCCTGCCTGGACTCAGGACTAGGCAATGAATGATTATATATATTTTCCCAGCTTTACCTTAACCCAATGCACAGAGAGAGAGGGGCCAAGACCTGGGAAGACACTACGCATGAAAAATGATGACTAGATAAAATGACACAAACACATTCCATGAATGTTACTGCAGAGGGAAGATGAAACAAATATTACTTTGCCTTTGTGCAATGTTAACAAATTTTACTGTACACCATAGAACTATTAGAAAATAAATAGTTTTAGGGAATAATGACCTCTTATTTGTTTGATTAAAAATGGTTTTTCACCATACTAATTATTTACCCTTTATTATAATTCAACTTTGGCCAAGAAATTGGTTTATAGAAAAGATATTGTTTGGTCCATGTCAGAACAATATGCTGGTAATGTTTTCTTTCAAATCTTCAATGTCCCTCTGCTTTGCATCTGGAAGCTGACCTTTGGGAATGTGACCTTCATTCACGACTTTGTCATTAGCTTCCTTAACAAAACGTCACTTTTTTTTTTTTGGGTGTGACAAAATTTTTTTGGCAAGTTATAAGTTTATGGTGTGGTTTCTTGGTTATTTTTTTTTGGTGGTTGTTTTTTTTGGGGTTTTTTTTTTGTTTGTTTTGTTTTGTTTTTTGGTTTTGGGGTTTTTTTTGTATCTTTTTTTTTCTTTTTTTTTTTCTTTCCTCTCCACAGAAAGGATAAATATTGTCAGTGAAATTCTTGTCCCTCTGAGTTCAGTGGGATTTTATCCCATTGCACAGGGAACAGTCATATAGAATAAGGACTCCTTATTTCCAGTCACTGGCAATATTACCTTCTTGAACTGGAGAAAGACTTCTGCTACAACAAATGTTTCATTTCTTGTAATGTTGTTGAAATTTTTACTCACCATATATGTTTTTCTTTGATAATGTTTGCTTTCTTTATTAACTGCTTGAATTTAAAGACATCAGTTGTGTGTTCATTGCTTGTTCGGGGGTTCTTTAGTTTTCTGTTTTATATGAACTGCTGCTGTGAAGCTTCTGCATTTTCTAAACACACAAAGCTTTTTTATGTGAAGAACAGAGATTTTAGAAAATGCAATAAACTAGCTCTTAGTACATTTAACATGAGTACTCTTTTGGTGTACATTTACCGGCATTTTTTGCTTGGACTGGCAAGGAATTCAAACACCTCATATAATTCAAAGAAATTTGTTTTCAGCAGTTACCTTCAGCAAATATACTTTGATTTCTCAAAATGGCAATGTCTATTTTGTTTGATGAAAAACTGCTCTCCGTCTCTATTGGCATCTAATTACCTTCTCTCCCTCTGTATCTTTTAACTGATTTACATCGTCCTCAGCATTTTCTGTATTCTGTGAGGAATACTCACAGCCTGTAGCTAGTGATGCCATCCTACTTATCCTGAAGCTATAAATTCTTCAGCACCTTGTCTCCATTCCTTGTGGAAAGGGAAGAGTCTCTTTTTTGTTTTCCTGTCCTAGTGTTCCTCCAATGATCCCTAGATTTGATTTAAGAGAAAAATTGATGTCGATGTTCTGAGGGATCCTATGGTACTATTTTTTAATAGCCCTCCAGAGTTATTTGGTCCTGTTGTTCTAAAAAGAAAAGAAAAGAAAAAAAAAATATATATATATATAGTTGTCTTGACTAGTGGCTGATTAAATACTCCTCAGGACTGCATTAATGTGCAATGGCATGTTGGACCTCAGGAAAACCAGGAATGCTAGAGGCCAAGCCCCAGAAGAAAATGTGTACCAGGTTTAGTAATGGGTGGCTAGATACGTATTTGGGACTGGCTGCATTTGGACAGAATTACTCTGCTGACATGTAATGCTGCTACTGGGGCTGACACTGGCTAGCAGTCATTTTTGTGCAGGGAAAGCCTGTACAGATATCCTCCAAAAATCAGAAGAAATTGAGTTCTGGCTGTTAAGGCAGAATGGTAGACTACTGGATCTGTGAAGCCTGTTTTGAAAGCTTGACAAAAAGAGGTGCTTTACAAGGAGATTAGTTTCCCTTTGCAAACAGTGATTTTTTTTTTTTTTTATTTTTTTTTAATTTTTTTTTTGTGGGGGTGGGGAGAGAGTTTGAAAGCTCCATAGACCCACTTTTAAGG
>WHYT01017247.1:175165-210122 GCA_009806455.1 Tetrax tetrax
AAACAGTGATTTTTTTTTTTTTTTATTTTTTTTTAATTTTTTTTTTGTGGGGGTGGGGAGAGAGTTTGAAAGCTCCATAGACCCACTTTTAAGGCTCACCAGTGTAAACAGAAATGTTCTGTTTAACTCTTGTAATTTTTATATACCCTTAAAAATGTCTTGTGTTCCTACAAGGTCATATTTATCCTCTTTCTTCCATCTCCAGGAAATATTGGTAATTTTGATGCCCAGCTTTCCTGTACATCACAGAAAATGGCTTATGCTTCTAAACATGGGCCAGTGGCTTTCTGTGCAAAGTGAGATTCAATAAGCTTTCACAGGGCATTAGGTCATCAGGACAAAACTGAGTTTCTTGAGAGATCGTCATTCTGCTCCCTTGTTTAGTGAACACTAAAGAATTATAGCACTAAATTTAACTAACTAGAGAGCTTGCAGTACTGTTTTTAGGCTTGTTTTCTATGAAAACATGGCATATGTGATCACTCTGTAAATCAGTTTCAGGTTGCTTGTTCAGTTTGACACAGGATTTGAAGTCCAAAGCTAAAACCTTTCTGAAAATTGATTCTTGGCTGGCAGAGAGGGACAGAGTATCTGCAGTGATAAAAATAAATACATACATAAGTAAATGGCCAATCCTTTACCATAGGGAAGGCAGTAGCAATCTAGATGGGAGCCTGGGGAACTGCAAGCAAGAGTGGCAGTCGTAGTTGGGGAGATGGGTCCCAGAGAGCTGCAGGACAACAGGCCACAGCAGTGGAGAGATCTGGGATAAAAGCGTGTAGGGGAAAAAGGAACTGTTTCCTTAGTTCTCTTATCCAGGAAGCAAATTGTAAAAATCATTTAATCATCAGTAATGAAAAGCTATGGCTGCCAACTGAGACATCTCAGCATTGTAAATATTGTTTTAGCACAGAATGTTGCTTGCAGAAGGATGTTTTGCTAATTAGTCTTAAAAGTTATAAGAAGTTTGTAATGCGCTCTCTTTACAACTAAGTTGAATGACTCAAGACAGTAGAGTTATTCTATGAGTAAAAAATAGGAGGATCAGGCTGTTAGTCTGCCAGTCATCAGACATCATGAGCTTTCTTCATTGCAAAACAGAATTTGTCCTGAAAAAACCAAATAAACAGAAAATGTCCACAAATGTTCTCTCTGTTCAGTGTGCTTGGGTCATTTCTAAATACACAAAGCCCTGGAACCCAAAAGGACACTGTAAAACAAACAAACAAACAAAAAACAAACCCCCCAAAACCCCCCAACCAAACTATCTGAAACTGTAGCTCTTGCCAGAGCCATTGCTCTGCAAATATTCAAAGTGGCTTATTATCAACAGGGAAGCTGCTGCTGTACACTTGGCCTGTCAGCCCAGATGAATAGGGAAAATGGGATAAACAGATTTAATTAAGCTACTAAGAAGACATCTAGTCAGAGACTAGAGTTGCATTCAGTTCAGATTTAGGGGAAGCAATGACACAAAGTCTGGTGTTGACTGAACTGGTAAGAATTGGCTGAGCTCCATTGAACTCATGTTGTACTATCAGAAAATCTGGCCTCTATAGTTCTAATGTGGACAGTTAGTCTGTCTCAGTACACCTTAAAAATAAAAAACTCACACACACCCCAAAAGTGATAGTAATTCAGGTTCTCCTGTATATCGGGTGTGACACAGTTGTCTAATTGTAATTAGCAGGCTCAAGTTCTAAAACCAGAATTTCATTACTGGGGAGGGAGGCAGGAATTTTTCGTGTCCCTCACACCTTGCTCTAAAGTAAATTTTCTTTAACAGCCAACACTACATTACATGGTTGTGAGTACATGGAAAGGGACAAAAGGCTGGTAGTCCTCTATAGATCCTGCTAGCACCAGAGGAAAGTGTTTTCGTGTTCCCGTGCCTTGTGTGGAAGATGCAGCAGAGCTCAATTCAACACATTTACCCTCTCCTCAGAGGAAATATTTACATTTTTATTGAACTGCAGTGTCAAGGCTCTTCAATTTTACAAACTCATCTTACAGCTAAGATTAGTGAATTTAGTCAACATGTGTCCTAGAAAAATAAAACTGGATTCCCTTTTCAAAAGTAGTAAAAAGATTAAAATAGTAGTGTATCTTAGAAGGAAACAGTCAGGTGCACAATATCAAAATATTTGAGCTTTGATAGTGCTGGGGGTTGTGCACTTTATGCTGCACTAGCCATAGAATACAATGTGGTTGTGCAATGGTATGTTACAAAAAACATCTTAAGCATTTAGTAAATTTGGCATTATTTTGATATTCTTTGGTTAAGATGCAAACATGCAGAGATTTAAGATTCAAAATCCAAGCTATCAGGATTCTAAGAATAATTGAGTCCATCTTCTTCAGGTACCAAGAAAAAGTGACACCGTGATTGAAAAGACAAAAATATCTCACTTCTTCACTTGGGCCCTCAGAGTCTTTTCTTGTTCAGATCAGTCTTCTCTTACAGCATTTTTGTGGCCAATGTTGATAATACCGGAGTCCGGGAGCTTTCCAAGTGTTGATGCTAACAAGTGAGCACAAGTGGTCAGCAACAATGTCTTGAAAGCATAGTTGTAGATTACTTTATATATAAATGTACACACTTATATAGATTAAAACATAGGAAAAAAAAGTATTTATTTGAGCAGAGCTCATCAGTGTCTTTATTACTATGTATTTCTGCCCCTCTCTGTTCAGTAGTCCAAGGCACCATTGCAGCTGGGGATGAGCAGGTGCAGAGAACAATTATCCTATTCCCGGAGCTAATTGTGGGCTTCAATTAGGAAGTCAGCTTACTTGGGTAAAAAAACTCATCACTGTCCATTCTTAGGCAAGGAATAAGATCTTTTCATGTCACCCACCATGACTAATCTATTTATTTATTTATAGTACAGCATCAATGGTCAGTGTAACTCTCTTATCTAGCACAATGCAAAGGATATACAGAGGCCATACAGAGGGAGACATCAATACAAAACAGTGGGATGCAGATGAACAAACTTCTTTATAGCGGCAGTCTTATGATTGCATTTGTAAAAGATTTATTGGTATCTGCACCAGAACTGAATTCCTCTCCTGCAAAAATCCAAAATCCTGCTGGCAGGCATCCAAGAGATTTTTCCAATGCAAAATAAATAAATAAATACTCAGGCAAAAATATCTTTGTGAAAAAAAATCTAGCTGATATCCATTGTTTCAGAAGGCCTGCTCAAACTAAGATGCTTTACCTTTTAATATCTATCTATTTATGCATGCATGTGGGAGACCTACCAGCTAACTGGAATCATATTTGGAAGTCTACTGATGACTATATACTGTACTGTAAATTCTAACATTTTGCAGTTCTCAAGCTGCCATGCAACGTAAGTTAGAAATAAATCCTTCATTCTTACATTTTCCATGTTTTCCAATAGTTTAATTTCTTTTAATTGTCTTTGACTCTTATACATAAAATTGAAAAATATTGGAAAAAAAAAAATCCCATCTAAATCCCCAAACAAACTTAAGGGGAGGGGGGAGATATCTGGGCTACAAAGCTATTTTTGTTCCAGCTACATCAGCTTTATCTAGATGTTTGTTCTGTGACCATTTGAAATTCAATGTCAGGTAGTTCTGTATCATATCAGCATAGGATGCATCATTAACTCTAAGAGGAGGTTTTCACCAAATGTCAAGGCTTGACATTTGCTATCTTTATCTGGTTTTGGTGTATCACTCGTACTGAGATTTTGTTTCTTATCTGATATTGATTTCAACTGTGATCAGCTGTGTTGCTAATAAAATCAACAGGCAAGTACCTGGCATTTAGTTCTTCACCAGTAGAGGAAAAGAAACAACCCAGTCACAAAAAAAAGTAAAGAGATACTTTTCAATTAGGATGCTTGCCTGTATCCTCATATTATCCACCTCTTAGCACTTGTGTAGATGTAGCATTTCTGATTGATTCCCTTGGGGAAGTCTCCGTGGAAATCCTTGCCTCTCAGATGAAATATTCCTTTTTGCTCTCATCCACTGCTTCCTGGAGAGCAGGGTCATTTTTCAAAGCAGCATCTGCGCTTTCAGCAAACTCAGTTCCTTTTGCCTCATTGGTGTGGTAGGTGCCCTTATGCCTGTACATGTACCGGACCATCACCACCAGCAGGCAAATAAGGACAAATACCACTGCAGCAATCACACCTAGAGGGAAGAGACCAGTTAAATGTATTGTCAGTAATAAAATATGAGCAGCCAGGCATCACAACGTGAACTACTTAATAGGGAAAAGTCCACGTATCATAAGATGCAGTGGCCAGGGTCAGAACAGAGTCTGACACTGCAAAAGGCAAGATGATACCGCAGGATATAGATACTGCAGGAATGCATGTTGAAGTCTCCCTAGCTTTCTTTTGAATCAATGGTTTGATTTGATTGAACTCATTGTAGCTAAAAGTTCATTACAAAATGAGAAGAAATAAGAGAACATAAAGGAAAACCCATAGGTTTCTTTCATCCTTCTGCTACCATACAGCAAAGGGATTTTGCAGGCAATCCGCCCATGCCTCCATGAACGTACTTGATTTTAGAAGAACAGGGCACTGACTTTTTCTTAGGAGACTTTAAACAAATAGCAGGAGCCATGTGACTGCAGCACCGCTGTATTTGCAAGCTGCCATTTCATGCTGTGCTCTAATTAAAGAAAGTCTGTTTGTAATGAATGTGGAAATGATACCTGGGAGGAGGAAGGGATTCTGGGTAGATCTTTCCTGCCTCCCAGAGTAAGGCTAATTTACTAGCAGTGTGTTGACTGGACGAAAATGTCCATAGGTAACACAAATATGCATAGGACTAAAGGGTGAATGGAAGCATCCTAGTGAAGGAAAGTAAATTCAAGTTCCAGGGGTGGTTGTGCAGAGAACACTGTCCTTGCTTCCCAGAGCCCTTTCCATTTCTTCCTTTTCTACCGTGAAAGGTAGAAGTCCATAAAAGAAAGGCAACCCTGACAAGTCCATTGTTAAAAATTTACAAGCTGTATCCCCTGCTTCCAGACAAAATTGTTCACATAAGAATCCTGAAAAATAAATGAAGTATTTTTAAGTTTATGCAACTTGGGTTATTTTTATTTTTTTTTTAACACTTTGGATACAATTGAGATGTGCTTATGAATTCTTTAGCTGTGATTCTGTACAAGTACATGATTCTATATTCACATGACTCCAGGAGTAAACCAAACATTACAGAAATACACAATGAAAAGCATCAGAACAGGACATTTCTAGGAAAATCCCATAAATGGAGTATGAAGCTGCTGTGATGATGCAATAGGTAGGAAATAATCTGACTCATTGTAGGCATCTACAGTTCATGTGGCTCCATCTGAGTTACTCCCCTTGGTCTTCCTCTACTGTCAGTGGATGGTGTGTGTGGAGGGTGCTTCCTCTTCTAGAACTGAATTCCTGTGTTTGGTCAGATTAATTGTTCCCTGGAAATACCTACTAGTCTACAGAAACAATGAGGGGTATGTAGACAGTATCTCTCTTCTGGCTCCAGTGTTCAAGTTATGTGGCAAAAGTGGGCATCTCCAAAGCTTTAGATGTATCAGCATCAGTAAATTGAGTGGGGATACCCTATTGGCATGAAAACAGGTGAATGGACAGAACATTAGCAGGGTAAATAAAAATGATAAATCTGTCTTAAAAATACACCTGCAATGTTATCCCACAGATTCTACAGTGCCCGATTCCAGAAAGTGAATTCACTGCTAGCAGAAATGAAATTGCTTATACAAAGAACTTCAGGTTTACAATAATACTGTAGTTGCAGTGGGGGCTTCATCAATTTTTAGGACCTCACTGGTATCCCTTGACACAAGAGGCTTTAATAAGCTTTGGATGTAGCACAATATTAATAAGCCTAAGGGACTAAGTACAAATCAATTTACCAGCTACTTGTTCATAGAAAGCTGAAATTAAAGTTACAGGAGATGGGACCTGAGGGAAATATAGCAGAACCTCACCAATTTGCACTAATGATTGGTATACCCCCTAGTGAATGACTGAAATTAGTGCGTTAGCATGGAAATGAACAAACACAATAAAAATAAAAAGACAGGTTCTCTCCATGAGCATAGCTTTGCTCATTTATTTTGACAACTGTATTTAGTTTAAATGCATGAGAGCACTTTAATGGAACACCAGGAAATGCACCGTGGCACATTCTGTAAAAATAAAGGGTCAGCTGGTATGAACCAGCATGGCTCAAATCAAACATGCTACGTCAGTTTTGTATTAAATGACAATCTTGGCCCAGTGAATAATGAAGAATATCAGAGGTTTACTTTGCTGCTGGACTTTTAGGTATTTTGTCCTAAAACGAGGCATGGATGAGGGTGGTACTGCTCACTATATGGTTTATACTCATTATCTCATCTCGTTATCTTGCCAATAGCCCCTCTGGGAGTAGATTTCCCACTGGCCTAATTAACTCTAATTGTGTCGCTCCTGTTGTCTTGTCAGCGAAGTAGGGGTTTTGCAAAATGTGAGAAATCAACCAACCTGCTGTTTTAATTCTAATGTGCTGCTTAGTACCTTCTGCTACTTACCTCCAATAACAGCCACATCTGCTCCAGCTGTGGGGCTCTCAATTTCTCCATCTATAAATAGATTAGAACATACAAAAGTTAATTAAAGAAAAAGGAATTGGATGATATGTAACAGCAGTGACTGTACTGGTGGTGCTGTATTTTTTTAACCTCTGAAACTCAGAACTTAAACAAGATTTCTTATTAGCAAAATACATTTACGAAATTAGAATTGGCTGTACTGTTAGTTTTCTGTCACCATAACACTGGAAAATAAATAGCGAGCACATTATGCAAACTATCATGGCCCTCAGGGAAACACCTACTGTTTATTATGAGCACTTACCTGTAACATCCTCCAGTGAATGATTAAATTAAGAGTGTTCAGGTACTGTGACTACTCTCAGAAAGGTAGTTTTGGGGAAAAAATGTTGGTGCCTATTTATTTTCCCATTTATGGCTCTTCAGGGTATGGTCTGGATCTTGATTTGATGCAAATTAATCTCTATTTCAATTAGTACTTATTTATCAGCAATATCCTGTTTTTAGCCTCAGCATTTATTCTCTTTTAAACCTGCATTTGGAATCAGGGCAAGCCTGTTATGTGTATGGTATAAAACACTGTCCCCACTTAGAGTAAGTCTGAATTCAGTGCTGATAAATAAAATTATGTTCTTTACTGGATTATAATTTATATATAAAAGAAATAACTTTGCAGTTTAAATGCAAAAGAGAAGCAGCTGATCCTGTCCTTTTAAGAAGTAAGGAATTGGTCTGAAAAGGTATGAGCTGCTGAAAGGGCAGTTAGAATTTGAATTACATTTTGATCTTAATTATAGTACTTACTAAAAATATCCCAAAAAGTTAATGAGTAGCCAAAATGTTTTAAAGGGGAGAGGGAAAAAAAAATTCTGAAAAACAGTGAGGATGTTTATCTCCTTATTATCTGATATAGAACATAAGTGAAAGTAAACTTATATAAACAAGCATTTGTTCACTAGCTTCTCTGTAGTTCGTTAGGGTACAGTTCTGATCTTGTTTTCTGCTCCTTGTTTCATGCCATTGTTATCAGATGACTTAGTCCTGAATTATGTGGATGTTGGAGAAGATGACGAAGTCCTGGAGTTTTTCCATGCTAGGTTTATGACAGGAGACTTTTCTTTGTTTATTATTGTATTACTTATACAGTTCTAAACAACACTGGTTTGTTTTGAAAGCAAATAGCTTTATGTCAGGTCTTTTAAAATTTCCCTTTGGTAAATACAGTGGATAGAAAAGTTCTCCAGAAAAGGTAAAAATGCTAATTCCAAATCCTTCTATAAATTCAACAGTGGCACTATGGCTGATATCTGGCTCTCCTTTTGCTAAATTTGTCAAAGATGATGCAAGCATAAAACTCTATCAGCAGCTTTCTCTTTACTCATGTCTGGTCTCTTATATCAAATTGCAATAAACTGAGGAGAGCTGAGATTCAAAGGATTCTCTTCCCAAATATGGGAGATGCTTTTTCTGGAAAGCAGGAGTTCTCTCCTCTCCCCTAGAGATCCTTCCCATATTTTCTTCTAGCTATACACTGATGGAAAGATTGAGCACGCCTTGTGTAATTTAAAAACTCTAATTATGTCTACACCCATTCAAAACCCCTGTGCCTCAGAAGAGATTAATTGCTTCAAGGTCACCCTGTTCTGTAGTTCTTTATACACCAAATATATGCTGCATGCCAAAAAAGCAGGCTCCTCTACAGCAATCAAATACTTGAAGGTGTGAATTCTAAAGTGCTTCCCTAGCCACACAGCTTGCTTCCAAATATTAATTCCAGATCAAATCATTATCCCTTTAATTATAAAAAGGTATGTGAGTAACTCTGTTCTTTCCTGTCATTCCCAGGTGCCTCTCAGATTCAGATAACAAGCAGGTGCCTTATCTGTAGTGCTTGCCACTGAAATGCTTTTTGATAACGGATTACAGTATCATCACTTTGCAGAAAAGTTTTATTTTCCATACTGTACTTTCTAAGTTTTCAGAAGAGTGCTGAACCCTTCTTGAGCTCTTGTGTAGTTAGCACTGATTTGTTCAGTTGATGATGCCGTGCCATTCAGCAAACAGCTAACACCGTGATGTGGCTTTACTCACCACAGTTCCCATATTACTGCAAGCACAAAAGTCTGATTTCTCCTTTGTGTGTCGACTTTTGACCGTGGAAAGTGCTTGCTGTCCTCCCAGATTGCACTTGTTGGCTTTTGCTGCATCATCCAGAGTGCCAGGACACTGCAGATACCATCAACAGCCAGAAGTTTCCAGGGTCTACTCCCTAGGTTAGTTTTGGAGCAAGGATGATGGAGGGGAGAGAGGGACCCTCAATGACTGTCTCACAGTCCTTGAAATTTCACTTTGTCCAAAAATAGCTATGTGATTCATGGCAATATCACAATATTGCTAGACAGAGGGTGGAAGTATCAGTGTCATTCAAGATTCACTCTTCACAAAACGAGACTGAGGAAAATGCAAGGCACGTGCTCGTGAAACGAGGCCGTCTTCCCAGAGCAGGGGTGAGACGACAGCCACTATCCTGATGGGAATCCATGCTTGGGCAGGAACCTCAGCATATTTTCTTTAACTCCAACTCATTCTATGTGAGATATACACTGTATTACTGTAGGAATGAATCTTTGCTTTCTGGCGCAGAAAAGATAACCAATGTACTGGAGGAATTTTCAGCTGAGCAATGGCTGTGGGCTTTGGGCTTTGGCCTTCCTGTACTTTGTTCTGCTCTTCTTCGCATGCAAAGCACTCGGAGGTCTGTGTTTCAGTAACTGCTATTGCACCTGTTTTGATTATTTTCCTTTGTTTCAAGGACATCTTTTGTGTTATCTTGTGCTAAATTGTCCTTGCAAAACTTCCTCTCACTGTTATACTGGCCCTTGTCCATAGCTACAGTCTGGTCCCGAAAGTGTTTAGACAGTTGTTATTTAGTGCCATTGGTTACTGTGACATGCAGAAATCAAAAGATTGCGGAAAATTTGTTTTCATTAAATCTCTGGCCATCAGAGTGAGTTGGCTAAATCAAGAATAGAACATACAAATCAAATTGCCTGTTGTTGGAAAGTATGTTTCTAAAAGCCAGAATGAAGGGAAAGAAATGCCTTTGTGCCATGACCTAAAATTAATCAAATTCCAGTTCTGCCCATAAACTTACTGATAAAGAATTTTTGCAATAGAACCTGCAATTGGTACCTGTCCTATTCTCATCAATCAAATCATGCTGAGAAGGCAGCAGCCTCTGAAAGCCCTAGGAATATTCCTGACTTAAATACTGCAAACAGATCTCTGACTTTACACTTCAAAGGTGAAAAGCCAGTACAACTAGCTTTTATGTTAATATAGCCAGTGGTGAGTTTTTCCTGCTGAATTTGTCAGTAAGTTTGTTAAACCATCTCCTCCAGGTGTGATTTTTCCCATAAAACTTGACTTTTATTAACAGTTTTTTTTTTTCTAGTTTCAACTGATCCCATTCCATTTTGGCTGAGAAGCACTTGTTTGAAAGAGGCAGATCCAGCAGTGAAAGTGTTTGTTTGAGGTTCAGCAGTCTCCTTGTTTTGCTATGCACTTCTCCTGGCAGTTGTAATGGTTTCTTTTGTTCTTTAAATTACAAATCTGAACATTAAAAGCCAAGTCAGTTGCAGCTCAAAAATTATGACATTGGCTTTAAAATAATTTAAAACTTTTTTCTATGCCCTTTCTTTCATACCTCAGCTTCATTGAAGTGTTACTTTGCAGCCCTTCTCTACAACACCAAAGCCAAAATGCACCTTGTAGATGAAAACTGAGGTTTTGGCATGATTTTGTGACACCAGGAAACAGGTCTTTAAGGAAAACACGAAGGATTATGAGAAACCTGTTAGAGATGCAAGACTTATCGGCGAGGCACTTTAGAAGTATAACCATGTTAAGATAGTCAAACTGACAAGTTATTCACTTAGATGGTGATGGGAAGGGGCATATTTATTCCCAAAATACATAATCCTGTCCACCATAGAAAGCATAAATTTTAGATTCTGCTACTTGCAGAAAACAATACCTTAATGTGCTTCTGTGCCTACTGTCAATGGCACATGGGATAAACTTGCAGAGAGTTTCAAGCTTTTCAGGCATCGTTTTTTGCCTGTTAAAGAAGTTTCCAGAAAAAAATCTGGTCCTTGCATCCTTAGTGGTTTCACAGTCAGCACTGTAGTTAGCAATTTAAGTACCTACATATTTGGTTTTTATGGATTTACACATGGAAAAGGCATGAAAGAACTGTTCCTTCAAAGGGATCCCCATTTGGCACATTTGATATGAATGCATGGGAGTCATCCTACAGTATAGATCTAATCTACTGGTGTGAACTACCAAATCTCTGCTGTGTAACCCACAAGGGCAATTTGATGGGATAACACAGACCTTATCCCAAACTTCTCTCTTGTTTCCAAAGATAAAGCTCCAAACTAAATCCGCACAAGCACTTACTGCTAAATTGTGTTGGACATAGCTGTAATCTTGGGCTTTTATTTCTTGCATCATCACGATTTCCTTGCAGCTATAGGTGATAGTGCTGTTCTGGAGTGGGTGAGTCAAGCTGAGTGAGTATACAGATATCTCTGATAAGTAGCTTTTACAACACAATTTTCAAAGCCACTCAGCACCAGTCAAACAGCACTGCTCCTGCCTTTCAAGATTTTCCTACCCACAAGCATGTGCTTTGGATTCTTAGCAACCTAAGCCATCCCTTATCATGATGCTCCATTGCTGCCTGCTTGTGGTTACAATCTCAGATGAAGTCTTGACTGCTAAATTACACTCAGGTAGGTCTCTAAGCACTTTCTTGTGCAACCCATTTTCTCTCTTGATGTGCTGTTCATTGTATAAGAAGTACTTGAAATTCATTCAATCCCTGTGAATGATGAGCTGAGCTCCTTAGGGCTTTCCTAGGCGTGCACACTAGGAAACACATTGTAAGATTTCATCTTTAATCACCTCACCTAACCACCTTATGAAAACCACTGCAGTGGAATTTTTCCAGGTGAGGAACAACCCAGCCTTATCTCAGATGTGCTTTGCAGAACCACCCCAAATATTGACGTGTTGTTGCAGCAAGCAGTGTGCAAGTAGTCTGTAGGCTGAAATGTGTCTTTAGAATTCAACTATTAAATGTTTAATGGTTTTGTATTAAGTAACAGCTGTATCTATCTGTGGACTTCCAGTAAACAAGGGAGACATTCAGACTGAATAACATCCAGTTCATGATTCAGTCCAGATATAAATGTAATTCAGAGAAGGATATTGCCTCTTTGTTGGTTGTTCTTTCACACGTTCATACATTTGAAAGAGAGCTTTAAGTATAACTGGAGACTAATGAAATACAGTTTTCTCAGTAGTATCAAGTCTAGTAAATTATTGTCTATTTTTTGGGGGGGTTGTATCAATTGATCTAACACAACATATCATAAGAATTTTGCCTTATTTTTAAAAAGTTGTAATTTTAAAGGAAGACTGCCTTTTTATGTAAAGAATTTAGGTGGAGTTTCAAAAACACTCCTAATTGCTTCCACTGAAGATGATAGTAAGGTATTTGATTGGGTTCAGTAAAACATTATAAACTTGTGAAAATATTGAGGAATAGACAGACTCCACCAGGAAGCCTTTGCAATTGTTAAAAACTTTCCCTATAATTTTTGCAGTTTTTTTTATTTTTTAATATTATGTATATAAAAACGTATTCATTATAACTGTTCCTTTCCCAGGGGCTCTTTTTGTTCTTTGTATGCTCTCCTGCAGTCATTACTCCTCTCAGCTGTAAAAGCAGGTCTTAATGTGTCCCTATTGTCATCACTGATGCAAGACTTTTCTTACCACACATCTAGTATAGAAGAACTAATGAAGTCTTAACATCTCCATTGTTTATGCAACTGTGGTATGTCCTCCTTGCCCTTTCGTTTATGTTTGTGCCTTGCCAACACATTGCATTCATGAGAAAATCATTAATCTATTAACCTTAGCATACTGATTTAATTTACAAGCTATAGTTAGAACTGGTTCACTGCAGCTGCATGTGTAAAAATGAGTTCAACCAACTTCTGAAAACTTCATGTTAAAAATATGTTAATTGCTCAAGCTGCTCTCTGGCCTGTGTTATGATATCAAGTGCATCGCACTGAGGCCTTTCTGGATTAAAAAAAAAAAGTCATTACCTATTTTAATATTTGCCAGTAAGTGTGTAGTGCCCTGCCAGAGCTGGCATCTCTTATCCTGAAGGGTCATCAGCCTGAACCCATCAATTTGACACAATCTGCTGAAAAAGCCATCACCAGCTCCCATTAGATAATGAAACACATCAAGTCTGTTCTTTCAAAATTAAAGAACAGTTTCTCATCTGTCAATCTGGACAAGAGACAGAATAATTTGGCTTCCATTTATATAGTAAATTATTATAAGGACAATAATGTTGACATACAGCAACAACCACATGATCTTTTGGGTAAGTAAATAGACTGTGCTCTAAATGTACAGTAAATCATGCAGATTAAAAATATCTACAAAAATTTAAACGCACTGGGCCCAATCTTATTGCCATCCTCGCTAGCAAGTACTTTGTCATTAATTCTGAGAAGACAAAATCCAGTCCCATTCAATTAAAAGAAAAGTCTGTTCAAGACTTTTCACACTTTGTAATACAGTGAGGATACAAGGGAATTATCAAATTAGTTTGATTAATTAGAATTGCCACATAATTTTAGCAGTTCACATTTTTGTACCATTCTAGAATGTTATAAAGCAAATAAGAGAAAATATGTTTTCCAGTGTTTGAGGAAGTAATGGCTTCACTCACACAGTTTCTCCTTCTTTTGTGAAGCTGAATTGCATTTGGGTCTTAGGGAAAATCTGAGATAGAGAGAAACACTAAAAGTCAGCTTGCCAAAAAAATAATTCTGTGATATCCCTTAATGATAAGAGGGAAAGGGAGAAAATGTTAATGAAATTTGGGATTTTTCTTGGTGAAAAATAATAATGATATTTTAAAACTGAACAGATAGTCTGTGTTTTGAAATAAAATATTCAAATAAGAAAATAAAAAATAAAATTGTGTTTTAAAGTAGTACATAATCTAAAACATCCACAGTTTTTTTTTAATTAAATCAAATTTCTTGTTTATCGCCCAAAAGAACTGACACCCCTGCCCAAATTCCCCTTTCAGTTTGAACCACATACTCTTTTTATTTCCACTTACTAGAGACATACATTAAAGTACTTTAGCTCCTTAGCTCAGGGTAGCTGAATACCAACCACCAATTCTGCTGGTAATTAAGCAAAGTGCATCCAGTAAGAGCATTAAAATGGCAATCCTCTCCTTAGAAGTACCACAAATATTAAATCTTAAAGCTCCCATACAGCACAGTTCTTGAGAGAGAGTTTATTGTACGCCATATCCCCTCTGGTAACAGATATGTAATGTATCGCAGGTATTCATATTGATGTATCTATGCCATAAAAAATTGTCAGATAAATTCAGATGGATCTGTCTGCTGCTTATAGCATCAGGAAGGAAGAGAAGGCTTCATGGTTGTCAGAAGAAACCCAGAGCAGAGGAGAAGTCAGAGAAAGGAGCTGCCTCCACTAGCAGTGGAGCTCCTTAGCAAATGGGCAATGAAGCTCACAGAGGGATGCTGTACAAATCTTATCTTTAAAGATGGGATGTGGGAAGCCACCAGAGTCCACTCAGTGGTGGTCTTGCTGCTCGTGTATAGTGGCTGGTTTTTGCTCTGCTCCTATGGGAAAGCTCCTTGATGTGTGAAAAGCAAACACTGCCTTCTTATCATACAAAGGGTGCATGAAGTGTGTGACTCTGGAGGAAGGTCTAATCTTTTTCAAAAAATGCTGCATGTGGCAACTTGCAAGTTGTGCCTGTTTTGTCTGCCTCATGTTTGTAGTCATATCACTGCAAAAAAATTCCTTACTTTTACATGAAAATATGTTAATGTAACCATGTCATCATTTAGATGTTTCCTCCACAACCACCAAAGTCAGCTCATGCTCCACATACACAACATCTTGCTGGGGAAGATAAATTGACCTGGTATTGCCTCATTAAAGAAGGATTGGGAAATGGAGTATGAATCAATCCATAAGGTACAGTCCATGATCAGGATGTTTTCCTGCATGTGTCCCTCCTCCTCCCACCTCCCCCCTCTTAATCAGAACAGAGTACTCCTTTTGAGGGCTTTTTAATTGGGAAGGTTTTGAAAGAAACACAAAATATCCAGTGAATCTGTCAAATAATTTCTGCCTGACTTTGCTCCAGAGTCAACAATTTCAAGCTCTAGTCATTTCAATCAAAATGGGAACAAAACAGCCATTTGCTCATTCTGTGAGATCAAAGCTGAATGGAAAGGAGTCCCTGGCTTAATTGATTAACCATTGCAAGCATTGCAAATGATCATAGGTGATCAAAGGAGCTGACTGAATATAGTGAAAGCCCATATGACAACCTGTAACACATATTAACTTGCAATTCTTGAGAAAAATGCATGAAAGAAGCACACTTCACTGACCTAAACTGTGAGTGTTAGAAACATAGAATCATAGAACGGCTAGAGGTGGAAGGGACCTTCAAAGGTCATCTAGTCCAAACCCCTGCAAGAAGCAGGGGCATCCCTGACTACATCAGGTTGCTCAGAGCCTCATCCAGCCTGGCCTTGAATGTTTCCAGGGATGGGGCATCCACCACCTCTCTGGGCAACAAACACAAAAATTTAAGCCAGAATATTTCATTGGAAAGTCAGAGGCCAAGAGGTCTTGGAGGACATGATAATTCCCTCCCAACCCATTGTGTAAATGGTTATGTGATGCAGCAAGACAATTTAACTGCTAAACTGCTTGTAATTATTTACCAAGATGAGCTTTTAATTTGTACCTAACGGGTCTTCAAGTCCCAATGCTGACTCTTGGGCCTTTCGACTGCGTCATCAGAGGATAAGGTGATCTCTGTGTTTCTTAATGTTGCTGTGCTTGATTTTATGACCTTGGGATTAGGTTTTATTTCACATTTGAAACACTCTTTTTATGGATGTGACACTACTCAAGACAAATATTAGTTAAAATTAGCCTCCCTAAGATAGACTGAACTGTTTGTCAGTATTTGAACTATTTCCATCAAATACATTCGGCAGCATTTTGCACTGATTTTCTCTGTTCCTGCTGTGTGCCTGACAGCTCTTGTAAGCTTTACAAGTTTTAACTCTATTACTCAACTCCAACTGTTTCTAAAGGAAGTGCAGGCAAAGATAAGCACTCTGCCTCAATTTTCCTGAAAACTGTAGGCTGGAGAGAAAAGACAAACTAGCAGTCCAACAGTGAAGGAAAGGCAGTGAAGACTTGGCAATTTTAAGCTTTGTTTAGCAGCAGCCGGTTCTCCAGTCACCATGTGCTTTCCAGTCATCATGCTGGTAGATCCAGAGGAGCAGCAGCAAGGTGTTTTCCCTCCCAATTGGGAGCTGCTGTGGGAGGCAGCCAGTGCATGGTGGGTGTGGGATTTAGGGGGCAGAGACATAAATCCAAAAGCAAGAGTGTTTCACTGGTTCTTCTTCTGGCAGAAAACTTGTTTTAATGAACACTGATACACAAGGAAAGAAACATGGCCGTTATTCTATTAAGGCTGATAAATATCTATTTCTTGTTTTGAGATGAAGAACCCTGACCTTGTGCTTAATTTACAGGTGATAGGATCAACTTACATGTGATGTCATCTGTAAATCAGCTGGAACCTGGCGAAAGCCTGCATTGTGCACAAAGATGTTATCCTGACATTTCAAAGAATGTAGTGCCAGGCTGCTGTCTTTAGAAAAGTATAATCATTTTCCCAACATAAGCATGTTTCTTGTTTTATGTCTCATTCCCACCACCAATATTTCATAGCAAAGCAGTCAGGTGACGTTCTTGGAAACAGGAGCTCTCCGCGCTCCGTCCTCTAGCGTATTTGATATGAATTGTATTCAGCTACATCCAACTCATACACCAGTGCTTGCCTGAGGCACTGTCTACTAAGCATTGCAAGTGGAAATGTCAGGATGTTTAGCATCTGCTCTTTAGGGACACAGAGATCTTTCCTGGAGCACTGACGAGGTTAATATTATTAATGGGGATATCTGTAGTGGAAACAATCTTTCAAGTGCTTTAAATATTGAGCATATTAAACAAAGAAAATAAAACATATTGAAACACCTTAGAAACTTGCAAGGCAAATAGTAGCTCAGGGCAACAACATCTCTCATTTTCCAAGGATTCTGCAATGAATATGCAGATTCCTTTTGCATATCTGCTCCATTTAAAAAGACAAAACCCATTTTATTATCTGAAAAGCCTTTATGTATCAGTCCAAGCTATTTGAATTGAGTAATTTTAGCAAAATTTCTTTACCATCTATCATTCATCTCAGCAATTCTAGACAGATTGTGCAATAATTATTAAAGAAAAAAAAAAGAAAAGAAAGAAGTTTTGCTTTTCTATTATTTTTGGACAGTTGTCTGGCATTATTTAACAAAGAGCATCCTGAATGTATTAACAGAGCTGAGCATGAAAAAATCTTCATTGAAGCCATATACTGAGTGTTTTTCAGCATGAGAGTTATTGTTGTGAGATTCATTAACCACTCATTACTAATGTTCTTCTCTCCTAATGAAATGTGAACAGTAAGTACCATGCAGGTGGAGAGCTAATAACCAGCCTGGTGAGATGTTTGGCTACTGGAAAGGAGTCTATGTGACCTAAACTGTCTCTACAGGTGCTACAGAGAGGACATTAGTGGGCAGTTGGACTAGATGATTGTTGTAGGTCACTTCCAGCTGGAACTATTATGTTCTGTTCTGACATGCCTTCTTGCAAGGAGATCTGTTCAGCTCCAAGAGAGGTATGATGAATCCTGGGGGATGGGGTGGGAATTTCTCTTCCTACCAACCAAGCAGCTAACTTAGAAGACAAGCTTAGATTAGAAGCCTAGCTTTCTGGAGTCTATAATTAGGGAAAATAAATCCCAACCATTACTGTTAGCATTGCTTAACTACCCCTTTCCAAATCCGGTGCTGAGGGCTTAGCCTTTCTACAAGGTAGTCAGAGCCTTTGCACAGAGCTTTGAGCATGTACTGGTCAGACAGGCTAGATCTCTCCTACAAGTGCTTAAATAGTGTCTTACACTCTGCTTTTGCCTGTTAAGTTGCAGTCATGCTCAAGCCAAGCAATCTTATGCCAAAATTTAATGCTATTACATTCCTAACTAGGAAAGAACTTCATCTAGTTTAGTCTGCTAATAAGGAGTACTTTTTGTGTTACTGCTCATTTGAATGGCTCTCTGTAGACAAATGTTTACTTCCATATAACTGGAGAATGATGATAATTTCTGAGGCTTCTGCTTCTTTCAAATATGGTTGAAACTGGTCAGTGGATTCAAAAGTTCTTGATGGGAAGTGACAGATGGATGAACAGATGATTAAGCAGACAGATAGAACAGCAGGAACACATAAGACTCATTTCATTAGAAAACTGGACTGAAAACAGAAGTAGTAGTGGGTACTTGAATAATATTCATATTTTGCACACCAATTTAAAAAATGCCATTTTTCTGTGACCATTTCAAAGCTTGTAGACCATGTGCTTAGCAGTTTAAACAGCAAAGGAAAAACCAAAGGGACATTGCTGAGATTTTTTTTCAGCCTCTTTTTTTGGTCAGAATGCTACATTTTTATAGTTTGGACTATATTTTAAATCTTTAAAGCCAGATTCTGCTTGGCCAGCCCTGGCAATTTCAGTAGAGGCTTAATGTGTGTCATTAAGCAAAGAAATATGGTCTAGTGCTTTTCAATAGCAACAAATGCTTGCTATGGCACTTCTCTAATCAACATATTTTTTACTTACTGTAAAGCCTTTGGGCTGCTCTTTTCCTAAATTTATGAAATATACATGCAAGAAAGCTGAGAGTGAATTGTTGTAATTTGAGCTGGCTGCTACATTCCAGCAGAGAAGGGCATTCTTGTTCCTAACCCTTTTCATTTCAAACTGATCCAGCAGAAAACCTGTCCACCAAAAGGAAAGAGGTGTAGGGTATTTACTTATTGGCAAACTGATCCAAGTCACCATGTGGTCTGATTGTGGGTTGATCTGTTACCAGGGAGGGGTTTCCTAGGTGCAGACAGAGAAGGCAAAAAAGCAGGAATGCTCTTTTGGGTATAAATTTGCACTCAGAAAAAAAAACAGATCCCCCCAAAGAGAAGCATGAGGAGAAAAACAGCTGGATAAAGCTGGAGATTTCCTTCCTAGATTCCTCTGAACAGAACCGAAAACTGCAGATTTTCACAGCCAAATGAGTCCTTTGAAATACAGTGGCTCTAGAAGGCCATGGAAAAAGCTGGGCTTGGCATTTCCTGTGTAAGAATTTATTGGAATGCATTAAGAAGTAAGAGCCCTCTCTCAGCTTTCAAAATAGGAACCCTAGAGCAGAGCTGTTACTGTGTACCTCCCTCCCTGCCTGGAGGGATGCTGCTCTTCCATACCTGAATCAGCACCCATTGTGCTCTGCAGGCGAGCAGCAGTGGCAGTCCCTGCTGTCCCATTTACGCTTGTATCAAAGCTGGGCACTGTTCCAACACACGAAGCGAAATACGAAGTGGTATACATACAAGGTGGGATTTTCAAAAGCGTTCTCTGTTAAACTGCTTCTGCTCCCTTTGAGGTTGGTGGCAGATCTCCCATGCGTGGGGCCAATGGTGAAAGCTTTTAAAAAGTCTATTTTACAAATATTAGAAACCTGATAGAACCAAAGATTCATCATAAAGATCATTGTATATATGCTCTGTTCATTGTCTCTGTTTTCCAACTTCCCAGTTTGATTTCACCAGTTGACACTGCCTAACAGGCTGCAAAAATCTGCCTTCTCAAGCAGCCATGAGAGAGCCTGCACATTTCTCAAAGCTCTTTCATAACATACCCAAAATATTTACCATTGCCTTCAGAGAAGTCTGCTTTGGAACTGTATCATAAGGTCAAGTTATCCCACTGAAACACCTATTAGTATAAAGAGAATGAAAAAAAAAAAAAATGAACAAACCAATAACACTAGCACAGCCCTGGAAAATATGAAGTCATAAGTAGAGTTCAGCCAGAGCAGATTCCCATTAAACTTTGTTTAAGAGCCAAGTTCCACCCTGAGATATGTGTGAGCTGCAGTTTATTTCAGGAGGAGCTGTGCTGTACTTCATGTCAGGGCAAGGCTTGGACACAAGTATGTATCTGTTACAAGTCAGAGAGGAGTAAAGCCTACCTCCCTTTTGCATTTTTTTTTTGGTTCTGGCTGCATAGATGGAATAGAAAACTGAAAGAAGCGGATAAAACAGCCCACTCTTTTACAGGGTCTGCCTGTCAAATTTAATTCCTTCTTCCAGAAGACCTGAATGCCCGTGTTTCTAAATCCACTGAGCTACTTTCATGAGACATGGTAGCCTTTTGCTGTACCCCTGCCACCCCTGTGAGAGTTAAACACACAGGCTCTAAGGTTTGTCTTTCCAGCTTCTTTGCTCTTGAGAGTCTCTTTAAGAGACAGCCAACACGAAGTGTTCCCTAGGATATGTACATGCTTTATAAAGAAGGGACATGCACAGCAGTCTGGCTTTACTTCCTTAGAGCCTTACACTGAACATTTTTGTCTGACATGTAGGAGCTCCAGTGAATGAGGAGGGAAGGAGTGGCAGAAACTTTCCGTATTCTGCTTGCGTTCCCAGACAGGGGCTAGGCATGACGGCACCCTTGTGCTGCGCTGAGTTGCATGGATAGCTTCAGGCAACGGCCTTTATTGCTGCTGGGGCCAGCTCCTCCTGCACAGCTGACTGTTAGAGGTGACAAAGGGATAAAGTCATGGCCCACCTGCATTTCTGCATGGCTCCTGGAAGCACTGTGGTTACCTGGGGGAACACAGTAGATGAGTGCCTTGCTCCCTGACATGACCTGTGCATTCAGTAATGCCGAACTCCTAAGGTTGAATTCCTTCAACTACAAGCTAAAAGAGCTCATTCAAGAAGAGGGGGAGGTAAGGGTCAGTCCTGCCAAGCATTGAGTCTGGATGTGAACAGGAGGTTAAACTATTTCATCTGAGAAACTCTGGTAAATGCCAAAGCTTTTATACCCCAAGGCAACCCTTTAAACACTGAAATACTGACTGGCTTAAGAACTTCCCATGCCTTAGATGCCTAAATGGCTGCCCTGTGCTTTAACTCTCCATTAGGCATCTGCTACCGGCTCTAACAGGGAAGATGGACCATCAGCGTCGTGCTCACTACAGCACTTTCATGGGCAGAGCTGAAAAAGTGTTTAAGTCCTGGTTTGGCAAGAATACTCAGCATCATCAGAATCAAACCTATGTTGACAATCACTTGTCCCGGATATTGCAGCAGATGGGAAGAGGTGGGAGTGTCCCTGAGAAAGAAAATCTCTTTTTCTTAATACTGATGTAACCTAATAGCCAGCTGGTGAGGGCCAAGGGAGACACACAGGCAGCTCTGGTAATGCCGCAGCATCGCTTCATTGTGCAATGGTAGTAAAACAATGGATGGGGAAAAATTGGTACCAAATCCTGTTAGCTAGAAGATTAATAGGAAATATCCTAGCAAGGACTGAGAATGGGAAAGACAGATGTGTGTGCTGTGGGATTCTGGAGAGATGATATGGCCCTTGGCCACAATTGACGTACCATAGCTTTGTGCCTGTCAAGAGACTGATTTTGCATTTCTTGCTACATCTCCCCTCACTCAGGATTATGTTGTGTGAGAGAGAAGTATGCTTATCGGGATGTGGATGCTCACACCCGCAGACTGCAAGCTGTTACTTTAATGTGCCACATAGCAACAAACAAAATCAATTGCTAAGCTGGACATCCACATTTATCAGTATCTCCCTGGAAGACTTCCCTCAGCTACCCACATCCCTGGATCTTGCTGTGTGCTGCATGACCAGGGAGGGTTGATTCCTTAGGGTTTGAGAGCCTCTTCTCAGGTGTGAGCTGTGAAGGAAATCAAAGGGACCCGGACAAGCTTGAGAAATTGGGCCCATGTGAACCTCAAGAGGTTCAACAATGCCAAGTGCAAGATCCTGCACCTGGGTTGGGGCATTCCCTGGTATAAATAAAGGCTGAGGGATGAATGGATTGAGAACAGCTCTGCTGAGAAGGACTTGGTGGGTACTGGTGGATGAAAAGCTGGATATGAGCTGACAATGTGTGCTTGCAGCCCAGAAAGCCAAATGCATTCTGGGCTGCCTCAAAGGAAGCACGGCCAGCAAGTAGAGGGAGGTGATTGTGCCCCTCTACTCTGCTCTGGTGAGACCCCACCTGGAGTACTGTGTCCAGTTCTGGAGTCCTCAGTACAGAAAAGACATGAACCTGTTGGAGCGGCTGTAGGCGAGGGCCAGGAAAATCATCAGAGGGCTGGAGCACCTCTCCTATGAAGAAAGGCTGAGGGAGTTTGGGTTGTTCAGCCTGGAGAAGAGGAGGGTCCTTACTGCAGCCTTTCAGTATTTAAAGGGGGCTTTTAAGAAAGATCGGGACAACCTTTTAGCAGGGCCTGGTGCAATAGTACAAGGTATACAAAGTATAAACTAAAAGAGGGTAGATTTAGATTAGACAGAAGGAAGAAATTTTTTTACAATGAGGGTGGTGAAACACAGGAACAGGTTCCCCTGAGAGGTAGTAGATGCACCATGCCTGGAAAGCAGATGACCTTTAAAGGTCCTTTCCAACCCAAACTATTCTATGATTCTAAAATGGCATGTGCTAGATGTTGCAGTTTCCAAGTGTATTTTCCTAATTCAACGAAGAAAATACACCCCTCTCTTCTGAGGGGTAAATCACAGGCACAATCTTTAATTACAGGACATGTACTGCTCCCCCCCCACACACTCCAAATGACTGCTGCAATTTCATATCTGACAAAAATAGGTACCCAGACCTCCAAAGGGAGGGAGCTTGTATTTCCCCCTCTGGCCACCTCCAGCAGCTGCCAGACTCGGCAAGGTCATGTGGCTGGGCTGCACTGCACTTGAAAGGAAGGGAGATTTACCCGGCGATTCAGTACTCAGGTCACTTAAAAACAACACAGTGGAAGCAGCAACGTGGAATTTATGCTCCCATCTGCTCTGCTACTGGTCTCTGGAGAAAATAGGACACAGGATACACTTCCCGCCTAGGGAGGCATGACCTTTTCCTTAAAGGAAATACAAGTCATGGAGAGCAGTAGGGTGAAAAAGTCCAGGCTGCAATTTATCCTAAAAATAGCGGCATGCAGTTGTACCTCCTCTTACTTTCTCCTGCTGTGTTTAAAGCTGAACTTTACTTAGTTAGCAATGACACATTTTAAACAGTTTCATCTGTCTCTGCCAGCCCATTGTCGCTCCAGTCAGTTGTGAACCTTCTGACACAAGTCAGATGCTGCTGAAATGAAAGGTTTCATTCATTGTAAGCAAAGGAAATCAGAGGAAGTACCCCAAGAGAAGGGCTCGGTTCACGCTCTGTTTCCAGCTCACAAATGGTTATCTCCCCGGGATGCTGAGATTAAGCATCTCACACAGATGTGGTAGGAGGAAGAAGAGTCTTTGTCTGAGATTCACAGATTTTAATGGATTCCAGAAGGGGAAATCTTTTACCAAGGAGCAACAGAAAAGTTCACAGAAATGTAAAAAACATTTATCTCCGCAGTTGCATTCCTGCCTGCCAAAAGCAGGAGGGGTGATTTACTCCTCCTTGGTACAAGGAGTCCCTTATGGATCATTAATCCACAGGGAGAATGAGCTCAGGAGCCATAGACATATTTTCTTAATGTGCAAGAAACTTGAATCAGCAGGAAGTATTCTTCTTTGGGAGTGTACAGGATCAGTTTATCTTTATTTGCTCCCCACTACCCCCTGCCTTCAATAGTGGTTCCTACAAGAGCTCTAGTTACCATTAATAAATCATTTTGCCTTCATTAAATTCTGAGGTGACAGTAGATGGGGCTACCATGAGCTAAATCAAGGCATTCAAAGCAGAGTAGTATTAAAAAGTGAAGATCTGAAATCAGCGAATTCTGATCCAATATCCATTGAAATCAATACGAGCAATCTCTAGTTCTAGTACAAGTATCCCCACATCATTGACTTCAGCAGTGTAATGCTAACTTGCAGCGAGACAGGCATTTCCTGAGAAGCTCTGCAGAAACTTGAAGGAGACAGAAATGGTCAACTATTTGTTTACATATCAGGTCCTTGGCAAAAAAAGTGTGCAGCATACAACTATATTTCTGTGTTCAAACTTCCAAGAAGCACTCATTCCATGCTCAGATTTGCCAGGTTCCACTGTAGTCTTGTAAATCCACATCCTTATGGCTGTAAATGACTTACAAGATCTGGTATGCGGCTGAAAGAGAAAATACAAAGCTGACTGGTGTCCTTGGGTTTTAGGCTCTCCTGTGTCTATGTGTGTGCATGCAGCATCCCTTATTTTTGCTCTTTGTTCAAACGTTGTGTCACAGAGTTAGGCTTTGACGAGTTGAAAAGTATGAAGATTAGAACAATCATGTTTACATGTATTACCACCTGCTACTTCATTTCTTCCATGGTGCTTAAATGTTCAGGCATGTGGCTTTGAAACACGCTACCTTTAATGCACTTAAAAACCCTGCTGGATTTTCAGTTTGCTTTGATCTCCACAGTCTAGAGACTATCTCAGAGAATACAAATGAATATGTTTAGGGGAAAAAATATTTTCAAGGAGAAAACCCTAAAGTCCTTCCAACTTGATATGCTTTGCCAGCTGATGTCATACCTAAGGCTGCTTTTTGCATTTTATCTTCATGCTTCAGGATGCCTAGATCTCTGCCCAGAATGAGCAACTTGATGAGCTAAGTTGGGAAGATAGATGTGGTCATGAGCACTGAAGTGGCAAATAATTGTTTGGTGATTTTAGTTTAGGAAGGAGATGGAAGAAGATACGATTTCTGTCCTGAGGAATTTACAGACTAAACAAAGCAAAACAAAAAGGATACATTTACGCAATGGAGAAGACTGTATTTTGTTAAGAAAGAATGGAAAGGATGTGAGAGGAAGGATGGTAAGAGCTTCCTGTTAATCATGAGTAGGAAGGAGACATTGACTGGAGAGCTGGAAACAGAGGAAAGACTTGGCTCACGCAGGCTATGAGAAAACCAGCTTCTTTCTGGGGTGGTACAAGACCATTTCACCACATGAAGTCACCATGCATCACTGACTTTGTGGTAATGGCTTGGACTTGAAGTAATCTCAGATTGTCCCCTGTACAGCAAGTAAGTAAAAATGAGAGTTGAGTTCTCAGGTCAGGCTGTGGGATGGTGTGTCAGGCTTCTGTAGCTGGGGTGGGGGGGCTACAGTGGCAACTCGTGCAAGAAGCTGTCAGAAGTTTCCCCTTTGTCTGGTGGACCTGGCCAGCTCCAGGGCTGATCCACTGCTGGCTGGAGCTGAGCCAATCAGTGACGGTGGTAATGCCTCTGTGATAATGTATTTAAGAAGGGGAAAATAAAACAGAAGTGTGGGCAGAGAAGGGAAGGCTCAGGCCTTGTGGGCCTCACCCTCTGGCCTCCCTCCGGGTGACTGTCTGGGCCTGGCCCAGCCTGGCTGAGAGAAGAGAGGGGAGGAGAGAAGAGAGGATATGTGAGAGAATACGAGAGGCGTATGAGTCCAATTGTGAGGAATTCCTTGTGAGAGGAACAGCTGCAGATGCCAAGGTCAGTGAAGAAGGAGGGGGAGGTGATGCTCCAGGCACCAGAGCAGAGATTCCCCTGCAGCCTGTGGTGCAGCCCATGGTGAGGCTGGCTGTCCTCCTGCAGCCCACGGAGGAGCAGAGATCCACCTGCAGCCTGTGGAGGACCCCATGCTGGGGCAGGCGGATGCCTGAAGGAGGTTCTGGCCCTTTGGGAAGCCCACTCTGGGGCAGCCTGTTCCTGAGGGATTACACTCTATGGGAAGGACCTGCACTGGAGCAGTTCATGAAGGACTGCAACCTGTGGAAGGGGCGCACACTGGAGAAGTTTGTGGAGGACTGTTGCCCATGGGAGGGACCCTGCACTGGAGCAGGGGAAGAGTATGAGGAGTCCTCACCCTGAGGAGGAAGGAGCAGCAGAAACAATGTGTGATGAATTGACCACAATCCTCATTCCCCATCTCCCTGCACCGCTCGGCGCATGGAAGCAGAGAAAATTGGGAATGAAGTCAATGAAGCCTGGGAAGAGGAGAGGGGCTAGGGGAAGGTGTTCTTAAAATTTGGTTTTATCTCTCAGTATTATACTGACTGTTGATAGACTGTTAATAGATTGAAAGTTTTCCTGAAGTCAAGTCTGTTTTGCCTGTGATGGTAACTGCTGAATGATCTCTCCGTGTCCTTATCTCGACTCACAAGCTTTACATTGTATTTTCTCTCCCCGCTCATGGAAAGTGACTGCGTAGTGTTTAGCTCCTGGCTGGGGCAGAATAGTAACAGGAAAAGCAACTGAGTGTGCAGAGCACACTGAGTGGTTTTGAAAAAGACAAAGAAAACCATAACTTCTCCTTTTCCCAAAGCAAAGAGGAAGCTGGAACGGAAGCATGGCTTTCAACGGCAGTTTTGTTTCCTGGTCTGCTCTGCTCAACACCTTATGTAGGGCTTTCTGTAGAGATGCAGCATAATCCAGTGTATATCCCCGTTTCCACCAAGGACTTAATTGCTGTTAATGACTGGTAATACAGGCTTCTTTAAAATAAAAAAAAAAATCCTGATGAGTTCAGTGAGAAGAAAACTGGATCTGTATGCAACAGACTCCAAAAATCAAGGCCCACTGATGCAATTATAGAAATTCAAGGGAGACAGACAATAATAAACTCTCCCAGTCATGGGATGTAAAAAGTATGTCCTTGGTTGTAAATAAAAATTCCTGTATGATGACAGGAAAGATCTGGAGGAGGGAGGTGGTGTTTCACAGCAAGCCATGAAGATAAGAGAGCAAAGAGAAACCAATGGAGAAGACAAGAGGGAGGGAGATGGAAATGGGGACAACTCCCAAAGGAAACAAGGCCTTAGCCCAGAGGATGACAAGGGAAGATTTATGTCTTCCTTGCCTGTGCTTTTCTTCCTTCCCACTGTCAGGACTGTATAAGGTCCCCGAAAGAAGGGAGGAAATGGCATTTGACATCTGGGACCTGTGTGTCTATGCTATGTTGAGATATGAGCACTTCCCTGTGGGCTGAGAAAGGGAGAGGCAGGAAGGGTTAGGAGGTGCAGACGATACCTGAACTAGACAAGCAGAGAGGTCAGGTGTGAGAGAAACGTAATGATAGAGACTAGTCCGCTCTCTGAGAGTATCCTTGCATCATGGATATGTTAAGAATTTAATTTTCTACTCCTTGGATAGGACATAACATTTGAATGAACCATCAATAGTTAGAAGAACAAACTCCTCTAGCTCATGAGTGCTGGTTATTAAAGCCTCAGGAAATAATAGACTCTACTGAAAGTGTAATTTCATAATAAATTGGTAAATTTATTGCCCTAATACATTCTAAGAAAACCTTGAAAACAGAATTCAACAGCATACCCCTATAGATTACAGAAGACAGAAATAAAATATAAAAATCCAGAGTGTCATTTTAAACATACTTCAGAATTTTTGAAAATGTATACAAGAGTTGACCATGTTTTTATGGTAATGCTTCACAATCCACTAGAAATACTTTTTCCTTCTACTAATTTGTGCATGTAACTCTTGAATCACCTCTGTTTAAGTGATTTGTGGGCTATTTATTTTACCTGAGAATTATTTGGTTTAGCTAAAGTCGGTCATCAGGAGCTGCTTTTTCATCTCATGTTAAGAGACTGAAATGTTTGAAATATCCAATAAACAAATGAGAAGCATCTTGCTTTTGTCTTAGTAAGAATGCTTTTTCAAAAAAAAAAAAAAAACAAGCTTATTTCTCCTGTTTACAGAGAACAAATTTGCCTACACGAAAAGATCAAATTAACCTGGAGTAACAATTACGGGAAAGCTATTCCAGTATAAATTTATTTTCCCATAGTTGTTTGAGGTGTACACAGAATTGCACAATATGACTGAATTGAGTTCTGAATAAGTATTCTGTTTCCAAAGGAGAGTCGTTACTCTTTAATGAATAACTTTTATTTCAGCATGAATATGCTAAAATGTTCAGTTTTTTTCTGGAAAACTGTCTTGAAGATGCAACTACCAAATTCTCCCAGCACAGATGAGCTACTAGAGGAACGCATCCCTGACCAAATCTCCTGCCTGCTTGAGGTTTAAACTTGCACCATTCACGGCATCAGGAAGAACACAAACTTGGCCTTTCCTAATCTGAATGGTCCCTTTTCAAGTAGCTTAATCCATATGGAATATCTACTTCCTCCTTGTTTCTGAAGTCATTATCACTGCTTTTCTCTGGATCTTTGCTTATTCGGACTGGCTCCTGTAATAGTTTCCAGGATGGATTTAGGCAAATACTCTGATACCTAAATTCAAAACATGGAATGATTCAGTATCTATACCATCATGAGCTGCTAGGCTCTGACGGCATGTACAGTTGGCAGAGAGACACCTGAATCTGGCATCTGCAAAGGATATTTTGCATAAGGCCACTTCTTTGATATTTTACTGTATCATATACAAAGGATATTTTGAAATATTTTCTAACTCTTTATATATAGCCCAAACCTCCTTCTTGCTTTCTTGTCACTGAGTTTATGCCTCTGTGAAGTCTTCAAAAATCTTGTCATTATTTCTGCTACTTTTGAAGGTACCTATCATACAAAAAGGGAAACATGAGCTTGTGGGTATTGGTCTCTGAATAGAGATGTGGTCAGGGAAATAAAACTCTCCATATCCATCAGTCTGACTAGTGAAAAGCCATATAAGTAGTGAAAAGGGTGGTGTGTGTGTACGTATGTATGTCTGTGTATATGGATGCATACAGATATACAGCATATTACATACATATACTGTATGTATATATATGTGCATATATAAAGAATTCAAATCCATTTTCTAGATTTGGTATTACTAAAATAGTCTCTGTTTGCAAATCTAAACACCTACACATATGTAAAGACTTGATGTCTGATTCTGCATTGCTATGACCTTGTCACACATGCTCTTTATAATGTGGACCACCTCATAAAACTAGACATTTTAAACATGCAGTCCCCAGTAAAACAAGCATTTATCACTCAAGATAACATGAAGCTGTCTCAGGGTGTGTTCGAAAGCCCCCTTGCAACTTACTGATAAAAAGCTTAACTCTATTTCAGGGCTTATCTGAAGAAGAAAGATGGAGACTCATGAAATAACTGAATTTTTTTTTTTCTAAGATGAAAAAGAGAGGGAGTGGGAAGAAAAAAAAAATCACTTTAAAACTTCAATGCAGCAGAACAAGTTTAACCCGTTGAGATTTTAAGTGCAGTTTTCTGCTTCATCAGGAAGAACCCTGTGGTGAAACATATGTCGGAAGAGAAGAAGATATGAGAAACTGGCCTCCTTCGCAGATGAGAAGATTAATTAAGAGGGAAATCACTTATCCAGATGTCTCATTGGTGAAACTACACGTGCAAGGTACATCTGCAGTAAGGGAGCAGCATAGCACAGACAGTGCATTTGATTTCCATGCTAACATTGGCGAGATAGGAATCTGGTGTGAATTAGATCATGCTGACTCTTGGAGAAACAGAGAGTACAGATCTTATTTCAGCTACAAATTATGAGGTGCCTGCCTCTTGTTATAACACTGCAGTATCGTTACTTGATGCAGTTGAGTTACAGGTTACAAATAAATTATCCAGAGAAGACAGTCCTTTTCTCCATTCCTGTTCATAAATTGTTGGCAAACCAAACGTGATTTCTCCAAGTGCCACTTTTCTTCATTCACCAAGTAGTTTTTCAGAATGCTTAGCAGCTGGTGAATTTTTCATCAACTCATTACTGGGGTAATGCTGTCAAATTTATTTGACTTAGGAACTTAAGTCTTTCAGAAGTAAGTAAAACACTGTCTGCTGTCTAAATACTTGCCCAGCTAAGGTGTTCATGTATTCTTGTCACTGCAGCATCTGGGTGTCCCCAATTTTTCATGCCTTTCCTATCAGAACTTGAATGTGAAGCAAAAAAAAAAATGTAAACAAAAATACTACTAGTGCCAAGTGTCATGTTTAGAAGTTTTCTGAACATGGGAAACAAATATGCCAGTTGCAACTGACTTCTGAGCTATGTCTTTTCCTAAGCATGTATTACAAAATCAGAGTGGGAGGCAAAGAGCTGTTGCCCCAGTGGATCTACTGGAATCAATACTAATTCCTTCCTTCTGGTTGCTATAAATGCCTTTCCATAGCCAAAAGCTGCCTCTCCAGCAATGTCCCTGGAAAGCAGTAATTTCTCTCCTACCTGTAACCTGTCCTCTCTATGTAGTCTACCAGCCTTTAGAAGAAATGGTGTCTGTACAGTACCTAGCACAATCAGATCCTTCTGTTGGCTTGGATTCCTCTATGCTATAGGAATACTAATCCCTCCCCAACAATAGAGACAGGCACTCCACAGAGCAGACACACAAACAGACTTTCATTAGAGAATGCAGTCCCGAAAGCCTGTTTTACAAAAGGCTTTGCTGATTGGACTCAGTCATTTGAACAGCGATGGATATGGGGTATGTTCCACAAGAGCCTAGAAAGAAAGGTGCAGCAGTATCAGCAATGAGATGCAGACAATGCACAATTCTATAACACTAATAGGCTTTAACACGTAACCAGCTATAAGGTGAATCTTTAATGTCTATTGGGTAAATAATCAGCTGCTTCTTTTTTTTTCTTTGGTGAAAAGCAGTGCCCAGAAATGCTAGGAACTGTGTATTTTCAAAAAGCAGGCTCCTATTTAGGTAGAAATCCCTCCCATTCCCTCCAGCTTAGCAGTTTGCTAACATTTCTGTTCTTAATTACCGAAATTTCAGGAGCATTCTGAGCCTTTCAATTTGCAGACTTTCACATCAACATCTCAAGCAAGGAGGGTGTCAGGGAGAGCCCTGAGGTATAAAGCCAAATTTTCCAATTCACACACACAGTGGTGGGAGACAAACATACAAGCAGAGGCAATCAGTTTACATAAATGCTTGTGGGACATATTTTGAGACTTCTGCACTAAAAATGAGCCATTATTATAATCTATAGGTTTCCTTTCTTATAAATGCTCACAAGTGTACCAGTGAAGACAAAAATTTTCATAATCAATAGCCTCTATTTTTGTTTATTAGCTACTGTCACAGACAAGTGCTTCTGTTGGTTAAGGGCAATGAAATCAAATCTATTGCCAAGGCAGTGAATAACATGTTTAACAGTCTACGGGGATCATTTGCGGCTTTTCACAGGCCCTGTGTGAAAGGTAGTGGTATTGCTCCAAGAATACCATTTAAAGGCCTGGTTTGCAGCCCCAAAATATATCTCATAATGAGTTAAAGGTAGATTAAGGCTGTTCTCAGAACCAGACTTGCCATTCACAGTTGTAAGTCACTTTGCCTTTATTGGGGGGCACCTTTGCCAAGCTTTCAGCCTCCCTGGAGGGGACAGCCCACACACAGAATCATAGAATGGTTAGGGTTGGAAGGAACCTTTAAAAGCCATCTAGTCAACCCCCCCTGCAAGTAGCAGGGAGATCTCCAACCAGATCAGATTGCTCAGAGCCCAATCCAACCTGACCTTGAATGTTTTCAGGGATGGGGCATCTACCACCTCTCTGGCTAACCTGTTCCAGTGTTCCACCACCCTCAGTGTAAAAAAATATTTTTTCTTTAAAAGCTTTTTTTCACACACTTGACTTTTTTTTTTTGCTGTTGCAGCAGTTGGAGAAGCTGGGCACAATGGAGCTGAGACCTCCTGCTTGCGGAACAGAGGCAGCACCAGGGTTTGCTTTCCCCAAGCAGGGCAGGGCTTGCACGTGGGCTGAAATATAGGTGGCAATGCAGATGGAAGGCATACAGCTCACAAGGCTTGCCTTGCTTCTCCCTGTTCTTGACCCTCTTCCTCTCTCTGGGGCATGGCCTGAGGCCCAGTGTTGCCTGCTGGTTTGCTTTTGGGCCAGTTCTTCTACATAGTGCAGACCACACTGCTTCCTTACCCACTCAGAAGGAAGACCTTATCTTCTGGTAGGTGATGAGGAAAAGAAGCCTCCACAAACTGCTCTCCTTAACCACTAATTCCTTTGACAGCTGCATTTGGAGTATAAGAGGCCTCAAATTTACAGGATTTAATCTGTACTCAGCATGCAGAGACCGTTTTATTTGAGGCCTCTTATACTGCATGCTGAGTACAGATTAAATCCTGTAAGGTGCAGAGCATCTTCTCCAAGGGGGTGAACACCTTTGACCCTCAAAGATGGCTTTGCACAGATCACTGCCTCCCCAGACTGAGCCTTTGACCTGGTGATGTTTATTTGCGTGAATTCTTCACCTCATTTGAGCTGTCCCATTGCCTTGGAACTGAGTCCCTGCAGTCTAAAAGGAAGAAGGCAAAAGCTGCAGTCTGACAGAGATTGCCAAACTTGTGGAACTCCTCAGATGTTGTAGTAAGTCAGGCAGCTACTGCTGCTGTACATATGAGCAGAGGTGGGAGGAACCAAATGCATCACCAGAAGGTGGTTAAAAATGATGCATTTAAAAATCCCTGCAATCAGGCTAGGTCCTTTTTTTTTTTTTTTGTCAGAAGAGGAAGAAGAAGAAAAAAAGAAACTGGAGTTATAGTCACAGCACAATATTGTATTGAATCCCAGCCAACGAAATCGAAGCCCAACTCCATTTTTGGCTTTGGTAGCAGACTTCTTTACTTAGGTATTCAATTTTATTCCAGCCACACACAAATGTCTGTAAACAATGAACAATGGAGTAAATGTACACACACTGGCTAACATCAGCAGGCTGAATTATTGGCTCGCTTGCCTCTCTCTTAAGTATACAGAGACCACTCAGAGCGATGGGATATCTGAGCTGGGCATCGGAAGTGCCTGAGTTTAGATAGCGTGACATGCCCCTATAGAGGCAGAATACATTTGCAGGGTTCACAGAGTTGAATATTTTAAATCTGAAACAGTAGTCTCCTCCCAACTGGATTGTCAGAATCATACTATATTTATAGAATGAATAAAAATTCCTTATAAGCTGTGAGTGAATACAAAGAGATAACACGAGCAATTAGATAACTTAACACTGTTCAGTTGGTATCAGTAGGCTCTGTGGTCTCACCTGCAGGTACTCCGCAAAGAATTAATATGTTCAGTATAGTCAAAGGTTTTTGCTGGTTATTTATGTATTTTCACACCCATTTCAAAGATTTTTCACTATGGTTATGAAGCAAATTTGTTTTCCCAATTACTCTGCCTCTCTGGCAAACATCTGCTGTCTATGCTGTGCAGTGCTTGTCAATACACTGATCTTTCAATATCTTGTTTCTTGCAAAAATGTCTGGAATTTTACTAAGAAATAAGACTCTTTTCCCCAAGACCTACCCCCAAAACATCAACTACTATAAAAACAAACACCAAACTTGCATTATACAGGAATATAGTACTATCAGACTTCTCTCTAATTTAATTTTGTTCTTAATCTGTAAATTTGATCTATGTAATTAAAAAGAAAAAACCCACAACAAAGAGAGAAAGACTGAAACAAAATGCAGGAACATCCTGTCTGAATCAGTAAGGGAAATTATAAGGGCAGATAAAGAATAGATAGTCACTATTTTTCAGTCAGAATACTTCTATCTAGATTGCAAGCCATTTATTTTCACTGCCAATCATGTGATCTTAAAATGGTTCAAGCTGAGAATTTCTGCCTAGATTTTGGAAAAAACAAAAGAACCTGATGCATCAGTCTTTTTTCATTATGAACAGACAAAAGGCCCTGTGGGGTACTAACTCCTCATCCAGATCCACCCTAGGGCCTTCTGTGGGGTCCTCTGACAACTTAGGTCTGTCAGAGAAGTGAGTCATAATATATTCAGGACTGTAGAGCTGGTCCTGGACTTGTCACCTGGCCAAGCCTGCCACTACCGATACAAGATTGGGTCTGGACCCTTGCTGATATTGCACAATGAGCAAAATGCACCTCAGTGAGTCACGACCACGCTCCTGCACATGCTTGGAGAGTACCAATGGCAGTAATTTACTCAAGCGTTTCCGAACCCAAACTTTCAGAATCCGAATTAGCCTGCATATTTCTTTCCTATCAATAACAGAAAACAAACTAGAAACAATAGAAAAAAATAGAAAACAAATAGAAACAATAGAGAACCAGCTATAATATTCTAAACTGCTGAATAAAATAGAATAAAATTTAATATAAAGCTAGCATGTAGTCTTTCATGTTGGTTAGAAGTTGCAAAAAGGACTAAAGGGTAAATAGAAATTGCTAGTCGGGATTCCAGAGGTGCTGCTCACTGTGTCATTTCTGCTGGGTCAGCCTGCCTCATGCAGAGCTTGGGAAACATCGTCAGGGTTAACATCCATACAGAGCAAATATTCTTGCAGAAATCTGTGGATCAAACCCTGAATTGCAGGCAGCTCCCAGCAATGCTGTCTCTACTTTCTGCCTTCATGATTGATACCATGGTATGATAAACAATTCTGCTATTGGCAGTTTGTTTATTAAAAATAACACAAAACTACTGCCTTGAATTAAAGCCAGGAAAGATTACACTAAAGCCATAAAAGTTATATAGAGCTGCTATAGCAGCACCAAAAACTCCGAGGTTTCCCATTGACTTTTCTCAGCTTATCAAATCAGAATCCACTCTCTTCCCTTCTACTTTCTTTTTAACACTGTCCCAAAATGAATGCTACCATGCTACAGCTAAGCCTCTGTGCTCGCTTTTCAAATTTACTGAAATATGAAAAGTTACGCCAGCAGAGGACTCGCCCTCCTGTACTCTCTCTTGCTGAGAAACTAATTCGCTTGTCCTTAAGCCTGTGTTTCTAAATTTCCAGGAGCAGAAACACATTGTGGCTTTAAATAGAGACTGTCAGTTTGTGGCTTGCGTCTCATATTACACACAGACAGCTTGAGACTCTAAACACAAGTTGGGCAGCACCATTAATATCTTAGAAAAGCATCAGTATGCTTTCGAAATGCTCTATATTTTCATTCCTGAAGGCGGGGGGGAGGGGGGGGGGAACATTCAAATGAAACTTTTCTAAGCCAGGGTTTAGGCGGAAACGTTACTAACTTTGCTCCGTTCTATTCAGGAACCGGAGTTTGCAGACCCTGTTTCAGTTCTTCATACACGCGCGCACACACAAACACAAAGAATAAAAAAGGAAAACAGTT